>WNWK01002730.1:57500-196676 GCA_009830355.1 Cherax destructor
ATACTGCCAAGTGATAGGCTCTGCTAGTCCAAGCCATACGTACAAAAAATATATGAAACGTTCAGTTTGCCATAAAAACATGAAACTGCTCACCTATACATCATGTGGTACTGAGGATTTTAAAATGAAAGCATTTCGGAAAGTTATCTATCTACGGACATTTTCATCCTGACATTTTCATCCTGACATTTTCATCCTGACATTTTCATCCTGACATTTTCATCCTGACATTTTCATCCTGACATTTTCATCCTGACATTTTCATCCTGACATTTTCATCCTGACATTTTCATCCTGACATTTTCATCCTGACATTTTCATCCTGACATTTTTATCCTGACATTTTCATCCTGACATTTTCATCCTGACATTTTCATCCTGACATTTTTATCCTGACATTTTCATCCTGACATTTTTATCCTGACATTTTCATCCTGACATTATTATCCTGCCACTTTTATCCTGACATTTTTATCCTGACATTTTTATCCTGACATTTTCATCCTGACATTTTCATCCTGACATTTTCATCCTGACATTTCCCCCAAAAAACATATTTTTGTGCTAAGTCTGTTATTTTACGTGTTAGCATGACAGTAATGAGCCGCAATTTAAGATGCACATTTTCCCTTCTTTACGAACAATGAGTCATAACAAGTGTATTATATCTTGTTTTTGTAACCACTCGTAATTTTATATTTGAGGAGTCATTTACAATGTTATGATGGTCATCAAACTATCTTATACAGTATGAATGATGTAATCTCAAAAATAACACGATTTAATTTTGAAACAGAGTCATACTATCTTTGACATCACCTTCTATTTACACTGTCATACTATCTTTGCCATCACCTTCTATTTACACTGTCATACTATCTTTGCCATCACCTTATATACACACTGTCATACTATCTTTGCCATCATCTTCTATATTAACTGTCATACTATCTTTGCCATCACCTATACACACTGTCATACTATCTTTGCCATCACCTTCTATACACACTGCCATACTATCTTTGCCATCACCTTCTATACACACTGTCATACTATCTTTGCCATCACCTTCTATACACTGTCATACTATCTTTGCCATCACCTTATATACACTGTCATACTATCTTTGCCATCACTTTATATACACACAGTCATACTATCTTTGCCATCACCTTATATACACACTGTCATACTATCTTTGCCATCACCTTATATACACACTGTCATACTATCTTTGCCATCACCTTCTATACACACTGTCATACTATCTTTGCCATCACCTTCTATACACTGTCATACTATCTTTGCCATCACCTTATATACACTGTCATACTATCTTTGCCATCACTTTATATACACACAGTCATACTATCTTTGCCATCACCTTATATACACACTGTCATACTATCTTTGCCATCACCTTTTATACACACTGTCATACTATCTTTGCCATCACCTTCTATACACACTGTCATACTATCTTTGCCATCACCTTCTATAACACTGTCATACTATCTTTGCCATCACCTTCTATACACTGTCATACTATCTTTGCCATCACCTTATACTTATACATCTGCATCACTATACAAGTCTCTATTTGCCATCACCTTATATACACACTGTCATACTATCGTTGCCATCACCTTCTATATAAACTGTCATACTATCTTTCCCATCACCTTCTATATAAACTGTCATACTATCTTTGGCATCACCTTCTATATAAACTGTCATACTATCTTTGCCATCACCTTATATACACACTGTCATACTATCTTTCCCATCACCTTCTATATAAACTGTCATACTATCTTTGCCATCACCTTCTATATAAACTGTCAAACTATCTTTGCCATCACCTTCTATATAAACTGTCATACTATCTTTGCCATCACCTTCTATATAAACTGTCATACTATCTTTGCCATCATCTATATAAAGTGTCATACTATCTTTGCCATCACCTTATATACACACTGTCATACTATCTTTGCCATCACCTTATATACACACTGTCATACTATCTTTGCCATCACTTTATATACACACTGTCATACTATCTTTGCCGTCACCTTCTATACACACTGTCATACTATCTCTGCCATCACCTTATATACACACTGTCATACTATCTTTGCCATCACCTTATATATACACAGTCATACTATCTTTGCCGTCACCTTATATACACACTGTCATACTATCTCTGCCATCACCTTATATACATACAGTCATACTATCTTTGCCATCACCTTATATATACACAGTCATACTATCTTTGCCATCACCTTATATACACACTGTCATATTATCTTTGCCATCACCTTTTATACACACTGTCATAATAACTTTGCCATCACCTTCTATACACACTGTCATAATATCTTTGCCATCACCTTATATACACACAGTCATACTATCTTTGCCATCACCTTTTATACACACTGTCATAATATCTTTGCCATCACCTTCTATACACACTGTCATAATATCTTTGCCATCACCTTATATACACACTGTCATATTATCTTTGCCATCACCTTATATACACACTGTCATACTATCTTTGCCATCACCTTCTATACACACTGTCATAATATCTTTGCCATCACCTTATATACACACAGTCATACTATCTTTGCCATCACCTTATATATACACAGTCATACTATCTTTGCCATCACCTTATATACACACTGTCATACTATCTTTGCCATCACCTTCTATACACACTGTCATAATATCTTTGCCATCACCTTATATACACACTGTCATACTATCTTTGCCATCACCTTCTATACACACTGTCATACTAATCACAATGACACAAAGCTGTACAATTTAAGGCTGCTTCTCTACACTTGCATCCACCTCTGAAACTCTTTCTTTTGCACCTACAAGTTTCAGAGAAGCCTTGCTAGCCCTAACATATGTGGTCCATAATGGTTTCTACTTGTCGGGAGCCAATCAGATGCAGTCTCGAGAGGGCGGCTTGCTGGGACTAGTGAATCCTCATTGGTCCACTGCACGGTCAATGTGATGTACCAGATCATTTTTGGTTGGATAAATGTGCTCCAAGCCTCGTTCTCTCTTTGTGAACACCACATAACGAGCCTCATCAATGTTCTCTTTAATGCTAGTTGGATAATAGAGTAGGATGGTAAAGTTCTTAAAAAAAACTGCCCGAATTTCTATTAACACCACATCTGAGGCTTCTGACAATGCTAGAGAGGAAGAGGTTTTCCAGGTCCTCCACGTAGCCTTTTCCTCCTTGCTTGTGAATGATGTAACAGAAGAGGTGCTATATGCGTGGAACATGGGAAGGGATTTTGCCTTGTCAGGCCTAAGTGATGTGGCATCCTCATGGGCAGGATGTGCCGTAAGTGCCTCGATATTTATTCTAGGAGCACACGCAATGGCCAGTACCAGTACATTAGTGTTTATTGTGAGCAGAGTACGTTCTGAACCCCCCTGGCTCACCGCACCACATTCACGCAGAAGCATATGGATGGCTGCTTCTACCTGGTTGTTAGGAGCAAGTTGACTTGCGTCGTCTAGACAGTTACTAAAAACTTTGAATCCACGTTGCAATTAGCCGCTTTTCCGTTACAATCTGTCCAGCCTGCGTACCAAGGTCAGATGGTTTGTGTCAAGGTGTTTGACCCTTTCATTCTTATTCTAATGCATTTTCTACGTTTCGTTCTGGTCTATGATTTCAGTTCTTTTCATTTAACTGTTCACCCGACTAGTTCTTTAGAGGTGTCTGTTGACATATGGAAGACAGTCAATGCGTAGTCAAGTCTTGCCGTCCGTGGATATCAGTGTGTACCTTTGTGTGTGTGAGACAACAGATGAGACTTTGCTCATAAGCGTAGATTACCATTATACGATATTGACAGTGGATCAATCTGGTTCTCATACTTGAAGAACTCGCGAAGATTGCTATTCCATGTACGACAAGAGATATAAAGCCGCGAAACTAGAGCACAATAATTTATTAATGCTGTAGGTTTCAGGTTTGACTTGTTACTTTCTCTGCAGACTGCTGACTTAAAAGAGCCCAGCAGTCGCTCGGTTACGTACGCATTGTATTGACTCAAAATCGTAATGATACGATTGTAAGGAAACCACAGTACGGGTGGGGATTGAACTAGCAGCAATTGAGTCGTAAAACTCCTGGCCAGCGCGTAAGCCACTGGGCCACTTGGCTACAATAAGATTAATCTAAGTATATTTTTACATCATAGGGAGGCTAGCATGGGTTTCAAAGCGGGACCCATGCTAACCTTCCTATGGTGTACAAAAATAACTAGTTGGATGAATCTTGCAACAGCTGCATCGCATATTTCTTTGGTGTTTAGTTTAACAAGTCATCACTCTGCTCTGTGAATGGGTTACCTATATCATCCACCATAACATTCATTGGTTTAACCCATAAAGCAAATCTGCACAGTAAATTTTTGTTCTGCTCATGGCGATATCTCTTGGCCATCCACATAACAGTCCATCCTAAGTTCAAACTCGTATAATCCGAGTAAGTTCAAATCCATCAGTTGTTCAGCACATGTGAAATTCTTCCTTTTGGTTTAGACCCAGAGCCTGTGTCTGGGACACTGACTATGTGTTGCACATGACCTGGCAGCCAGCGTGCATAAAATGTGAGTAACATGAAGCACCCTGGTGCAAGTTTCGATAAACAGTCTGTGAATACGAGAAAATTAGGTTCCCGTACTAGCCGTACAAAGGACAATGCTAAAAGTTGCATATGAAAACTAATGTGACAGAAAGAAAACAGGGGACTTCCTTCCTCAGGGCAAACCACCAGTGGTCAAAGTTTTTGGTTACGTAGTCTGTGTACTGGGTGTAGGCACTCTCTAGCAGCACAGGCTGCTGGCAGTTATCTGATGTGGGAGTCTCATACGAGTAATACGTGACACCTTTATGATGGAGTCGACAGTGCCAGGCGACGACACTACTGCTTGTATTGGGCGAAGTCTTCCAGCCACTTACCCATCAGCAAGGCAGGACTCTCAATATGGGATTCTCCCAGATTTTAACGGGTCTTCCAGGTGGATTTTTGAAAAATTCAATGCATTTCTTTTAGCAATAAAGTAGAATTTGCTGATCCAAACTGACAACAGTAATTTGACAAGGAATGACTTCCACATCCTGCAGAATGACATTCATAGCATGGTGTATGATAGCAAAAGACTCTGAATCATTAGAAAATACAGGCAGTAGAGCAAGGAAGGCTGGTGTAAGTTCCTGTGGTGCCAACTAGCTAGTATGATAGACGGCCCAGGATATATTTTCAACTGGGACATCACTCCAAGGAGGTTTCCTTCCAGTGACTCTGGTCATCTCATTTTTTTTTTTTTGCCTCTTATTATTTCTTGGGACAAAGATATCTCTATTTTTCATTTTTTTGAGGCTTCTTTGGCATGGTTCATACATGGACACTCTATGAACCTTTCGTATATATAAACTCTCTACATCAGTTTGTCTGACCATGAAAACAACACATGGTGACTGACACCTCGAATACAACGCTATCATCTGAGGCTACAAAGATATGGATTAAAATATGATTTTCCTTTTCGTTTTGTTTATCTCGGTCTGATTTTCCGCATTAATGATCATATATACATTTTAAATTGTTTTACATCACCATAGAAAACAGTGACCGCTGGAATATGGTTGTTGGCTCTGTTATATGGTTGTTGGCTCTGTTATATGGTTGTTGGCTCTGTTATATGGCTGCTGGCTCTGTTATATGGCTGCTGGCTCTGTTATATGGCTGCTGGCTCTGTTATATGGCTGCTGGCTCTGTTATATGGCTGCTGGCTCTGTTATATGGCTGCTGGCTCTGTTATATGGCTGCTGGCTCTGTTATATGGCTGCTGGCTCTGTTATATGGCTGCTGGCTCTGTTATATGGCTGCTGGCTCTGTTATATGGCTGCTGGCTCTGTTATATGGCTGCTGGCTCTGTTATATGGCTGCTGGCTCTGTTATATGGCTGCTGGCTCTGTTATATGGCTGCTGGCTCTGTTATATGGCTGCTGGCTCTGTTATATGGCTGCTGGCTCTATTATATGGCTGCTGGCTCTGTTATATGGCTGCTGGCTCTGTTATATGGCTGCTGGCTCTGTTATATGGCTGCTGGCTCTGTTATATGGCTGCTGGCTCTGTTATATGGCTGCTGGCTCTGTTATATGGCTGCTGGCTCTGTTATATGGCTGCTGGCTCTGTTATATGGCTGCTGGCTCTGTTATATGGCTGCTGGCTCTGTTATATGGCTGCTGGCTCTGTTAGATGGCTGCTGGCTCTGTTATATAGCTGCTGGCTCTGTTATATGGCTGCTGGCTCTGTTATATGGCTGCTGGCTCTGTTATATGGTTGCTGGCTCTGTTATATGGCTGCTGGCTCTGTTATATGGCTGCTGGCTCTGTTATATGGCTGCTGGCTCTGTTATATGGTTGCTGGCTCTGTTATATGATTGTTGGCTCTGTTATATGGTTGCTGGCTCTGTTATATGGCTGCTGGCTCTGTTATATGGCTGCTGGCTCTGTTATATATGCCATTACTGTTATAAGTTGTAGGTGGGCAGTTATGGCATTTAAGGAGGAATCTGACCGAGTGGTTGTGAATGTTATGACTATTCTGTTGCAATAGATACATGCATGTAGTGTTGTCACCGTTGTAGCCTTATACTGTTACCGTTGTAACCTTATACCGTTTTTACCGTTTCATGTCTATTTTCTCGCCACCGCTGTAGGTCCCATAGGGCTGTCTTCACCTTATACTTACAATGTCAGCGTTATAGGCCTATTATGGTGCTCTATGTCTTTACTGAAATCTCCATTGAAGGTATATACTCTTGTAACACTTGCCAATAATGCTATCAACTCTAAGCCATTCTCCAAAAAAATATGCCTATACAGTAATCACAGCCGAAGGCCTATGCTACAGTCATAGTTGTCTCTGATCACAGCTGTAGGCCTATACTGTAGTCATAACTGTAGTAAAAGTTGTAGGTCTTACTGTTGTCACCGTTGTAATTCTATACCTTTGTCAGGATTGTAGGCCTATATTGCTGTCACAAGTGTAGGTTTACACTGCCTCGAGTGTAAGCCTATACTGTATTGATTGTAGGCCTATACTGCTATCACGGTTGTAGGCCTATACTGCTGTCACGGTTTTAGACCTATACTGTTGTCACGGTTTTAGACCTATACTGTTGTCACGGTTTTAGACCTATACTGTTGTCACGGTTTTAGAACTAGACTGTTGTCACGGTTTTAGACCTATACTGTTGCCACGGTTTTAGACCTATACTGTTGCCACGGTTTTAGACCTATACTGTTGTCACGGTTTTAGACCTATACTGTTGTCACGGTTTTAGAACTATACTGTTGTCACGGTTTTAGACCTATACTGTTGTCACGGTTTTAGACCTATACTGTTGCCACGGTTTTAGACCTATACTGTTGTCACAGTTTTATATTCAAGGACCTGAAGATGTCAAGGACGTGAATAAGAATTCAATAGGACAGATTCAAGGATCCGTGAGGTTTAAGGACCTAAGGATCCGTGAGGATTAAGGACCTAAGGATCCGTGAGGAATCAGGACCTAAGGAGTCAAGGCTCTGAGAAAACATTCAGGGCCATGAAGGAGTCAGGGACATAAACTCAAGGACATGTAGGATTTAAGGACTTGAAAGATTCGGGAACAGAGGATTCAACGATATGACTAAAGATTCAAGGACCTTAGGAAGGAATCAAAGATATGAATATTTCAAGGTTATGAAAGATTAAACGATAGGAAAGTATGAGGCTCTGAAGAAGGATTTAGGGATACGAGGAGGAAGTATTCAAGGACACTATGAAGGATTGAAGAACCTTAGGAAGGTTCTTAAGAAGGACTCAAGGACCTTAGGAAGGTTCTTAAGGATTCAAGGACCTTAGGAAGTATGCAAGGACACGAGGAAGGATTTAATGACATTAGAAAGAATTCAAGGACCTTAGGAGGTACTCAAGGCTCTTAGGAAGGATTCGAAAGCTTTAGGGAGGAGTCAAGGACCTTAGGAAGGTTTCAAGGCTCTTAGAAAGGATTCGAAGGGTTTAGGAAGTATTTAAGAACCGTAAGAAGGTTTTAGGACCTTACGAAATATTCAAGGACTGTAGGAAGGATTCAAGGACAGCAGGAAGTATTCAAGGACACGAGGAGGAAGGATTCAAAGACCTTAGGAAGTATTCAAGGGCACAAAGGACTCGAGGACCTTTGGAAGTATTCATGGACATGAGGAAGGATTCAAGGAGCTTAGGAAGTATTCAAGGACCGTAGGAAGAATTCAAGGACCTTAGGAAGCATTCAAGAACCGTAGGAAGGATTCAGGGACCTTAGGAAATATTCAAGAGCCTTAGGAAGGATTCAAAGATCTTAAGAAGGATTCAAGGACCTTAGAAAGTATTCAAGAAATTTAGAAAGTATTCAAGGACCTTAAGAAATATTCAAGGACACGAGGAAGGATTTAAGAGCCTTAGGAAGTATTAAAGGACCGTAGGAAGGATTCAATAACCTTAAAAAGTATTCAAGGACACGAGGAAGGATTCAAGGACCTTAGGAAGTATTCAAGGACCCGGGAGTTGCACGGACGCGGGTGTTATCACGAAAAAAAACATTTTCCTGAGAAGCGTCATGACGACAACTGCAAACTGAGGTTATCTGCCGTGGGCAGTGACGACCACCTCCGCGACAACGGTAAAATACGAACAGTCTGAAGGAAAAAAGAAGCAGTGATGAATAATGTCGGACACATTTCGATGATCAAATTGAGAAGTGACGATCGAATGTGAATGGGTGACGATAAAGCCTTTGAAAAAGGAGAAAAATATGAAGGTTGGATCAGACTACTTCACCATCTTGATGACTTCAGACTACTTCACCATCTTGATGACTCACGAAATCGTAATGACACGATTGTAAACAAACCACACTACGGGTGGGGTTTGGTTTGTTAGCCACTGGGCCAGCTAGCTTCAATAAGATGAAGGGATGAATCTTATTGAAGCTAGCTGGCCCAGTGGCTAACGCGACGGTCTGGAGTTTTGAAGACTCTCTGATCGCGGGTTCGAACTCCACCCGTGGTATGGTTTCACCGTCTTGTGGAAATTAATGCCGATCGCTAAGGGGGAAAGAAAAGGTTTTATTTGTATATGTTTTGAAGATAAATGCACAAAATCTTGTTCCAAGAAAATCTAATTAACTAATAACTTCGTTGACTCCAGCGTCAGGTTTCTTACGGATATAACATTTCTGGTTACAGAAAACATGATTCAACAAATCTAGCATTGTATTAATGTTGGTAGAATTACCGACAATATGTTAAGAGGACACAAGTGCAACTAATGCGACATTTTATTGTGGCAACGTTTCGCTCTTCAGGGCTTGACAAAGCTCCCGGAGAACGAAACGTTGCCACAATAAAATGACGCATTAGTTGCACTTGTGTCATTTTTACTTAACAAATTTAGCATTGGTTCAATTTGTCAAAAAAAGGCTTAGTTTAGATGACACGCATCTCAGTACAGTAAAAAAAAATAATTAAGGGGGTGGGACGATAAAAAAAAAGAATGACCTATTTTGATCAGCCAAGAACATACAAAAGCTTTATTATAATGACGTCTATAAGCTTAAGGATTTATTTAAGGGGCACGTAAGTTCCCCAGTCTTCTAATAACATGTTCATTTTTCCACTATAATCTACCTTGTCCATAATTACTATCGCATTTGTTTTGTTTCGTAAGGTGAAGTCCAGAATCTTTCCTTAATTCATGGTATAACTTAACAAATCTCTGAGGACAATTATGTTGCAAAGGTCTGAGCTTTGCAACACAATTGTTCTCAAGGATTTGTTAAGTTATACCATGAATTAAGGAAAGATCCTGGACTTCACCTTACGAAACAGACAAAGCAAATGCGATAGTAATTATCTTATGAACATGTTATTAGAAGATGGGGGAACTTACGTGCCCCCTAAGAAGCTTTAGTGTGTTTAGCCTGAATAAAGAAGACTGTTACAGGAGTGACGGCTTTTGACAGCTTAGCGATGGTTTCCAGAAAAAAAACGTTACTAAATTTACCAATATACAAACTGAAAGGCTGAAGACACTAAATTCTGACTCACTCGTGTCCAAACATGTAGGAATATTTTTGTTTATTACCAGTACCTGAAAAACTCATTTTGATCATTACTTATTCTCATTAGATGGAAGCCTTAATTTGATCATTACCAAAGGCTGAATGTACACGACATTCCCAAGTCTGACGTCTTGAAAGAAAGAACAGGGATATAGACTGCCACACTTAACACAGTCTTCCCTGGATGTTTACATTGCTCCAAACATAGAAAATGGGTTGAAATATTGACAAGTAACCATAACTTGTGGATCTTATTTTCTCTCTATAATTTTTATACCTACCCTCTAATTGATTTTCATGCGTTTCATTTTTAATTCCTCAAATTCCCTAACACGACTGGTATTACTGTTCCATCTTCCTCGTTGGTATGTGTGTGTGTGTGTTGTGTGTATTGTGGTGTGTGTGTGTGTGTGTGTGTGTGTGTGTGGTTGTTTTTGTTGTGTGGTGTGGCCTGTGTGTGTGTGTGTGTCATTACAGTGAGAGGCGAGATAGTTCTGTGCCTCATTCATGAGGAAGAAGTGACACGTGTAGGAATCATCACCTTGTATTGTTTCGTTCTCCTACACGCATGCGTGTGCGCTTACACACACACACACACACACACACACACGCACACAAACGTGTACACACAATAAGGCCCTACTTGAGTCTTCCACTGCACCCTCCCCTCCTCCTCAAGACCCAGCTGTAACAAACACAAACTGGGAAACGCCTTCATTTCACCCAAGCTCAAAATCCTGAATATTTATTATCTTAATCTGTAAACATCACGACCATCACTATTATCATCCCCAGACTAAAGTTACCCATGCAACCCAATCCATTCCCAGTGGGGAAAGGAGGAAACCAAAAACAAAAACACACACACACGGTTTACACAGGTGCTCTCCCTGGGCTCATAAGAGAAGGTGCAACTGTAGGAGGGCCAGGAGGCAGGAGGCAGCAGCAACAGCGACGGTGGCGGTGAGGGAGGCGGCGGCGCCCCTGGTGAGTGGCGGTGGTGATGGTGGCCAGCAGTCCGACCGGAGGATGCAGAGGCGGCGGGCTCCTCTGTTGTTCTGGTGGTATTCTGGGTGAAGGTCCTCGCCAGGGTCGTGAGGGTGCCACGCCCACAGGATCCACATCGGGAAGTCCTGCGCGGGGAGGAGAGGAATAGGGCAGTGGTAGTTACTGGCTTTATTAGTAGGGCGCTGGTAGTTAGTAAGGAGATAGTTAGGAAGTAGTTACTGAGGCAGTAGTTGGGAAGTAGTTAATGAAGCAGTAGTTAGTGAGGCAGTAGTTAACAAGCGGTTAATGAAGCAATGTGTGGAAGTAGTTAGAAGTTACTGAGATAATATTAGAGAAGTACCATAATTATATAGCAGTTTGTAGGCAGTAATTAGTTGCAGGGTGGTAGTAATATTACAGAAATAGGAGTTAGTATGGTATAATGGTAGTGGTAACTAGTATGGTAGTAACAGCACAGTGGTAGTACAGAGGTAACTAGTATGGTGGTAGTAATACAGTAGTAGTATGGTAATTTCAGAAAAAGTTGTTGCAATATTAGTAGCAGTATTAGGTAGGTCAGCAGTATTATTAGCCAAGAGAGTGGTGCTGTACAGGTACGATTAGTGGATGTTTCTAAGTCAAGTTTTTAGTAATAAGAGATTAGCTACGTAAGTGTTCAGTACCATGAATTGGTGGGGGAGCACAGAGGAGGGGGGCCTTTGAGAAGGGGAGGTGGGGTATTTAGTGATTACTACAAACTAACGAGGGTACTTTGTTCTTGAATGAGGGGGGGTGCTTGAGCGTGTAGTGGGGAGGAGGATACAACCTAAGAAAAACTCGAGGATATAATAACATCAGAGGAAGTGGGGCGAGCAACCATGGTACCTCCGAACACACACGCACGCACGCACACGCACGCACACACACACACACACACACACACATACACACACACACACACACGCACACACGCCCCGATGGCATGGTGGCTAGCGCTCTTGCTTCACGCACAGAGGGCCCGGGTTCAATTCCCGGCGGGGTCGAAACATTTCGAAGTGTTTCTTTACACACACACACACACACACACACACACACACACACAAGGTTAGGTCCAGAGCTAAGGGGAATGTCCTACGAAGAAAGGTTAAGGGAAATCTGCCTGACAACACTGGAAGACAGGAGAGTTAGGGGAGACATGATAACGACACACAAAATACTGCGGGGAATAGACAAGGTGGATAGAGACAGGATGTTCCAGAGAGGGGACACTGAAACAAGGGGACACAATTGGAAGCAGGGAGAGAAGGGACCCAGTAGCGATCAGTGAAGAGGATGGGCCAGGAGCTGAGTCTCGACCCCTGCAACCACAATTAGGCGAGTACAATTAGGTGAGTACACGTATTTCTGACCTGCGCAGTAACTATCTTCTCAACGTACGTTATTTTGGTAATATTAAAAATAACAGATTCAAACCGAAAGTAAAAAAAAAAAAAGTGCAGAAATGTATGATGGGGAAGCATGGCCTCTCGATGCAATAGGAATGAGTAAACACGGAAATGCTGTCTATAAAAAAAATCGAATGAAACAGTCTTGAAAAACAATTTTAGCCTCCCCTTTTTAAGACCGTCGACAATGCAACGTCTTCTTAGGAAGATGGGATTGGACACACACGGGTTATTTAGTAATAAGGGAGAAAGTGTTTAATAAGTAGGGAGGACACAGTTATTGCGGGTGTGTAGTAGTTGGTGCTGGTGCTTGGTCCCTGGGTACTAGTAACTCCTGTCTTATGTAAAATGTGTTGATGCCGTGGCTGCTGTCGAGGCGACGTGTGTTTGTTTCCTGTTTTGCAAACACTGAGTGAGCATACCATACACGGATATGAAATGGAAACTTAAAATATGAGAGAGAGAGAGAGAGAGAGAGAGAGAGAGAGAGAGAGAGAGAGAGAGAGAGAGAGAGAGAGAGAGAGAGAGAGAGAGAGAGAGAGAGAGAGAGAGAGAGAGAGAGAGAGAAAGAGAGAGAGACCATCATACTGACATCACAAGTGCGCTCGTGCTGGCACGTCTCTAGGCACTTACAATTTATAGCATAACACCTTCACAGTTGTAAGGAGTCGTATTAAAAAAAACAATCCCATTAAAATGTGATTTGTTTAAAACCTATTTAATCAAATTTGATATACATTTCTTCAATATCATTGTCAAGATATAATTTAAAGTTTTGTGTCTTATAAGTTGAAAAACGCAACGACTAAACGACGAAATCACTTTAATTTTTAAGTAAACAAGAGGGGAGAGAGGCAAGGGAGGGGATTCAATGACACACCGAGTCTATCATATTTCTGGGGAAACGCTAAACACGAAAGTCATACAACGCCTGAGGAATGGGAGGTAATCAGGATCCATGAAAGGGGAGGGTAGCTCCAGTTCCTTGAACCAAGAACCACTCACCAGCAACAAGGCACCCCTTCTCTTAAAGGGTCTCCGAGTAAAATGGAGAGTTAAGACACATGTACAACAGTTAGGTAACCTTATTCAGGAACGTGTCGCTTAGGCTCCAGGGGTCGGCGAACTTTTTTTTGGTTACCCCAAAACAAATTCGTGTACATCAAAATTGCCTACTAGACTTGAAAGTCCACAGAATCCTGAAAACACAAGAAGCATTCACATTCAAAATATAGTTTATTGAATCCATTTGTATGGAGAATACAGCTGAAAAGTTTGATACGCGATAAATTAACTTTAAAACACAAAATTAATAAAATAATAAAACGAAAAATAAACTTCAATTTTATTTATATGTTTATCGAGCCTTCATTACCCCCGAGATTTTCCTTTTTACCCATTTGGGGTAATTTACCCCGGTTCCCCGACTCTGGGGCCCTAGACCGTAGGCTTCTTCAATCGAATATAGAGGAAGCAGCAAAAGCAGTAGAGATGTGAAGACGTCTACACATGCTGCTGCCTCCTCTCTATTAGACTGAAGAAGCCTACTATATAGGCGAAACGTTTCGGAATAATGTTGCCTAACTGTTGCATATGTGTCATATTTATCAACTTGTCGGTACTGTATACCATTAAGTTCAAATTGGAGAGTTAAATGCACCACGGATCGTTATTTACGTCTTTTGACAGAAGACACAGGACACTGCTCTGAAAAACCAGGGAGCTGAAAACTAATATGTGAAAGAAACAAAATTATGGATTTTTTTTTTTCAGAATGCATAGAAGTAATAATTCAAGCCCATTCAATTAAAACAATGGAAATTTCTGAAGATGTGTGGAGATTTATACGCAATACAGTTCACAATACAATGAATAAAACAGTACTACGACTACAAAGCTGCAAATCTTCGGAATAAAGAACAATGTTAATGTTTTTAACAGAGCCTCTAAGTATTTATCTCTGGAATTTCATGTGTATTTTCTTGTGTATTAGCGGTTAACTATAAGTAAATATAGATTCTGAGAAATTCCAAGCTGGAATATTTCAGCCCAAGGAATAAATAATGATTATTCCTCAATGTTAGTCTATACTCCATTTAAAAATATGATCTAAATGACAATTTTTAAGAAATTTTATTTACCTTATAAGTACTCGTCCAAAAGGGATGGACGTGTAATGAACAGGTTCACACTCTGTACAACAATGTATGTACATGCATGTTGAATGTTACTGGGTGTGGCATATCAAGGGATAAACACTTAAATATGTGAGTGGCTACCATAATCAGAGAGTTAGCCAGTGTGTAGAGGTGTAAGTCAGTCGCACCTCACCCTTCTGTACATTGTGTGCTGGTTGTCTGGACTTAATGTTAACCATGTTTTCTGAGCTCACCGAGGCATTTATAGATGCACAATTGTGTAGTGCTGACTCCCCAGCAAGATTATTCAAACTTCATGGCTTCGTTTCCGAGTTTTGTATTGTAATATACAAGTCACCAGATACAGCATACGCAGGTCGCACCGGAGAACCTCTGTACATAAGCAACCTACATGCTTACAAGCACATTTCATATATAGTGTCTTGCTGAGTTTGTACTGGTTGGGTATCTCTCTGATCTCGTGATAATATATATAAGACAAGCCACGGGGGGATGGAAATCTTCATCTCAAGATCTTTCACACGTCTCCGTGCGTCCTCAGGAGCTATGCAATGTTCCAAGAGCAGCAACAGGTGGATGAGGGGAAGTTCTGAGGGGAACTGGTTGGCGTCAGGACGTTACCTTTATTCTAGAGAAACTTTCCACTCAATCCACCTGTTGTTGCTCTTCCAACATTGCATAGCTCCCGATGACGCAAGGAGACGTGTGAAAGATCTTAAACTGAAGATTTCCACCCCCTCCCTGGCTTGTCTTGCATTAAGATCGCCTGTCTGCGATCATATATGCTTAACAATTCGCCTGTTTGCTAATTGTTAAGCATATATGCATATATATATATATATATATATATATATATATATATATATATATATATATATATATATATATATATATATATATATATATATATATGTCGTGCCGAATAGGTAAAGCTTGCGGTTCTGGCTTAAATAGCAACATTCTTCTTGCTGAATAAGGCAAGCGAAAATTTGTGTATGCAATAATTTCGCAAAAATCATTCTGAACCTAACGAAAAAAATATATTTCATTGTGTTTGTTTATTATTAAATTATTGTAAACTTATCTAAAATATATTTAGTTGGATTAGGCTAAATTAAATTGCGCTTGTTATAATAAGGTTAGGTAAGTTTTCTAAGGTTCTTTTGGTAAAAATTATTAATTTTTACATTAACATAAATGAAAAATGTATATCTTTAAACGTATAGGAGAAAATTTAAGAAAAGACTTTAATTTTAAATGAGTTCTTGCTAACTGACCAGCTTTACCTATTCGGCACGAATATATATAATATATATAATATATATATATATATATATATATATATATATATATATATATATATATATATATATATATATATATATATATAAAACGCTAGAAACTTATAAAATTATAACAAGATATAATGACTGAGGAAGGAATAGGAATCTAGCAATAGTTAATAGTTATCATGAACTCATAACTAGCAGCGGTATTTGTGGAAAAACAGGTAACACCTAGAAATAACTACTTTGGAAGAACAGGTAATAACTACTTGTAGCGAATATGAAAGAACAGACCATAAGGAATGTAACAGAATCAACATGAAATTATGCACATTACTGGACCGGCTACAACATCAGATAAGTTGACATGGATAAGTAGAAAAGTAAATTCAAGGGAATGAAACTAAATGGAATCGAACCAAAAATTTTGCAAGCTCAATAAATCGCCGAAAACGGAAATAACGACAAGACGTAAGAAACACAAAACTTATTACCGTAGAAAACGGAAAGAACGACAAGACCTAAGAAACACAAAACTTATTACCGTAGAAAACGGAAAGAACGACAAGACCTAAGAAACACAAAACTTATTACCGTAGAAAACGGAAAGAACGACAAGACCTAAGAAACACAAAACTTATTACCGTAGAAAACGGAAAGAACGACAAGACCTAAGAAACACAAAACTTATTACCGTAGAAAACGGAAAGAACGACAAGACCTAAGAAACACAAAACTTATTACCGTAGAAAACGGAAAGAACGACAAGACCTAAAAACACAAAACTTATTACCGTAGAAAACGGAAAGAACGACAAGACCTAAGAAACACAAAACTTATTACCGTAGAAAACGGAAAGAACGACAAGACCTAAGAAACACAAAACTTATTACCGTAGAAAAGGTGATGAAATTTGAGAAAACAAGACCAGGAGAGAGACCAAGAAAACGAAAACAAGAGAAAACGGTAAAGAAATTTCCAAAAAACGTAAGAGAACAAGAAAGAATTATAGAAAGCTAACTAGGCACAACAAAACCAGAGACAGAAAGGAAGATGTGCAGGGAGAGACCAAAAAAAAATCAGTATTAAGGAAGGTGTGGCCATAAATTAATCAGGGAGCGTCGAACTGGACGCCAATAAGAAGCGAGAATAGAAAATATAACACAAGAGATAGGGGAGGAGACTGAATTACTTAGAGGGAAAGAGAGAGAGAGAGAGAGAGAGAGAGAGAGAGAGAGAGAGAGAGAGAGAGAGAGAGAGAGAGAGAGAGAGAGAGAGAGAGAGAGAGAGAGAGAGAGAGAGAGAGAGAGAGAGAGAGAGAGAGAGAGAGAGAGAGAAGAGAGAGAGAGAGAGAGAGAGAGAGAGAGAGAGAGAGAGAGAGAGAGAGAGGAGAGAGAGAAGAGAGAGAGAGAGAGAGAGAGAAGAGAGAGAGAGGAGAGAGAGAGAGAGAGAGAGAGAGAGAGAGAGAGAGAGAGAGAGAGAGAGAGAGAGAGAGAGAGAGAGAGAGAGAGAGAGAGAGAGAGAGAGAGAGAGAGAGAGAGAGAGAGAGAGAGAGAGAGAGAGAGAGAGAGAGAGAGAGAGAGAGAGAGGAGAGAGAGAGAGGAGGAGAGAGAGAGAGAGGAGAGAGAGAGAGAGAGAGAGAGAGAGAGAGAGACTTTCTCCCCGTCCGTTTTTCTTTTTCACCTCTTCATATATTTTCGTCTTCCCTTACTTCTTTACTCCCTATCCATTTACCACCTTTTTCCTACGGTCTTTATCTGTCATTCCTTTTCTCCACATCCTCGTCTTTTCTGCCTCATGTATCGCCCTCTCACTTTCCTCTCACCCTCGCTCTCTCTCCTGAAATATGACTCGGAAACACTAGCTAGTTTTTTCCCCTTCAGTAATTATGACACTAGTACAGCAGCACGATGATGGTGTTCCTAACTTCCTATGTTACTATCGTAGCAATATAACAGCTCACTGCTGACGTTCCTATCATAGCAATGTAGCAACACACTGCTGACGTTCCTATCATAGCAATGTAGCAACACACTGATGTTCCCACTAAGTTACTATCATAGTGAGTAGGGTAGCAACACTGATGTTCCCACTAAGTTACTATCATAGTGAGTAGGGTAGCAACACTGATGTTCCCACTAAGTTACTATCATAGTGAGTAGTGTAGCAACACTGATGTTCCCACTAAGTTACTATCACAGTAAGTAGTGTAGCAACACTGATGTTCCCACTAAGTTACTATCATAGTGAGTAGTGTAGCAACACTGATGTTCCCACTAAGTTACCATCATAGTAAGTAGTGTAGCAACACTGATGTTCCCACTAAGTTACTATTATAGTGAGTAGTGTAGTAACACTGATGTTCCCACTAAGTTACTATCATAGTGAGTAGTGTAGCAATACTGATGTTCCCACTAAGTTACTATCACAGTAAGTAGTGTAGTAACACTGATATTCCCACTAAGTTACTATCATAGTAGTGTAGCAACACTGATGTTCCCACTAAGTTACTATCATAGTAAGTAGTGTAGCAACACACTGATGTTCCCACTAAGTTACTATCATAGTAAGTAGTGTAGCAACACACTGATGTTCCCACTAAGTTACTATCATAGTGAGTAGTGTAGCAACACTGATGTTCCCACTAAGTTACTATCATAGTGAGTAGGGTAGCAACACACTGATGTTCCCACTAAGTTACTATCATAGTAAGTAGTGTAGCAACACACTGATGTTCCCACTAAGTTACTATCATAGTGAGTAGTGTAGCAACACTGATGTTCCCACTAAGTTACTATCATAGTGAGTAGTGTAGCAACACTGATGTTCCCACTAAGTTACTATCACAGTAAGTAGTGTAGCAACACTGATGTTCCCACTAAGTTACTATCATAGTGAGTAGTGTAGCAATACTGATGTTCCCACTAAGTTACTATCATAGTAGTGTAACAACACTGATGTTCCCACTAAGTTACTATCATAGTGAGTAGTGTAGCAACACACTGATGTTCCCATTAAGTTAATATCATAGTGAGTAGTGTAGCAACACTGATGTTCCCACTAAGTTACTATCATAGTGAGTAGGGTAGCAACACTGATGTTCCCATTAAGTTACTATCATAGTGAGTAGGGTAGCAACACACTGATGTTCCCCCTAAGTTACTATCATAGTGAGTAGTGTAGCAACACACTGATGTTCCCACTAAGTTACTATCATAGTGAGTAGGGTAGCAACACACTGATGTTCCCACTAAGTTACTATCACAGTAAGTAGTGTAGCAACACTGATGTTCCCACTAAGTTACTATCATAGTGAGTAGTGTAGCAACACTGATGTTCCCATTAAGTTACTATCATAGTGAGTAGGGTAGCAACACTGATGTTCCCACTAAGTTACTATCATAGTGAGTAGTGTAGCAACACTGATGTTCACACTAAGTTACTATCATAGTGAGTAGTGTAGCAACACACTGATGTTCCCACTAAGTTACTATCATAGTGAGTAGGGTAGCAACACTGATGTTCCCACTAAGTTACTATCATAGTGAGTAGTGTAGCAACACTGATGTTCCCACTAAGTTACTATCATAGTGAGTAGTGTAGCAACACACTGATGTTCCCACTAAGTTACTATCATAGTGAGTAGGGTAGCAACACACTGATGTTCCCACTAAGTTACTATCATAGTGAGTAGTGTAGTAACACTGATGTTCCCACTAAGTTACTATCATAGTGAGTAGTGTAGCAACACTGATGTTCCCACTAAGTTACTATCATAGTGAGTAGTGTAGCAACACTGATGTTCCCACTAAGTTACTATCATAGTGAGTAGTGTAGCAACACTGATGTTCCCACTAAGTTACTATCATAGTGAGTAGGGTAGCAACACACTGATGTTCCCACTAAGTTACTATCATAGTGAGTAGTGTAGCATCACACTGATGTTCCCACTAAGTTACTATCACAGTAAGTAGTGTAGCAACACACTGATGTTCCCACTAAGTTACTATCATAGTGAGTAGGGTAGCAACACACTGATGTTCCCACTAAGTTACTATCATAGTGAGTAGTGTAGCAACACAATGATGTTCCCACTAAGTTACTATCACAGTAAGTAGTGTAGCAACACTGATGTTCCCACTAAGTTACTATCATAGTGAGTAGTGTAGCAACACTGATGTTCCCACTAAGTTACTATCATAGTGAGTAGTGTAGCAACACTGATGTTCCCACTAAGTTACTATCACAGTAAGTAGTGTAGCAACACACTGCTGTAGTTCACAGCTTAAGAAGTCACACATATATATCCTCCTTCCCCTCACTTTATTTCACTTTTTTCTTCCAAGTCCTCGGTCAGATGACCAAAACCTCCAGCTGTGGGTCATCATACGACTAAGACCGGCCTCAGGAACACTTGTGGGTCATCATACGACTAAGACCGGCCTCAGGAACACTTGTGGGTCATCATACGACTAAGACCGGCCTCAGGAACACTTGTGGGTCATCATACGACTAAGACCGGCCTCAGGAACACTTGTGGGTCATCATACGACTAAGACCGGCCTCAGGAACACTTGTGGGTCATCATACGACTAAGACCGGCCTCAGGAACACTTGTGGGTCATCATACGACTAAGACCGGCCTCAGGAACACTTGTGGGTCATCATACGACTAAGACCGGCCTCAGGAACACTTGTGGGTCATCATACGACTAAGACCGGCCTCAGGAACACTTGTGGGTCATCATACGACTAAGACCGGCCTCAGGAACACTTGTGGGTCATCATACGACTAAGACCGGCCTCAGGAACACTTGTGGGTCATCATACGACTAAGACCGGCCTCAGGAACACTTGTGGGTCATCATACGACTAAGACCGGCCTCAGGAACACTTGTGGGTCATCATACGACTAAGACCGGCCTCAGGAACACTTGTGGGTCATCATACGACTAAGACCGGCCTCAGGAACACTTGTGGGTCATCATACGACTAAGACCGGCCTCAGGAACACTTGTGGGTCATCATACGACTAAGATCGGCCTCAGGAACACTTGTGGGTCATCATACGACTAAGACCGGCCTCAGGAACACTTGTGGGTCATCATACGACTAAGACCGGCCTCAGGAACACTTGTGGGTCATCATACGACTAAGACCGGCCTCAGGAACACTTGTCCTGTTTCCTGACAAACCTTACCTAACCTTCAATCATTATCACACCTCACTTAGTTCCTCCTCGACTATAACTTGTTCACCCTCTCCTCTCTTCTTCTTCTTCTTCTTCTTTCTATTTCCCTTCAGGTTTGCCAACCTGGAGGGAAATTTCCCCTGGGGAAATTTTGGATATTCTAGGGAAAAAGATGAAGACAAAACGACCAAAGTTGTCTTTTTGATAATTATGATCAGTTGGTAATGGTGAGTAACTTGTGTGTGTGGGAGGGGTGAGTCTGGAATACCAGGGTGGGAGGTGGATGGTGTGTGTGTACTCACCTAATTGTGGTTACAGGGGTCGATTCATAGCTCCTGGCCCCGCCTCTTCACTGGTCGCCACTAGGTCCACTCTCTCCCTGCTCCATGAGCTTTATCGCACCTATTCTTAAAGCTATGTATGGTACCTGCCTCCACTACCTCACTTTCCAGACTATTCCACTTCCTGACAACTCTATGACTGAAGAAATACTTCCCAACATCCCTGTGGCTCATCGGAGTCTTCATCTTCCAATTGTGACCCCTTGTTGCTGTGTCCCATCTCTGGAACATCCTGTCGATTCCACTCAGTATTTTGTATGTCGTTATGATGTTTCCCCTGTCCCTCCTGTCCTCCAGTGTCGTCAGGTCGAGTTCCCTTAGCCTCTCCTCGTATGACATCCCCCTTAGCTCCGGGATTAGTCTCGTTGCAAACCTTTGCACTTTCTCTAGTTTCCTGACATTCTTGGCCAGGTGTGGGTTCCAAACTGGAGCTACATACTCCAATATGGGCCTAACGTACACGGTGTACAGGGTCCGAAACGACTCCTTACTGAAATGCCAGAATGCCATATGAACCATATTTGGTTAATGTGCGCCTCAGATGTGCTCTGTATTATACACGCTTCAAGATCCTTTTCCTTGAATGAGGTTTGTAGTTTTTGGCCCCCCTAGACTGCACTCTGTCTGCGGTCTTCTTTGCCCTTCCCCGTTCTTCATGACTTTGCACTTGGTGGGGTTAAACTTCAGGAGCCAGTTGCTGGATCAGGCCTGCAGCCTTGCCTTGTCCTCCTATGACTGAATTCTTCTCACTAACTTCATATCGTTTGCAAAAAGAGACACTTCTGAGTCTATTCCATCCGTCATGTTCACCAGCAGTGGTCCTAGAACTGACCCCTGTGGAACTCCGCTTGTCACAGGCGCCCACTTTCACACCATCATATTTGATGACTCGCTGATGCCTTCCGGTCAGGTATTCTCTGATCCATTGCAGTGCCTTCCCTGTTATACCTGCCTGGTCCTCCAGCTTTTGCACTAATCTCCTGTGTGGAACTGTGTCAAAAGCATTCTTACAGTCCAAGAAAATGCAATCTACCCACTCCCCTCTTTCTCTTGTCTTACTACTGTCACCTTGTCATAGAACTCTAGTAGGTTCGTGACACAGGATTTTCCGTCTCTGAATCCGTTTATAGGCTCATCCCTTTCTAGGTGGTCCACTCACTTCACTGTGTGTGTGTTGTGTGTGTGTTGTGTGTGTTGTGTGTGTTGTGTGTGTTGTTGTGTGTGTGTGTGTGTGTGTGTGTGTGTGTGTGTGTGTGTGTGTATTTATATGTATGTCGTGCCGAATAAGTAAAACTTGTGATTTTGTCTTAAATAGCAACGCTCTTCTTGCCGAATAAGGCAAGCTAAAATTTGTGTATGCAATAATTTCGCAAAAATCATTCTGGACTTAACGAAAAAAATATATCACATTGTGTTTCTTTATTAAATTATTGTAAACTTATCTAAAATATATTTAGTTGGATTAGGCTAAATTAAATTGCGCTTGTTATAATAAGGTTAGGTAAGTTTTCTAAGGCTCTTCTGTTAAAAAAATATTAACTTTTACATTAACATAAATGAAAAAATATATCTTTAAACGTATAGGAGAAAATTTTAGAAAGAACTTAATTTTAAATGGGTTTTTGTTAACTGGCCAGTTTTACCTATTCGGCACGACATATACATCTACAGCAGTAGAGCTTTGCTGGTGATGTCTCGTCTTTAATATTTTTTTTACGTTCCCAAGGCTGCAGCATTTAGTCTCGTTTTAATCATCCACTGGTTTATCACTTAACGAAGAACATTTTTGTTATCCCTTCGGCTCCACTTTATCGTCAGTTTCCACCTGTGTCCTCTTGTTGACCCTACTGCACACAAGCTTATTCTTGAGATGTTTCGCCTACGCGGTAGACTTTATCAGTCAAATACAGAATAAAGATACAAGATACCAACTGCTGCGCACATGTCTTATCAACTTGTCTGTCTTATATACCATTTTCAGCATTCCAAGAAATCCTCATCTATGGCTTTTAAGATGGTGTTTCGGGGGTCAACGCCCCTGCGGCCCGGTCCATGACCAGACCTCGCAGTGGATCAGAGCCTGATTAACCAGGTTGTTACTACCTACTGCACGCAATCCAACGTACGAACCACAGCCGTGCTGGTCAGGTACTGACTTTAGGTCTGTCCAGCTCCGTCTTGAAGACATCTAGGGGTCTTTTGGTAATCTCCCTTAAGTATACACACACAACCCGCACATAGAAGAGAGGAGCTTACAGACGACGTTTCGGTCCGACTTGGACCATTTACAAAGTCACACTAACACAAAGGACAGGTGGAAGGGGTTATATATAGGCAGGCAGACTTTGTGACTTTGTAAATGGTCCAAGTCGGACCGAAACGTAGTCGTAAGCTCCTCTCTTCTATATGCGGGTTGTGTGTATTGCTCCAGTCACGGTATTGTGCCTTTTTTGTTACTCCCTTAAGTATGCTAGGAAGCAGTAAAACAGTCTTGGGTCCCTGACACTTACTGTGTTATCTCTTAGTGTACTCATGGTACCCCTGCTTTTCATTGGGGAAATGTTTCACCTACTGCCGAGCCTTTTGCTTTTGTAGGGAGTGATTTCCGTGTGCTCGTGTGCAAATTTGGGATTAGTCCCTCTAGGATTTTCCAGGTGTAAATTATGATACATCTTTCTCGCCTGCATTTCAAGGAGTACAAGTCAAGGGACTTCAAATGTTCCCATTAACTGAGGTGCTTGACTGTACTTATACATGCAGTGAAAGTTCTCTGCATATTCTCCAGATCTGGAATTTCGCCTGCCTTGAAAGGAGCCTTTAGTGTACAGCAGTACACTAAAACACTCCTGGACTATTTCAAGAATGTCACTAGACTCTAGATTGCCTATCAAATTTTCTCCAATGGATTTGGATAAAGTTAAAAATCTCCCATTAAAATCACATCGTTTCTAGATATCTGAGCTATTTCGGTCCAAAGTGGTCACTTTCATACCCTTCGAGAAGCTGCAGCTAAGCAGATTCCGTGTCTGTCCCTTTCATCTTTATATCGTTTCTGACGCAACAGTTTAAAATTATCCCCTCACATACTTAGCAACTCCGCCCCTGTTGACTATCAGTGTGCAATATTTTATACCCCTGCGTGTGAAATTCAGCTGACTTGTCCCTATTTTATAGATTTGCTAGGTTTCAGTTATTGCAATAATATCTGTGTTCCTTGCACATATAATTCGTCTTAGTTCATCTATTTTATTTCTTGACTTTACCATAATTTTTAAAGGGGTGGACCGGTAAGCCAGCGGAAGGCCTCGGTCAGATGACCAAAAGTTCTGACTAAGACCCGCGTCAGGAGGCACTTGTCCTGTTTCCTGACAAAACTTACCTAACCTAACCTTTTACTTCTTGCACTACGGCTATTTGTATAATATTTACTAAGGAAGTTTTGACCTTACTTACCCTTCACCCTGTCTCGTTCTGTTTGTAGACCAATTTTCTTGTTTTTATCAGGAACTGTTATACGAGGTATCCTGTTTTCTGAACGTTTACCTAACATATCTTAAAAGAAATTTACATTTATCACTTCCAATCAGTATTACCAGCCAATCTAAAGGCCAACACTGTTTTAAATATTTGTCTGATTATATATATTTATCGCATTATAGAAAAATCAAGTTATTGTTTGTATTAAATTAAATCAGTAATCAATACTTAAAGAATATTTGTCTTAAACTTAACTAACACACAAGCATTGAATTATTTTTCAACTTCCTAATTCGCAGTCCTGGAGAATGCCAGAGACGCTAGAGGGCAGGAGAGGAGGGCAAGTTAATTACACGACGCGATCGTCTACTGAATTGAGACAAAAAAAAACTATAAATAAAAGGAATTTGCAGATAACACATACTAGTGTATTTAATTCGTTATGGTAATAGTTACGTGAGTGTATCTGCAACGTTGAGACGTTATGGGATGAGCCAGTTTGGACAGGCTAGTGACACTAAAAGTACACAATATAATAATATTATTATTACAGGGCATCGACTGATTCACTGTAACATTACTGGACATAACATCGCTAATTTCCAGGTATTATAATCTCTAACTCCACGAGATCAATAAATGAATCGACCACTGTCCATATCCACTGAATTCTTCCGTCTCTCCCACGACTGAAGAACCTTCAAAAGTTCCCTGCCTGGCACAGGTAGCGCTGAGCCTGCCTGACACAGGTAGCGCTGAGCCTGCCTGGCACAGGTAGCGCTGAGCCTGCCTGGCACAGGTAGCGCTGAGCCTGCCTGGCATAGGTAGCGCTGAGCCCCAGTGTTTACGTCACATCACTCCATCAACAAAATGTAACTGACTAGATAATTAATCATTTTTGAAGCAATAATTTTCCATAACATTATTAGCATATTTTTACTTTGCGCAAATTATGAATAATATTAAAGTTCAGCAACTGTTCAGTCCTTAGTCAAATCTTATGTTCATTACTACGTTCTTTTATCTTCAGTTCAACTACTGATTAAAAGGGTCATTGTTCATATTAGATTGTGTACTGATAGTCCTTGATATATTAATTTAATATTTCTTATAAAGAACAGGAAGTGATCAATATATGAATCCCACTAATTTCATAGAGCAGCTTACTGGAAGACTCGTGGCCGATCCAGCGACTGTCCACCCAAAGCCATGAAGAAATGAAACAAAAAAAATCCCTCACCTAGCATTTCCACACGAAATATTCTACATTTTGTCTCTTCAGAGTAGTTGGAGGCATTTTCTGACATACGTACTTTATTTTTTACCTAAAATATGTAGATTATTACACTTTTAATCGAAAGTGATGATAATTTACGATTTTTCGGACTATTTCCTGCTTACCATTAAAATTAAAATATTCTGACTAAAAATAGTAAAAGTCATTATGAGAAGTCAAGTGCATTCCTTAATGACGATCAATAATGAGCAAGGAGTTCAATTCAGTGTCATAAATTACCTTCAGTGCCGTGAACACAAAAATACAAAATTACAATGAAAAAAAATGAAAAAAAACGAAAAATAAAAAAGATTGACAGTGGGAGGGTAACTTACGAAGACATCGATGTCATCTTTTGTGCTTGGCGTGATGGGTCGTCGCACCCTGATCATGGTGTGTGTGTCGTTCTGTCGGCCAGCCATCAACTTCCAGTCCTGGGACTCGTCCAGGATTGGCGGCCCATTCTTGGACGCCCAGTAGTCCTGTAACGGAGAAAATGACTGATAACAGAAACAAATTTAATTCAGGTATATTTTTTTTATGTCAGGCAGAAAGAGAAGATGCGGTTTAAATTAAAGAAAGGCATCAACCCTGCAAGTCCAGTAACAAAAGGAGACAGTCCGTTTCTGTTTTCAAGATCCAATGAATACCAGCATTGCTCAATTAAGTATTTTATAGAATTTGCAGAGATACAAGAGGGAAGCCATGAATATGGTTATATATCATTTATGGCCATAATTTCTTTTCTAAAATGGATGTCTAAATCAGAGGTGGCCAAAATCTCTGGAGATTTAGGTTCAGAAAATGTCCTATAACTCCACAGAAACTTCTTATGCAGTGGCACAGAAAACACAGTGTGCCTAGAAAACAGTAAGGAAAGAATTGGAGTGTGGTATGTGAATGTAGACTGAATCCCCAACAAAAGTTAAATTCTGAAGGAAAGAGAACATGAAAATCATGATAAAATAGCTATTACTGAGACGAAATTCTCAGGAATAATAAATGTTATATTCTCGGGATGGGAAGGGGGGTGGTATAGAATAAGAAAAGAAAGGGATAACAAAATAAGAGGTGCAACACTAGTCAAAAGCCACTGGTGGTTTGAGGAACTAGAAACCTGAAAATGAATTTTCCTGGATTATACAGCAGGAACTGTAATGTGTGAAGAGATAATAGGAAACCAGGGAAAGAAAATGACCAGAATAACAGAGATATGAATCACTTATGGGAAACAGTGAGAGAGTGAGAAGCAGTGTTAACCTTCTGGTACAAGATTTGAACCAAATGAAGTCCTGTAACACATTAACCTATACTCCAATTCATTCAACATATAAAGAGAGGTAGACAAGAGGCGCTACATTACGGGCCAGTATCTCTAACATGCATGTTGTCAAAAATTCCCTGAAATGTTGTAAGGAAAATTATTGGAACATTTGGAGAAGACTCTTTAGAGAAAACCAACACCGATTTAATTATAGACAATTTTGTCTTTCGAAAATGTTAAGAGTTCTACAACAGAGTCACAGACAGAAAAAAAATAAAGCCAGGGTTGGGTGGCTCGAATAATTTTGAACTGAAAATAAAAGCATCTGACACAGTACCACATAAGAGATGAATCCAGAAATTAGAAGAACACGTAAGGTTAAAAGAGAAAGAGCTTCAGTTGATCAGGGAGCACATAGAAGACAAAGCAAAGAGTAACAGCAATGTATGAAACATTAGAATGGGAAACTACTGAGCGAGTCAAGTCTCTCAAATTTAATGGAAAATATAATCTTTCCGTGGGAGAGAGAGAGAGAGAGAGAGAGAGAGAGAGAGAGAGAGAGAGTGTGTCTGGAGTTTACCTGGAGAGAGTTCCAGGGGTCAACGCCCCTGCGGCCCGGTCTGTGACCAGGCCTCATGTTGGATCACAGCCTGATCAACCAGGCTGTTACTGCTGGCCGCACGTAGCTACTTCAATGACCTTCATATCATTCCAAAATCCCATGCATATGTAGACGACTGTACTCTGACATTTACTTATCCAAGAGAAGAAATGTCAGCTGCTCTAAGCTACATCAATCACCAGCTAAGAGTTATATCAGCTTGGGGAAACCAATAACAGGTAACATTTGCACCTGAGAAAACACAAATGATGATGGTCTCTAGTCACCATGATGGTAATGCCGGTGCAGTAGTAAGCTTGAATGGGAGTGTGTTGGTACCTGGGGAAGAAGTTGATATTCTTGGGGTGAAATTTGACTCCAAACTGACCACGAAGAACCACGTTGTAAATCTTGCAAACAAGGCAGCCAGGAAGCTTACAGCACTTCGACGTATCTCGCATCTGCTTGACAGTAGGGGTTGCAAGATTCTGTACGAGGTACAAGTACGCTCACACCTTGAGTATGCTCAACTTTCTTGGTTTGCCTTCCCCCCCCCCCTCTCATATGCGACTGGTTGACAGAGTAGAGAACAGAGCAAGACGTCTCATCTCTCTCTTGGACCCATCCTGGATAGATCTGTCATTTCAGCAGAGCCTTCAACACAGGAGGGATTTGGGTAGCCTTACTGTTATGTACAAGGCCAACATTGTCAAAGTACCACACTTGGCTCCACTTCGAGGACAACGAGAAGCTTCTATACCACAAGACGGGCAGAAAGCAGCAGCTTCACTCTGGCTGTACCCTTCTCCAGAACATCACTTCATCTGAGATCATTTATTCCCAGGATGACTCGAGGCTGGAACACATTCGTACAGCATAATGATGTCAACGAGATAAAGTCAGTTGATCAAATGAAAATGCGGACCAACAGATGGCTCCAACTTCATCCTGTTCATAACAATTAAAATGCTTTCAAATGAGCTGATGTAGGTAACAGCTCTTAGCTTGTCAATAAAGTTAGGAATCCTTAACTTGTCAATAGCTTCTCAATAAAGTTAGAAATCCTTAACTTGTCAATAGCCTGTCAATAAAGTTAGGAATCCTTTATTTGTCAATAAAGTTAGGAATCCTTAACTTGTCGATAAAGTTAGGGATCCTTAACCTAACCTTGTCAAACCCTGTGTAAAAAAAGAGAGGAGAAAAGGAGAGAGCACTATGTGCCACTAACCACAATCTTTAAAAAGTCAATGTACACGTACATATATTCTCTTCCATACAAAACAGGCTGTCGATAAGCGCTTTTGACAACTGGTAACACACACACACACACACCTGCATACATACATACATACACATGCAACAAGACAATGAAACCAACTGAATGACACACACACAAACTACAAACAGGCCAAGTGTCTATCGACAAGTGCCTTTAGCAACTGTTAACTAACTAACCTATCTAACAAGAGCCTTTGACAGATGGTAACTCCTGCACACTTCCCAGGGGGCACACAGGTCATTTTTAACTCCGAAATTTAATGGAGATGCAGCTTCCAGACACTAATTTAGAAATAATATTCGACACATTATTATTATAATAAAAAATGAAGCGCTAAACCTACAAGGGTCATACAGCGCAGCAATATTCGACACAAAATTCAGATATAAAACTCCGGTGATAATTTGTAGTCGAGGCCCCTATGGCTGAGTACTGGAAATATGCAAGTGCCAGCCAAGCCTTAAATCCCAACAACCCGGGCCTCGCCTCGCTCTGGTGCTGATCTGAGCTTTTTTTTTCTTTTCCTTCTCTCATTCCCATTCCCACCCTTCCATAAATTCCCGTCCCGTATTCCTGGCTCACAATCCCCAGCCTCGCCGCTCGACTGGTCGCGAACTCCCGTTTTCTTCCTTGATAAACATTACGTTATTTCATTCAAAATCCGTTTTACGCGAATTTCTTTTGTGTATTATATTGCCTCGCATCATTTCCTACACCCACGTTATTCGTTTTCCCTCGTTCTAGTTCTGCTTCCTAAATATATAGAGCTCATGGCTAGAGGAACCTGGACACGCCTACCCATTTTGACAATACGTAATTGCATTGTAAGCGTTTATTTCATTTTCTGTCACATTTAAAATATAAATTTTAGTGTTTTGCTTATTAATATTATATGTAGGAAGCTTGGAATGTGAGTGCGAGGGTTTTTTGTTTTATCCTAGAATAAAGATACCTGACTGTACAGAACAAACATGTTGAACTAATATATGATGAACAGCCTATATGCAAGGGATATATCATTGACGGTTATAACTGACTATAATTTTTAAAGGGGTGGACCGGTAAGCCAGCGGAAGGCCTCGGTCAAATGACCAAAAGCTCCAACGGCGGGTCATCATCTGACTAAGACCCGCGTCAGGAAACACTTGTCCTGTTTCCTGACGAACCTTACCTAACCTAACCTATCATTGACGGCGAGTGTATAATATTCTGACGAGTCTACAAAGTTTATTACTAAACTGTAGTTAGTGTTGATTATTGTACAATTAAGCTGGCTACCATCTAGGCACATGTGCAACACTCATCTTTATTGCCGGAACGTTGCAAACGTTCTTCAGTCGAATACAGAGGTGGCTAAAAGTGGAGACAGAAGCAGCAATGGGGGATATAAAGAAGGCAAATTGTTGCACATTTGTTTCATCCATTAACTTGTCGGAATTGTTTACCTTTATTATAATGATTAGCCAAGTGGATTCCTTTCTGACCCCAAAATTACCTTGAGATAACCCAGAGGTAAATACAGGAAGAGGACGACTGTCTTCGGTTTATTAAACCTGACATTCTAACACAAGAAAGTCAATCAGTGTGGTTTATTTCCCGTGGAATACTTTGGTCCTCTTTGAGAGCATGTGACTTATTCGACCATAAGTATACCTGAAGTATACCGGGAGTGTTGCAGGTGTCAACACCCTCGCGGCCCGGTCCATGACCAGGCCTCGCGGTGGATCAGGGCCTGATCAACCAGGTTGGTACTGCTGGCCGCACGCAAACCGACGTACAAACCACAGCTCGGCTGGTCAGGAAATGACTTTAGGTACCTGTCCAGCTCCCTCTGAATCCAAATAATTCTCAGAAGGAAAAGGGACCTGAACTTTCGGCCTGCAGGCCCCAAGACTGCCATTTCCTAGTAGAACCAGTCAGGCTACAAGGGTACAGGATAAGGGTACCTCAACCTGATAATGCTTCTTGCTGGGAAGTTTAGTGAAAGTTACATCTGTTACACTATCACGAAATTGTATCCAGAACTCTATAGACCTGAGTACCTAGATACATACATTTACTGTTCGGTAAAAATGGGTAAGTAGTGTAGCCCATACCCTCCTGGGACGAAAGCCGGGTCCTTTATATTAAGAGTGCTACTCACTACGAGTGAGCTATTAGTCGCCTGAATTTAGAACCTCTTAAGCACCATGGGTATAAACTATGACCATAATTTTTAAAGGGGTGGACCGGTAAACCAGCAGAAGGCCTCGGTCTGATGACCAAAAGCTCCAGCTGTGGGTCATCATATAACTAAAACCCGCGTCAGGGTTTCAATTATATGACCACCTACTTCTTAATTACCTCTTCATTACCACTGAAATTGTCAGGGGCGCTCTTATGAGCGCTACTGATAGATAAAGTTGCTCTTACTGGCTGTAAGCAGAAGGATATTATAATATTTTACCTAATCCGAAATTATTATAACCAAACTAAGCGCTAAACCCACAAAGGTGACACAGCGCTGCACCTAATCTGAAAAGAAATTTAATCAGCACTGCAAGACCTGTGCAGGCCAGAGACACCTGAAGACTTATTTTCAAAAGGGAATTAGTAGTAGTTGTTGTAACTTCTTTTATCATTGCCTGTAGGTACACAAATCAGTTGCATTGCCCAGGAAGAATTACCAAGGATGGCTTTAGTTACTCGTCTCCTTCGTAACTCGTGATCCTCGAGACCGTCCTGTGCGCAGTTTTAGCAGTTTCAACAAAAGAAGAAAGTTTCTAGAAAAACAAACATCCCGTTTGAAGAATGTCTGAAAAATGCCCTTGGTGATGAGGCTACCTGTGGAGAGGGAGAGGGAGAGGGAGAGGGAGAGGGAAAGGGAGAGGGAGAGGGAGAGGGAGAGGGAGAGGGAGAGATGAAGAAACAGAAGCAGCAGCAACAAAGGATTTACTCGAGTTCTCTACCCCCCTCCCTGCTACGTGATGTACTGTGACTGGCTTGTGTTACCCGAGGCAGAGCAGGAGGAACAGCGGGAGCAGAGGCAGCTGCTGCTGTTCAAATAATGGTCAAGTACACCGCAGAGTTTCTCAGAGCATTATACATCATGCAGGTTGAATCTTTTATATGGAATCCGGATGTTATATTCAAAATTTTAAGCTTAATAATTTTTATAACAATGAAACTGTTGTAATATCCAGGATACAAAAATCTTGCTGTAGAAACTACTATATGCACATTCTGTTGTTGATATTAAATACGAAAACATGAAGAATATTACAAGTGTTTTAGTTCCAGTAAATATTAATAAAATGGTAATATGCACCTTAATAAGAGATGTGGTCTTATTCTTGCCGTATATCATTTATATCATAGAAAACTAAGCTTGAATTAGTGAAATATGCCTGAAAAAACATTACTTTTCTTCAGTTACACCTAAACGATCTTGTTCGTTGTTTGGACGGAACTGGTTACAGACAATTCAACTGTTTGGTCTGCATTTCACATTAGTATGAAATGCATGCGTCATATTAAAATATTATAATAAAATAAAGTGCTAAACCGACAAGGGTCATGCAGCGCTGTGGGGCAGAAAACAGTAACGGGGTTATAAACAGCTAGGTGCAGAGGGGATCAGAAGTGTGGGGAGAAAATCGGACAATAAACAAGAAAATAAAGAACTGAAATAGGGACCCGAACAGGGTGTCGTTCCATGAGATACCCATGGGTAAGGCGAGTATGGCCGATGCGGAGACGGGAGAGCGCAGTCTCCCGAGTACGCAACGGTGGTAAGAAGATGGCCACAAACCCAAAAGAAGTTTAATAGTGTACAATTTGTTATGGTGCATGTCCGAACACCGTTGCTGCCAATGGCCGCGAAGACGGGCAGAGATGTTGGTAAAATAATCCCTGAACGGAATACCTCTTTAGGAAACTGGAACATCACGCACCGCTGACCGCACAGCAGCGTCCGCCTGTTCATTGCCCCACACATCAACGTGTCCAGGAACCCAACACAAAACAACGTCTTTGTTTTTGCTAGCTACACGGCGAAACCGAAGTTGAATACGAAAGACTAATGGATGAGGGGAATCAAATTGTTTAATGGCCTCTAAACAGCTGAGGAAATCCGAAATGATCACAAACGCCAAAGGAGACATACACGTAATACGGAGAAGAGCTATGAGAATGGCATACAACTCGGCGGAAAAAATACTAGCTGACTAACAAATGATCCTGGACAACATCATCAGGGAACACCGCCGTGAACCCAATACCATCAGAAGATTTAGAACCATCTGTATAAACAGCGACGGCACGAGCGAGAAGCAGCCATAGGTAGGAGAGCCTTGGCGCAAGGCAGTAGGGGAGAACAGACACGAACCATCAGAACCTTCCAAGGGGTAAGGGAAAAGGCAGACACTACATGAACATACAAGGGAGGCAACTGAAGAGAAGACCGGAGTGAGTGAAGACGAAAAGAAAACGGATGGAGTAAGCAGGGGCACCGATTAAATAGCGGACTTCTACTAACGTCTGAGACCAATCTAAGATAAGATAAGATTTGTTCGGATTTTTAACCCCGGAGGGTTAGCCACCCAGGATAACCCAAGAAAGTCAGTGCGTCATCGAGGACTCTGTCTTATTTCCATTGGGGTCCTTAATCTTGTCCCCCAGGATGCGACCCACACCAGTCGACTAACAACCCAGGTACCTATTTGCTGCTTGGTGAACATGACAACAGGTGTAAGGAAACACGTCGAAATGTTTCCACCCGCCGGGAATCGAACCCTGGCCCTCCGTGTGTGAAGCGAGAGCTCTAGCCACCAGACCACCGGGCCACACAACTGTGGGAAGATTCCTGTCCAAACTCCATCTCCGTAGGATATTTAAGGTATGTCATATTGCTTTGTGTGCAAATTTTGATGAATATTGAGCTCCACGGGACTGAGGCACGAGTGCATGAGCATTCTGTCTCAGAATGTCGAGTGAGTCAGACATTTTGGAGATGCTGGCAGAGTTTTGGGTCTCGTTCACGAGACATTAATTGACATTGTCAGTATTTAGTCTGATTCACGGCTCATTGAAACAGTTATAATGTAACTTCAGTATTTAGTTCATTTCTTTGACCTTGTAAATGTTATCTTAAAGGCTAAATATTGAATGTGGTTTTTGCTATGAATTTTGCATACGAGGAATTTTTTTTTTTTTTTTTTTTTTACAATTTCACTAATGGATTTTTGCTTCCTTTGTCTCTCTTCGATTGTTCTTGATGAATTCTGTTTTATATTCGTGTTTTTCATCCATCTACTGTATCAGTCTTTTTGCTCTAGAAAAAGCGTGAGATCTTTGAGAATTTCAACGATTCTTCGTCTTCACCTGCAGAGGGAGCGTCGCTTTGTAACTTGCCTCTTCTTTATTAATGGCATGATACTAGAAGACACTTCAAGTGCCGTGGGGCTCCTCTCCAGACACTGCTTTAAACTCACGTTACTCATATTAAATTGTCAGCACTGCTACAGTGTGATAGTGCAGCCCTGTGTGATACAGTGTAGCACTGTGTGATACAGTGTAGCACTGTGTGGTACAGTGTAGCACTGTGTTATACAGTGTAGCACTGTGTGCTACAGTGTAGCACTGTGTGCTACAGTGTAGCACTGTGTGCTACAGTGTAGCACTGTGTGCTACAGTGTAGCACTGTGTGCTACAGTGTAGCACTGTGTGCTACAGTGTAGCACTGTGTGCTACAGTGTAGCACTGTGTGCTACAGTGTAGCACTGTGTGCTACAGTGTAGCACTGTGTGATACAGTGTAGCACTGTGTGATACAGTGTAGCACTGTGTGCTACAGTGTAGCACTGTGTGCTACAGTGTAGCACTGTGTGCTACAGTGTAGCACTTTCAGTGTCATACAGTGTAGCACTTTCAGTGTCATACAGTGTAGCACTTTCAGTGTCATACAGTGTAGCACTTTCAGTGTCATACAGTGTAGCACTTTCAGTGTCATACAGTGTAGCACTTTCAGTGTCATACAGTGTAGCACTTTCAGTGTGATACAGTGTAGCACTTTCAGTGTGATACAGTGTAGCACTTTCAGTGTGATACAGTGTAGCACTCTCAGTGTGATACAGTGTAGCACTCTCAGTGTGATACAGTGTAGCACTCTCAGTGTGATACAGTGTAGCACTCTCAGTGTGATACAGTGTAGCACTCTCAGTGTGATACAGTGTAGCACTCTCAGTGTGATACAGTGTAGCACTCTCAGTGTGATACAGTGTAGCACTCTCAGTGTGATACAGTGTAGCACTCTCAGTGTGATACAGTGTAGCACTCTCAGTGTGATACAGTGTAGCACTCTCAGTGTGATACAGTGTAGCACTCTCAGTGTGATACAGTGTAGCACTCTCAGTGTGATACAGTGTAGCACTCTCAGTGTCATACAGTGTAGCACTCTCAGTGTCATACAGTGTAGCACTCTCAGTGTCATACAGTGTAGCACTCTCAGTGTCATACAGTGTAGCACTCTCAGTGTCATACAGTGTAGCACTCTCAGTGTCATACAGTGTAGCACTCTCAGTGTCATACAGTGTAGCACTCTCAGTGTCATACAGTGTAGCACTCTCAGTGTCATACAGTGTAGCACTCTCAGTGTCATACAGTGTAGCACTCTCAGTGTCATACAGTGTAGCACTCTCAGTGTCATACAGTGTAGCACTCTCAGTGTCATACAGTGTAGCACTCTCAGTGTCATACAGTGTAGCACTCTCAGTGTCATACAGTGTAGCACTCTCAGTGTCATACAGTGTAGCACTCTCAGTGTCATACAGTGTAGCACTCTCAGTGTCATACAGTGTAGCACTCTCAGTGTCATACAGTGTAGCACTCTCAGTGTCATACAGTGTAGCACTCTCAGTGTCATACAGTGTAGCACTCTCAGTGTCATACAGTGTAGCACTCTCAGTGTCATACAGTGTAGCACTCTCAGTGTCATACAGTGTAGCACTCTCAGTGTCATACAGTGTAGCACTCTCAGTGTCAACATGAGCTCAGTGTCGTAGCACTCTCATGTCATAAGTGTTGGTCTGAGATAGCTAAAAATTTCGTTGCATGTATTATGTTTAATTCCATTACGATTACATTATTCAACATAATAAATTTAAATGCCCAAACAGTATTAACTTTCTCAGAAACCTTTGATGCTAATTTATAATGGAACTGTTGATGCTATGAACACCGATGGAAAGGAACATACGTCCTGCCAAAAATTTCTTACCCAGTGTAATGGCCCCTTGTTTAGGTTAGAATATTATACACTTACAAAGCCTCAAACATTGGAGAATTTTTCTTTGGCTTAGGAAAAATCAGCATGTTAAGTTTGATATAGTTCTGTAGAAACGTTCTCAAGTTACTGCACACAAGATTATAACACAATTTTAAAATGATGTTGACGAATTGGCACCAACACACACATCCCAATAATACTCGGAAAATTGCTACGTAAAAAATCAATGGTTATAATAACTGGTTAGCCAGTGGAAGGCCTCGGTCAGACGACCAAAAGCTCCAGCGGTGGGTCATCATATGACTAAGACCCGCATCAGGAAGCACTTGTCCTGTTTCCTGACGAACCTACCTAACCTAAATTGCTAAGTACATATACGCCAGTAACGAAAGCTTAAACCAATTTTAACTTGCCCTTGTAACATGCCTAAATTCAAACAAGTCTCCCTAAACATGATATACTGATTACTCATAAAAAAAACATATTAGCTAAAGTGTAATGTTTTTGTGACTTAATTCATGTTATGTAAACTCATTATCATTGTTCCCAAGTAAATAAATTTGCAAATTGTGCATTATGACTAACTTGCTTAGCTAGCACAAATGTTGGGGCCCAGTCCTTGGTGCCAGTGTGCCTTTGTAATCTCTTAACTGCTGCCTTTATAAGCGAGTATAAATAGGAAAAGCGTCTGTCTGGCGCTCAGCAGGAGGATGATCAACCCTCCACAACGTCTTGCGCTGATTGACACAAATGGGTTAAGCGCATAGCATGAATTAAACAACCATGGGGCTCATGATAAAGCTGTGTAACCATAGCCCATCAAGCACAAGAGTTCTTCAGTTATACGGAAACCTTGAAGGAAGAACCTATGAAAACCTATGTGGGTATTCCCTTTCGGGGATAACTAATAAAATCTTAATCTGAAATTTTTTGTGGCTTCGTTGTCGGTAATATTACATATAATCCACCAGCCGTGATCTACATAATTTTCCTCACCGCTACAGCAGATACTGCTCTGTATTTTACAATGGCGTCTGAAAACGTACGTGGGCACAATACATACAAAACTTTCTTTTAAGCTTTATCTGCGTTGAGTTCATCAATTATTTTTTATTCCGATTAAGATATGAAAATTCGCGATGTATTTCGGTAATGATTGCGTGAAGTATAATGTTTGTAAAATCGAAAGTAATATCGTGATGATGGTAGAAAGCGTCTCGCCTCACTTCGAAATTGGCAAATTCAAATCACCGATTATAATCACCTATCGCTCTCTGCTCATTTCCGAAATTTGATCGTTTTCCTTGACATCAATTTCTGGTGGCCTGCAAATTATTACGAATATTTTTTAAAATATATTTTACCTTTATTTTCATGAATATATAAACTATATTTAGATTTTTTTCTACTTTTTAATAATTTTTTTTAGATATGATTTGACTATCACTATGACTACATCGCAGGCTATATTTCTATATACCAATTTAATATAGCCAAGCAAAACCAATTCTGCTTGACAAATAGTTGTTACAGTGGTTTTATTATATAAACCTCTGCATTCAGCTAACTTTCTTGAACGAGCTAGGGAAAAGTGTAACTTTTGCAAATATTCCCAGAAAAAAAGAGTAAGTCGTGGCTTCATTTGTATTAATGGTTAAATTTAATAAGAATGCAAGGACTGCCCTACAGGCAGTATTTTATATCCAGTGCCTGGAGTGGTGACATGAACTATCGTGGTGTCTGTAATTTGGATCGTTGGACGAGGGGTAGGTGGAAGTTTATTGGTAGTAAGGCTTGCCGTCTGCTCCGTACGTGTCAGAGCAAGACTACATCACGACTGTCGTGGGGAACTCGTCCACGGCGTTCAAAAAAACTGGAGTCAGCGTCTGTCCGTGACCCCACCTTTCCCAAGCTATGAGAGTAACGGTTGGTGCACATAACTACATGACAGAATGACCTAGGTCGACAAACTGATATGATGCTGTGATCCATTGCAATATATCAAAGTTCAGCAGTTGTGTGTGTATCAGACTCGGATTTGATAATGCCATGAAGCATGCGATCAAAATATTCCGGTATCAATGATTTAATGTTGTTGAGGTCATCAGTATCTGAACAGTCGCATGCATGGGTCTTGATTTCATCAGGTATTATCAAGCTACGATATCTACGATACTGTCTTAATCACAAAACGATGTGAATTTAGCGCTACCCTCCCACTTCTTCCCAAGAATTATATGCCCAAGATAAAGAAAACTATATATATTTGGAATTTTATACCATTGATCTCCATATATATATTTGGGTTGTCATTCACTGGTGCGGTAATTATTTGATCACTATAATGACCTTTCAGTGTTTTATGAAGTCTGGGGTATAACCTTGTACATGTGATGCTAAGAAGCTACACAAACAGTACTGATGTTCATCTTTTTCATCTAAATGTTGACAATTTGTTAAAGGCCTCACACTTTCCAGTGTCAAGAGGCGTAACACAGCTGACAACCTAGGTAGATAAACTGAGCACAGCATATGTGATATTTTTCCCTCTGTCGCTACTAATTCAAACTAGAACTGTATACTCAGTTGAACCTCTGAAAAGTATGCATTTGCTCTTACAACTTTTTCTAACAGTGCAGTTTTCTTTTATGTTAAATGTCGGAATTTTAGAGCGCAACTTAGCGGGGTTCTCATCTGTCTCGTCTTCCTGTTTCCTCTTCTCTTTGTCTGTTGTTAAAAGCCTTGTATAGTTCTATCTGCATGTGACAAGCATCTTCAGTGCCCGGTTACACTGTTACAGTGTGCTAAAATCTCACCACGGTAGCACTATAATTCAACCCCGTATTTTTCTTGGCAGATATTTCAGAGTTCATCCATTATGATTCCGTCTGGAAAGGAAAAATATTTGGTTAGATATCACCGACTGGAAATGCCATAAAAAATCACTTAAAGCCACATCATTATTTTCGAGCCCCTCGGAAAATGGGATTAGTTTTATTTTTTTATAGAAATAAAGCCTGAATTCTTACAAGTGTAAATAAATTAACTTCCAATGGTCGGAAACATATAGTAAATGTTGTTTTATGACACTTGTGTGAAAAGCTATGGATTTGTCAACATTTCCAATACCGAAAATTGACGTCAACTTTTTACCTCAAGTTTTTTCTGGACTTTGATTCCCGGTATCTTTTAGTACGTTTTACGAGTGCCAGTCTAAGCGAATCCTGAATAAATCAGCCTGGAAGGAATTCTTTTCAGTGTCAAACTTAATGTTCCTGGGACTACAATAGAATATAAAGTGATGCGGAATCTTTCATTAACGTTCTCTTGGTCTGTTCGCAGCCTGCAAGTAAAGCAACTAAGCACGAGAAGGATATAACGTAAATTCTGGCAATTGTGGGGTCTAAGTTGTCGAGTTTCAAGAAGAGAAAACGGGAATTGCGTTAAGTTTTCTCGTGAATGCGAGAGTAAATCGTGTTAAGTTGCATAGTAATGGTCAGAGTGATGCATGCGCTCAAGGGGGCACTGTAAAAGATGTATTTATCTTGATGCATTTTTTTCACTCTCACGGAAAAACTCTTTTTCTTACAGCAAGTATTAGTTTACCATAGTTTAGTTCTTTATTTTAGGAAAAAATGGGAAAGTTATTTACGTAATGGCTATAGTTATCGTACAAACATTTTTGGTATTCATCTCACCTCATGTTTATCTGAGGCTGGGTCTGGAAGATCATCTGGTTCGTGAATTGAGGGAGAGGGAGAGAGAGAGAGAGAGAGAGAGAGAGAGAGAGAGAGAGAGAGAGAGAGAGAGAGAGAGAGAGAAATGTGAGTGAATGTATTTGTGTGTGCTGCGTGAGAGTGAACCATCACAACACAACCTAGGAATAACATTATGGCATGCAGTAGACCAGGTGAGATGAAAAGAAGGGGGTTCAGGAAGTGGAGATGATTGGTGAGGAGAGTAAGAGTGGGAAGGACGGAGAGGAAGAGATGAGCGAGAGAACAGGGAAGGGGGCGGGAGGAGGAACACTTTAGCTGGTGTGAGGAGCAAGAAGCTGAAGCTGCTGCTGCTGCTCTCCCGGGAACAATTCTGGTTGCCGGGGAACACAACACAGGCGGTAGGCAATCTCAACAGCGTCCAAGCGTAAGTTAACGTATTTTCACATTATAATAAAGATATATATATATATATATATATATATATATATATATATATATATATATATATATATATATATATATGTCGTGCCGATTAGGTAAAACTGGTCAATTAGCAAGAACTCATCTAAAATTAAGTCCTTTCTAAAATTTTCTCTAATACGTTTAAAGATATATTTTTTTCATTTATGTTAATGTAAGAATTTATAATTTTGTACTAAGAGAAACTTTGAAAACCTACCTAACCTTATTACAACAAGCGCAATTTAATTTAGCCTAACCCAACTAAATATATTTTAGATACATTAACATTAATATAAAAATAAACAAACACAATGAAATATATTTTTTTCGTTATGTTCAGAATGATTTTGGCGAAATTATTGTATACACAAATTTTCACTTGTCTTATATGGCAAGGTGAGCGTTGCTATTTAAGCCAAAATCGCAAGTTTTACCTAATCGGCATGACATATATATATATATATATATATATATATATATATATATATATATATATAGGGAGGTACCACCTCTAGAACTTTACTGGGGACCCTCATCCTCAGAGAAGACAATAAACGTACCTCAGGGAAAACCCGAGGTTCTCCCCGGAGCTGTTTGAATATTTTCTTCTCCTTCCACCCCTATATATATTATATGAGTGCTTTATTAATAGACAGAATACATTGACAGAAAACACAAACATGAATACAATGGTACAATATATCAAAGACTATGAATCTCCTCCAACTCCTCCGAAGCTGGACGCGAGCCCAGTATGTAGCATGCATTTCCCCTTTGGATGGCCATGCTGAGGCGCTGGAGCATGAAAGTGGCTGCCCTTGGGTCCATGGTGGTGTCGATGAGATATATACACATACAGCACAGTGAAAATAGGTAATAAAACCTCAGCGCTTTCACGAGTGTATTTACTTGTGTTTTTGGGAGTCCCTAGGATTTGTAGCCCTAAAATCTGTGATGGGGAAGTTAGAAAAATCTATGAAATTTGTTCAAACTTACAATATCCACGAATATTTATTGATATAGTATTTCATAAAGCTAAAAAACACATTGTACAAGAGTCTAATACCGAGTATAAGCTTGAGAATTTGTTGGTTTTACCACATAATAAAAATCTCTTTCATCTCCCATAAGCTCTTGCTCGATTGGTAGCGCACTCAGCTCACACACTGAGGTCCGGGAGTCGATTCCCGGTATGGCTGGAAGACATTAGGACATGTTTCCATAGGACACCTGCTGTCCCTGTTCACCTATCAGTAAAATGGGTACCTCAGTTAGTTACCATTTTGTCCTAGGCACATGTTTATTAGACACTAGGCCTGTTGTATGTATGTATTAGTCGACTGGTGTGGGTCGCATCCCGGGACAAAACTGACCTAATTTGCCGGAAATGCTCTGCATAACAAGCGGCTTTCTATATAGTAGTATGTCATTGATGTCAACTAAGCCGGTATCCCTTGTACATGTATTTATAGAAATAAAGATATTATATTATTGTTAAAGTTGTCTTTAAATATGACAATACTGTAACACAAAAATTAATTAACAATTCTCTCAAGGAATCTTTGGGTTGTGTATACTCCAGGGAAAAGTGGAATATAATTGGGGGTTACGGTTGTTCAGTCTGCTGGGGATCATTCGAGGGTTCAGCCCGTGCTTCCATCTAGCGGGCCGAGGCAGACCTCCCTTTTCTGGTGGTAGTAACCTTACTGGTGTGGAGTGGAACTGGGAGAGTCAATTCACCTCCACACTTCTCCTGATCAGGTAAGGTGATCTACCAGGTGTATATTTTTTGTGGTTGTTGTTTTTATGGTTACCAGTAATGTCTTCCATCTTAAAGTGAACATGCAATCCTTTTTCTTTCTTAAGTGTTATGTTTGCTTACTTGTGGTAAACAATTTTCTTTTCATTTTTATCAGCTCTGCTGCTGGCCTGGTCAGCCCGTACAGACGCCGATATTTTAAGGAGCAAGATATACGTCTAAGCTGACTTATCTACTAATGATTACTCACCCGCTTCTACATCTTACTGCGACCAAGTGGCTTAGGAGTACCACAAACATCTGCCCAGGATAACCTTCCACCATCTCGTCTACACCCGAGACTCATCCTGGGCCTTATATTCTCCTACTCTACATCCTGCCAGAACCACAACGGCCTACTTTTTTTTATCTATTTTAAGTAGAACTCTGAAAAATCTTTGTTTATTTCCTACCCAAGAGTCTTTATTTTTTTATTTATTTTTCCATTATTATTTTATTCAGGTGGAAGGCGTTCCCCTGACAATCCCTTGTAAAAATTGATACCAATTTAGGGCAAATTGGCAAATCTCTTGAGACCAAAGTTAAACAACATAAATATGCAATAACTAATGGACAAGAATTCAGTGCTTTGCTCATTCCTTTAAGGGATACACGCAGGGGCCCTCCATGAGAAGTTTTGTAAGGCGGAACAAGACTGCTTTGGGGTCCCTGGGGGCAGGCTATGGCCCTCAATCTAAGTGAATTTTACATAATTATTTGTCTAAATAAGCTAAAAATGATTGAAATTACCAAAAAAATTAACTAAAAAAATAAAATTAAAATGTCTATGGGGCCCCTTCAGAGATTCACAGTCGGGCCCCGGACCAATCTACCGGCTGAACCCCCTCCTCTCACAGGCCATTGGACTAATGCCAACGAATTACTACCCTGTAATTCTACAGTTCAACAAAATATGGAATCATCTCTTATCAAGCATGATGTACAACATATTTCAAATTTGAGTTCTGGAATCTATAAACCCAGAATATTGTTCATAATCTTCAAGGTAAAACTGTTTCACAAAAATAAAGTATGTTCTATGTCAGACCAAAAATTTAACTTTATGTTGGACAAATGTATGAGTGGGACAGGTTTGTGTGAGGTGTCGCCTTAGTGTTTAACATTTAAAATGTTCTTCTCTTGCCTCTTCTTCCTATTTTTCTGAAGATGTGTGTGTAAGCACTTGCAAGCGCTCAGGTTATTATATTTCTTATTTTCACTGTGGTATTTTTACGTATTTGCAATCGCGCATTTTACTGTGATTTCTTTACACACACACAAAGTCATGGAGAAGATTATCAGGGATGAGAAATCCTATGTCACAAACCCACTGGAGTTCTATGACGGGGTGAAAGCAGTAAGACAAGATAGAAGGGTGGGTAGATTGCGTTTTCTTGGACTGTAAAAAGGCTTTTGACAGTTCCACACAAGAGATCAGTGCATAAGCTGGAGGACCAGGCAGGGATAACAGGGAAGGCACTGCAATGGATCAGGGAATACCTGTCGGGAAGATATCAGTCATGTTGCGTGACGAAGTGTCAAAGTGGGCATCTGTGACAAGTGGGGTTCCACAGGGGTCAGTCATAAGACCGGTGCTGTTTCTGGTATATGTGAACGACATGACGGAAGGAATACTCAGAAGTGAGTGTCTGCAGATGATGTGAAGTTGATCAGAAGAATTCAATCGGACGAGGACCAGGCAGAACTACAAAGAGATCAGGACAGGCTGCAGGCCTGGTCCAGAACCTGGTTCCTGGAGTTTAACCCCACCAAGTGTAAAATCATGAAGATTGGGGAAGGGCAAAGAAGACCACAGACTGAGTACAGTCGAGGGGGCCAGAGACTACAAACATCACTCAAGGAAAAGGATCTTGGGGTGAGTATAACACCGGGCACATCTGAGGCGCAAATTAACCAAATAACTGCTGCAGCATATGGACGCCTTACAAACCTAAGAATTGCATTCCGACATCTCAATAAGGAATCGTTCAGGACCCTGTACACCGTGTATGTCAGGCCCATACTGGAGTATGCAGCACCAGTTTGGAACTCACACCTAAGCCAAGCACGTACGGAAATTAGAGAAAGTGCAAAGTGTGTGGTCCCGTGGACTAGAGCGTCATGAGTTTTCGCTCACCAAGAGGTGGGCCAAAGCAACATGTATTCGACTCCTTGGCTAGTCGCAGTGTTGTTATTGATATACATATATGAATTGGTTCTTCACGAAAACTGGGAATCCGACACCTGACGCCTTGGTAGCCAGCAGGAAAACCAGATATTTTTAATAACGCCCGGTGCATTCAGGGTGTGGCCATTAACAGGTGTCTGGTTCCCAAGCATAATAAGCCATTAACGCAAAAAAGCTGCTAGATGACAAAAGGGTACAAGAGTTAGTAACACCACCTGGTTTGATCGCTGTGGGTTGCTGGCTGTGAAAACTTAAATGGATCATGGTACGTAGTCCCGAAATGGCCAAAGCAACAGCAGGTAGCAGATTTGCAGGTAGGTAGGATGGCCTGGTGGGGTATTTTTTGGACTGTCGCCAGACATTATCGGTTCGAGGCGCTCTTGCTCTCTCTCTCTCTATACATATATGTGTATAAACACTGATCTCTGACCGAAGGAGACTCGAACCTACGAGCCTTGCTGGGCGCCAAGGTATTGGTCCAGTGTGGTACGGTCGGTAAAGCACTGCGAACCTTGTTGCAAGGTTCGTAGGTTCGAGTCTCCTTCGACCTGTGGAACAATCTTAGGGTCTCCCTGTTCCAGTACCACCATCCTGTAAAGATATATTCTCTTGGATTATGACCAAGCTTCTCAGACTCCAAGTTTGAACTGTCTGAAGTCAACAACAAGGAACCACATCTAGTGATTTAAAGTGATCTTAACGATCTTCTGTGCGGTCATAATTTATCCAATGAACGGTCTGAGCTACTTAGTGCAAGATTGTGCCAGTAGAATTTATTGCACCCAAACACACGAAGCAGTTTTTTCAGAAAGCGACAGAAAAAGCCTAGAAACTTACTTGAACTTCGAAGAGTCAATATGTCATTTATGTGATAACGGACTTTTCGATGCTTTGGGAAACATCATGAGTCTGCAGTGTGGTATTTGTTTATTAATTCCAGAAAATCACGTCTGGAGTCAGGTTTACTTCACAATGGCAACACCCTAGCAAGTCTGTCTTTAGCTCTCGCTTGAGACTTGAAAGAAGCATAAGTAACAATACAATCTTGTCACTGATAGAATTTGAGAAGTTTGAGTGGAAAACCTGTGATCTGAAAGTAATACTCTAGCTACTGGGACTGCAATACGGGTTTACAAGTTGTTCTGTTCCCTGTGGGACAGTGGAGAGACAAAGAACTACATTCAACGTACGTGGCCAACTCGAGATTCGTGTAGATGAATGGTTCAGAGAACCGACAAGTTGATAAATTAGACACATAGTGTCTAATTTATCAACTTGTCGGTTCTCTGAACTATTCATTTACATCCTGTCTGACACAGCAACATCTTGGTATCTTAATACTGGGAATTCTTCACTTGCCCAACCCTTGGGCACGACCTACTTCCACATTGGACAAATGTCGGTATTGTATACCACTCTTGTACAAATGTGACACCACCTACGTCTTCTGCACCTCTCCTGCCTACGGTATATAAGCTGCTTACTAGCACATATGCTGTATTCTGTTCAAGATTGATGGACTGACAACATCGACTCAAGGTTGAGGGACTGACCACCTCAAACTCCTCCTATGCTTCACGATTCTCCTTTGTATGGACTAATGAAGCCACTGTGTGGCGAAACGTTTCCTCAATAAAGATACCCAAGTGTTGCATATGTGTCTAATTTATCGAGATTCGTATGAGGCAGGCGTGAAGAATGTTCAACACAAACCATTAGTCGATCCAAAGACCACACTTCTTCCGCCTTTACATATCAAGTTAGACCTCATTAAAAACTTCGTCAAAGTTTTGGACAAAGAGGTTGCAGGGTTTGCCTATCTGAAGGAGAGGTTTCCCAGAGTTAATGACTCCAAACTGAGGGAAGGTATCTTCATCGAACCAAAAATTTGGAAGTCACTAAATGATCCTCATTTTGACGAAACTCTCGAAGATGCTGAGCTTAGAGCATGGGTGGGATTCAAGAACACTTGTGCACATTTCTTGGGTAGTCATCACAGTGATGATTACAGAACTATTGTAGAAGAACTGCTAACAACATATTATCTACTAGGATGTCGGATGTTGCTCAAGAGTCATGGCCTCCATTCTCACCTTGAATTTTTCCCGACAAACCTCTGTGACCTTAGTGAATACAAAGAAACCTGACGATCACTTTGATGGTCGACTACTGCTGGACACTGGTGTGAGAGAGCCAGTTTGATGGTCGACTACTGCTGGACACTGGTGTGAGAGAGCCAGTTTGATGGTCGACTACTGCTGGACACTGGTGTGAGAGAGCCAGTTTGATGGTCGACTACTGCTGGACACTGGTGTGAGAGAGCCAGTTTGATGGTCGACTACTGCTGGACACTGGTGTGAGAGAGCCAGTTTGATGGTCGACTACTGCTGGACACTGGTGTGAGAGAGCCAGTTTGATGGTCGACTACTGCTGGACACTGGTGTGAGAGAGCCAGTTTGATGGTCGACTACTGCTGGACACTGGTGTGGGAGAGCCAGTTTGATGGTCGACTACTGCTGGACACTGGTGTGGGAGAGCCAGTTTGATGGTCGACTACTGCTGGACACTGGTGTGGGAGAGCCAGTTTGATGGTCGACTACTGCTGGACACTGGTGTGGGAGAGCCAGTTTTATGGTCGACTACTGCTGGACACTGGTGTGGGAGAGCCAGTTTGATGGTCGACTACTGCTGGACACTGGTGTGGAGAGCCAGTTTGATGGTCGACTACTGCTGGACACTGGTGTGGGAGAGCCAGTTTGATGGTCGACTACTGCTGGACACTGGTGTGGGAGAGCCAGTTTGATGGTCGACTACTGCTGGACACTGGTGTGGGAGAGCCAGTTTTATGGTCGACTACTGCTGGACACTGGTGTGGGAGAGCCAGTTTGATGGTCGACTACTGCTGGACACTGGTGTGGGAGAGCCAGTTTGATGGTCGACTACTGCTGGACACTGGTGTGGGAGAGCCAGTTTGATGGTCGACTACTGCTGGACACTGGTGTGGGAGAGCCAGTTTGATGGTCGACTACTGCTGGACACTGGTGTGGGAGAGCCAGTTTGATGGTCGACTACTGCTGGACACTGGTGTGAGAGAACGATACTGAACACAAGGAAAAAAGCCTGAAAACTGATGTACATATATTTGTATGGCTGTATGGGAATAAATTTACGTTAAGGGAGATTAGTTTTTGTCATTGTATGAACCACACTTAATATATATGAATGTTAGGTATCATACATCATGTGATTCTTCAGAATTAAGTAGCCAAAATATTGATCGTAAATTTAAAAAAAAAAAACTTATGTGATAGAGACTAAACAAACTTAGATTCACGATCAGCACATCAAAGTTAATTTAAAAGAACCAATTTGGTTTCTAGATAAAAAGTTATATTTAGTAGGCTAATTATTATTACATTCATGGAAAATATGCTAAATCCGTAGGGATCATACAGCGCCTGGAGGAAAGGAAGGCAATCAGGTTCGCTCCTAGGAAGAATAAGTCCAATTCCTTGGATCAAGAGCTTCTCCCCGGTATCAAGGCACCTTGGGGTCTAGACAGATGACTTATCAGGAGCCTTCAACGCTAATAAAAGGTGAGTAACATTACTGTTATATATAAGGGCGATGTCGTCTAAATTACTCACCTGGTCTAACCTTGTGCAAAGCCCTAAGGCAAATCTTATACCCCAAAACGGGCAGACATCAGCAGCGTCATTTCGGCTATACGTTTTTTTCAGTGTCATTACTGCATCCTCGGCTGACTTTCATTTGGAGCATCTCACAATGAACAGATATTCGATAAAATCAAGTCAGCGAGGGGAAAGATCGCATTCATTACACTGCTGTATATATCAGGATGAATGCGCGCGGCTTTGGCCTTTTATTACTTCCCGGTATTATTGTAGGAGTGTGTATGTCAGAGGCGTCTATTATCCTGGTCTCTAGCTCACTGGGCGTGTATGTCAGGGGCGTCTAATATGCCGGTCTCTAGCCCATTGGGCGTGTATGTCAGGGGCGTCTATTATCCTGGTCTCTAGCTCACTGGGCGTGTATTTCAGGGGCATCTATTATCCCGGTCTCTAGCTCACTGGGCGTGTATTTCAGGGGCGTCTATTATCCCGGTCTCTAGCTCACTGGGCGTGTATGTTAGGGCGTCTATTGTCCCGGTCTCTAGCTCACTGGGCGTGTATGTTAGAGGCATCTATTATCCTGGTCTCTAGCTCACTGGGCGTGTATGTTAGAGGCATCTATTATCCTGGTCTCTAGCTCACTGGGCGTGTATGTTAGAGGCATCTATTATCCTGGTCTCTAGCTCACTGGGCGTGTATGTTAGAGGCATCTATTATCCTGGTCTCTAGCTCACTGGGCGTGTATGTTAGAGGCATCTATTATCCTGGTCTCTAGCTCACTGGGCGTGTATGTTAGAGGCGTCTATTATCCCGGTCTCTAGCTCACTGGGGCGATTCACCAGGTGTTTGTCTGGTTTTATTTAACTAGTGGACTTTGCCTAAGGTCAGTCCTCTCTCTACATGATTGAATATGGGTGGGGTTTGAGTTGGACCTGGCCGGCTTTGGCTAGTAGTCCTACTGCAGTGCTCCATTTTTGTTCAGTAGTTATTGGTGACATAAGAACATAAGAAAGAAGGAATACTGCGGCAGGCCTACTGGCTCATACAAGGCAGGTCTTTATCAAAACCACCCATATATATGTCCAACCTTTTGCTGTATGACTCTTGTAGGTTTAGCGCTTCTTTTTTATTATAATAATGTCCAACCTTATGCCAAAGTCATTCAAGAATGTGCTTCAGTAAGTGCCTAGCATGGGCCAGTAGGCCTGCTGCAGTGCTCCTTCTTGTGCGACATTTGAGAATGTTGAAGTGCTTCATCGCTAACATGCTGCGTTGAAGTGCTTCATCGCTAACATGCTGCGTTGAAGTGCTTCATCGCTAACATGCTGCGTTGAAGTGCTTCATCGCTAACATGCTGCGTTGAAGTGCTTCATCGCTAACATGCTGCGTTGAAGTGCTTCATCGCTAACATGCAGTGTTGAAGTGCTTCATCGCTAACATGCTGTGTTGAAGTGCTTCATCGCTAACATGCTGCGTTGAAGTGCTTCATCGCTAACATGCTGCGTTGAAGTGCTTCATCGCTAACATGCTGCGTTGAAGTGCTTCATCGCTAACATGCTGGTTGAAGTGCTTCATCGCTAACATGCTGCGTTGAAGTGCTTCATCGCTAACATGCTGCGTTGAAGTGCTTCATCGCTAACATGTGGTTGAAGTGCTTCATCGCTAACATGCTGCGTTGAAGTGCTTCATCGCTAACATGCTGCGTTGAAGTGCTTCATCGCTAACATGCTGGTTGAAGTGCTTCATCGCTAACATGCTGCGTTGAAGTGCTTCATCGCTAACATGCTGCGTTGAAGTGCTTCATCGCTAACATGCTGCGTTGAAGTGCTTCATCGCTAACATGCTGCTTGAAGTGCTTCATCGCTAACATGCTGCGTTGAAGTGCTTCATCGCTAACATGCTGCGTTGAAGTGCTTCATCGCTAACATGCTGCGTTGAAGTGCTTCATCGCTAACATGCTGCGTTGAAGTGCTTCATCGCTAACATGCTGCGTTGAAGTGCTTCATCGCTAACATGCTGCGTTGAAGTGCTTCATCGCTAACATGCTGCGTTGAAGTGCTTCATCGCTAACATGCTGCGTTGAAGTGCTTCATCGCTAACATGCTGCGTTGAAGTGCTTCATCGCTAACATGCTGGTTGAAGTGCTTCATCGCTAACATGCTGCGTTGAAGTGCTTCATCGCTAACATGCTGCGTTGAAGTGCTTCATCGCTAACATGCTGCGTTGAAGTGCTTCATCGCTAACATGCTGCTTGAAGTGCTTCATCGCTAACATGCTGCGTTGAAGTGTTTCATCGCTAACATGCTGTGTTGAAGTGCTTCATCGCTAACATGCTGTGTTGAAGTGCTTCATCGCTAACATGCTGCGTTGAAGTGCTTCATCGCTAACATGCTGCGTTGAAGTGCTTCATCGCTAACATGCTGCGTTGAAGTGCTTCATCGCTAACATGCTGCATTGAAGTGCTTCATCGCTAACATGCTGCGCTAAATGTTTCATCGCTAACATGCAGTGTTGAAGTGTTTCATCGCTAACATGCTGTGTTGAAGTGCTTCATCGCTAACATGCAGTGTTGAAGTGCTTCATCGCTAACATGCTGTGTTGAACGACCAATATAAAATAAAATAAAAGCAGCAATATTAGACCAGTATTTGATTATGAGGCAGAAATTCATACAAAAGCAGAGCAGAGCAGAGCAGAGCAGAGCAGAGCAGAGCAGAGCAGAGCAGAGCAGAGAACACCACGGCACCTGCAGCAAGAGTTCTCGTTACTGGCTGCTTCTTGAGAGCAATTCGCAGCATCACCAGTCCCTGTTTCCTTAAAGAATAATGTACCAACATAACTCAAGCCTTCACACGTTTTCAATTTCCATTTTTAATCTTTGTACAGACTCGAGTTACAAACTATCCTCAACAAATCCTCCCTGGAACAATCCTCGAGATAACTGATAGTGCTTCCACGTGGTGATGTTGCCAAGAATACTCGCCAGGTACTTGCTATAAGCAATATCAATGTTTCCATCGTCAACACATCCTCTATTAAATGCATTACTAAGAAGCTAAGTCCCACACCTCTAACATCAACACCAGGAGTCTTCACTATATCCTGTGGGTACTGTTCCAAGAAATATATAAGGGAAACAGGCAGAAATATTTTGGTCAGCCTAAATGAACACCGAAGTGCCTGCAACAGGAACGACTGTGTCCTCCACACGACATTTGATGAATTGGAATAAGGCCGAACATGATCTTAGACGCCGACTGTGCCTAAAAGCCTCGCTAATCATAAGAACATAAGAAAGAGGGAACACTGCAGCAGGCCTTCTGACCCATGCGAGGCAGGTCCATCACTCCCCGGCTTAGACCTAACTACCTGAAGTTAACCCTCCCTAGGTAAACTCCAGGTAGTCAGGTCACTTCCACTTAAGGAAGAACGGCATAAGACCTAGTAGCACAAGCTAGTCAGGTCCAACTCACACCCACCCACACCCACTCATGTATTTATTTAACCTATTTTTAAAACTACACAACGTCTTAGCTTCTATGACGGTACTCGGGAGTTTGTTGCACTCATCCACAACTCTATTACCAAACCAGTGCTTTCCTATATCCTTCCTGAATCTAAACCTTTCCAACTTGAAACCATTGCTGCGAGTCCTGTCTTGGCTGGATATTTTCAGCACGCTATTTGCATCCCCTTTATTTATTCTGGTTTTCCATTTATACACCTCAATCATCCTCCCTAATTCTACGCCTTTCTAGAGAGTGCAGATTCAAGGCCCTCAGTCTATCCTCATGGGGAAGATTTCTGATACATGGGATCAACTTTGTCATCCTCCTCTGTACGTTTTCCAGTGCATTTATATCCATTCTGTAATACGGTGACCAGAACTGTGCAGCATAATCTAAATGAGGCCTAACTAAGGATATATAGAGTTGAAGAACAACCCGAGGACTTCTATTATTTATACTTCTTGATATGAAGCCAAGGGTTCTGTTAGCTTTATTGCGAACACTTATGGTTTTAGATTACTGCTAACCAGAACTCCTAAATCCTTTTCGCAATCACAAGTATTAAGATCTACATTATTTAGTTTATATGTGGCATGGTTATTGTCCTGCCAAACATTTAGAACTTTGCATTTGTCTACATTAAACTGCATCTGCCACTTCTCCGACCACTGCATCAGTCTATTCAAATCATCCTGGAGTGCTCTAATGTCCTCATTAAAATGAATTGGACGGCCTATTTTGGTGTCATCAGCAAATTTGCTTATGTTGCTATTTATTCCCTCATCTGTCGTTTATGTAAATTGTGAACAACAAGGGGCCCAAAACTGACCCCTGTGGGACACCGCTTGTGACGTGCCCCCATTCTGATTTCTCCCCATTTATGCAAGCTCTCTGCTGCCTATTTGTCAACCATGCCTCTACCCAGGAAAAAAATTCTCCTCCTATTCCGTGTGCCTTAAGTTTCCTCAGTAGCCTCTGATGTGGAACTCTATCGAAAGCCTTACTGAAGTCCATATACACAATATCAGTTGTACAAGAGTGGTATACAATACATGTGCAACATCTGGGTATCTTTATAGTAAACGTTTCGCCATCCAGTGGCTTTTTCAATACAAAATTCTAGGACACAATATGAAGAGAGTAGAACTATATACAAAAGATGAGGTAATCAGTCCCTCGGCCTAGGAGTATGTGTGTTTAGCACCGCTGGTGTAGAGAATCTGAAGTCCAGGTAAGAATGCCTGACCTTAAATAGGCGTCAGCTGAGAGGGACGGGTAGCAGACGAGGGCTTAGTCACTGGTAGGCGGGATTCCCCAGTGGAAGTAGGTCATACCCAAAGAGATGGGTAGTAGTAGTAGTAGTCGTAGCCGTGAAGAAGGTTATGTGCAGGTCTTTTGTATATAGTTCTACTCTTCATATTATGTCCTAGAATTTTGTATTGATAAAGCCACTGGTTGGCGAAACGTTTACTATAAAGATACCCACATGTTGCACATGTGTCTTAATTTTCACACAATATCATATTCATTACCATGATCTACCTCCTCAAACACCTTAGTGAAAAAAGTTAGTAAATTCGTAAGACAGGAACGCCTCTTAGTAAAACCGTGTTGAGATTCATTAATCAATTTATGCCTTTCACGATGGCTACGAATTGCCTCGGCAATTATTGATTCCATAAATTTACCAACTATGGAGGTAAGGCTTATTGGTCTATAGTTCGAAGCTAAGGACCTGTCACCTGCCTTGTAAATAGGTATTACATTTGCCCTTTTCCACTTGTCTGGCACTATGCCAGTTTGTAGTGATATATTGAAAAGATTTGCGAAAGGTTTGCTAAATTCCTCTTTACATTCCTTTAAAACTCTTGCAAACAGTTCATCAGAGCCTGGGGATTTGTTAGGTTTTAATTTCTCTATTTGTCTGAGGACCATGTCACTAGTTACCACAATGGAGCATAGTTTATTATCTTCCTGTTCTACATAATTTATTATTTCTGGAATTTCGCTAGTATCTTCCTGAGTAAAAACTGAGAGGAAGTAAGTATTGAAAATTTCACACACATCCTTATCACTGTCAGTGATCTGACCTGAGTTACTCTTAAGTGGGCCTATCTTGTCCCTAATCTTACTTCTGTATACCTGAAAGAACCCTTTTGGGTTAGTCTTCGAATCCCTTGCGACCTTAGCCTCATAATCCCTTTTTGCTTTTCTTATTCCTTTTTTTATTTCTCTCTTTAATTGAAAATATTGATTTCTTATCTGCCCATCCCCTCTTTTGATACGCCTAAATATGCCTCTCTTTTGACCAATGAGATGTTTTAATCTATTGTTCATCCATTTAGGATAATTTTTGTTAGATCTAATTTCCCTACTCGGAACAAAAGTTGTCTGGGCAGCTAGAACTATGCTCTAGAAAACGTCATATTGGCAACCAAAACCACCTACCTGACCCATAGTCAGGTCATCCCAATTTAGCCCACCTAGGTAATTTCTCAGCCCCCTGAAGTCGGCTAAGCGAAAGTCTGGAACAGAGACTTTATTGCAGTTATTTGGGAAATTCCATGATATATTGAAACTAAGTGATTTGTGATCGCTTTCCCCAAGCTCTTCATTAACCTCAAAATTATTAATTAGTGATTCTTTGTTGGCAAGAACCAAATCAAGCAAGTTGCTACCTCTAGTTGGTTCTGTCACAAACTGTTTTAAAAAAACAATCATGAACCGTATCAAGAAAGTCACTAGACTCAAGATTTCCTGTCACATTGTTCCAATCAATTTGTCTAAACTTAAAATCTTCCATTAACACAACATTTTCATATCTAGACGCCTTATGAATTTCGTCCCATAGCAACTTACTGCACTCCCTATCAAGGCTTGGGGGTCTGTAAATCACACCCAAAATTATTTTTTCACGACCCTCGAGAAACTGTAGCCAGAGTCTGTGTCCGATGTTTCTAATCTTATATCTTGTCTAACACAACAATTTAAATTATCTCTGACATACATCGCCACTCCACTACCCTTCCTGTTGACCCTATCAGTGTGGAATAGTTTATAACCCTGTATGTTGCACTCAGAAGGCATTTCTCTATCTTTCAGGTTGAACCAGGTCTCTGTTATAGCAATAATATCTATATTACCTGCACTTGCAAGTAATTTTAGCTCATCTATCATATTTCTTAGACTCCTACTATTTGTATAGTTACCCTCTACTATCTCTCTCTGTTTGTTGATCAATTGCTTTGCCTTTACTAGCAACTTTATTTAGAATATTGTCTTTTAAACATATCCCTGAGGTATCCTGGTAATATCTACTGTTTCCAGCCCTAATACTGCAGCCTCACCGACATCGCAGATCACAATGCTGATAACTACAAACTTTCATGAACGCTGTCATACATGATACTTAACCAGGCAAAGCTCATCCTACCTCATAACAGAGGTATCACGTGGCCTCGTCTCAAAAAAAGGCCCCACTTGCATTTTTCGGGTCACAGTATGACCCTCATCTTGACGGTATTGTATACCATTCTTGTACGACACTCATCTCATTTGCATGACGGTCGCAGGACCGAAAATTTTTCTATGTCCTAGTGTTTAAGTGTCTTAAACCCACCAGGCTATGATTGTTGGTAAGTCGTCATGTGAAAGGTACAGAGCACGGAGTGTCATCCCGGCACCCCTGTGAAGGGGTGCCGTACTGTACCTCATGAAGGGGTACAGTACGGAACATGGAGAGTGTCATCCACGCATCCCTTCCCCACCCGTGAAGGGTACTGAGTGTCATCCACGCATCCCTTCCCCACCCGTGAAGGGTACTGAGTGTCATCCACGCATCCCTTCCCCACCCGTGAAGGGTACTGAGTGTCATCCACGCATCCCTTCCCCACCCGTGAAGGGTACTGAGTGTCATCCACGCATCCCTTCCCCACCCGTGAAGGGTACTGAGTGTCATCCACGCATCCCTTCCCCACCCGTGAAGGGTACTGAGTGTCATCCACGCATCCCTTCCCCACCCGTGAAGGGTACTGAGTGTCATCCACGCATCCCTTCCCCACCCGTGAAGGGTACTGAGTGTCATCCACGCATCCCTTCCCCACCCGTGAAGGGTACTGAGTGTCATCCACGCATCCCTTCCCCACCCGTGAAGGGTACTGAGTGTCATCCACGCATCCCTTCCCCACCCGTGAAGGGTACTGAGTGTCATCCACGCATCCCTTCCCCACCCGTGAAGGGTACTGAGTGTCATCCACGCATCCCTTCCCCACCCGTGAAGGGTACTGAGTGTCATCCACGCATCCCTTCCCCACTCGTGAAGGGTACTGAGTGTCATCCACGCATCCCTTCCCCACCCGTGAAGGGCACTGAGTGTCATCCACGCATCCCTTCCCCACCCGTGAAGGGTACTGAGTGTCATCCACGCATCCCTTCCCCACCAGTGAAGAGTACTGAGTGTCATCCACGCATCCCTTCCCCACCAGTGAAGAGTACTGAGTGTCATCCACGCATTCCTTCCCCACCCGTGAAGGGTACTGAGTGTCATCCACGCATCCCTTCCCCACCCGTGAAGGGTACTGAGTGTCATCCACGCATCCCTTCCCCACCCGTGAAGGGCACTGAGTGTCATCCACGCATCCCTTCCCCACCCGTGAAGGGTACTGAGTGTCATCCACGCATCCCTTCCCCACCCGTGAAGGGTACTGAGTGTCATCACGTCACTCGTGCTCCAGTCAGTGTGGAAGAAGTGGAAAAAAACCCTCGAAATGTCAGGAAATTAGTGATAAACTAAAGGAGAGGCGACGGTGCTAACGGCTACTACCACCCATACTAGGGATTGCAAGTACCGGCGCTAAAGGATAGTTATCCAAGCTAAGGGATACAGTCACTGATGTAGAAGAGCACAGTTACCGACGCCAAGGGGTACACCCACCGACGCCAGGAGGGTTCACCCACAGACGCCAAGGGTGGGTTCATCCACCGACGCCAGGGGGAGCTCATCCACTGAGGCCAGCGTGATTCACCACCGACATCAAGAGATACACTGGCTAGAAAATTAGAAAGCGTTGAGCCCAAACTGAATACATCAGAGTCAAGGTGAGACATAGCTAAAAGTCATAAGTGAAGTCGAGAGAAATACAGAATAAGCAAGGACACAGCTACAGACGTAAGAGACACAGCTACAGACGTAAGAGACACAGCTACAGACGTAAGAGACACAGCTACAGACGTAAGAGACACAGCTACAGACGTAAGAGACACAGCTACAGACGTAAGAGACACAGCTACAGACGTAAGAGACACAGCTACAGACGTAAGAGACACAGCTACAGACGTAAGAACACAGCTACAGACGTAAGAGACACAGCTACAGACGTAAGAGACACAGCTACAGACGTAAGAGACACAGCTACAGACGTAAGAGACACAGCTACAGACGTAAGAGACACAGCTACAGATGTAAGGGATACAGCTACAGATGTAAGGGATACAGTTACAGACGTAAGGGACACAGTTACAGACGTAAGAGACACAGCTACAGACGTAAGAGACACAGCTACAGACGTAAGAGACACAGCTACAGACGTAAGAGACAGAGCTACAGACGTAAGAGACACAGATCAGCTAGGCACAGATACAGACGTAAGAGACACAGCTACAGACGTAAGGGACACAGTTACAGACGTAAGGGACACAGTTACAGACGTAAGGGACACAGTTACAGACGTAAGGGACACAGTTACAGACGTAAGGGACACAGTTACAGACGTAAGGGACACAGTTACAGACATAAGGGACACAGTTACAGACACTGCGGAGTACAGTCATCAGTAAAGTGGAAAACTATCAACATTGTTTTATCAGGTCAACAGTTTGTGTGGTGTCTACAGGCGAAATAGTTTTATATTGTTTGTGTTAATAATGAAAGTCTTCCAGTGACTGAATGTAGCACTTGAGACTAGATAATAGTAGTAGTTACAATACCCTGCCTGAGAGAATTCACAATTGTCCGACAATACCAACAAAACCACACTATTGTTCCTGGAACAATTTACAACCCACAATAGTATGGCTAGAACAATTCATTACTATTCCACAAAACCATGGCTTTATTAATTCATAATACAATTAACCCACAGTATCATAGCTGGAATAAATATAATTAACCCATAATACAGTGGCCTTAACAATTCAAAACTAACCCACAATGCAGTGGCCGAAACTATTTACAGCTAACTCGCACTTTGGAGAAGAATGATTTGATAATGGTCCACGAGGGACCGAAACGTCAACACCCGACGACCTTACCGGTGTCGTGAAGGTCGTTGTAGATGTGACATAGACGGAACACTTTCTTTACGTAGATCACTCGACACTCAAAACCTTAAAAAATATATACAACACACGCAAGAAAAACAAGGATAACATTAACAATAAGAACAACGAATATAAACATTCAGCACTGAGTACTATCACACCGAATTAAAACAGCCAGTATCAGTTAAAAGCCCTGTTAAATTATTAATGTCGAAAGGCTCCCTAAAAGTTCTCCGAGGTCAATACAGACACCCCGGTAGGAAACGGTGTTGTGAGGGAAAGCGAAGTGAGGGAACAAACTAGAGGTTCACATAACTGAACTGACTTTTCAACTAACAGGAGATACAGCAATAGCTAAAATCAGAGTTTAATGGAAAAAGAAACTTACTTAAGAACTAAATACTTGTAAAAAAAAAAAACACTTCGAATCCACGAAACACTTTAAAAAAAATTCTATGAATCCATTAAAGACTCAAAAAACACTCGACAAATCAACGAAACACTAGCAGAAAGAAACAGCAAATCAATTATACATTTGCAGAATCTACGAATCCATTAAACATTTTCAGAGTCATAGATATTGCAAATAAAATAAACCTAACAACATCAAAAGGAAGATACTTTTTTCTATTAAGATTTTCAGTAAAAAAAAAAAATAGGAAAAATACTAAATATAGATTCAAATGAACTAGCAAGAGAAGAGCAATCTAGAAAACATGAAGAGAAACTTAAGTAAATGACACAATGAAAAAGTTAAGAGCCCGGATAGAATGAAGGAAAGATACAGTAAACGTAATAAATGAAGGAAAGATACAGTAAACGTAATAAATGAAGGAAAGATACAGTAAACTTAATAAAACAAGATCTGATAAAGCAGATGAAAGAAACTTTGAGAATGACATCACGACATCAGTCTTCCTCGATGATGTTATCCACCTCTCGCCCCTTCCCACCACATCCAGATAAATCACGATAGTATTCTCTCATTCCCCCCCTTCATGCTTGCATGCGTGCCCGCGCGCGAGCACCCGTTTGTAGCGATATATTAAACAGACTGGTTAGCGGCTCACTCAGTTCCTTCTTGCACTCTGTGCCATTGAAAATAACTCACAGAGGCCCGGAAACATATTACTCACAGAGGCCCGGAAACATATTTTGCTTGATAACCAGGTCCCTGGTGACTCATTATTTATTTACTTCATGTCTTAATAATTACTGGGCTATCATTAGGGTTTTCTTCTTCGAAAACCAACATGAAAAGCGTTGTTAAAAATAGAGTATATTTCTTACTCGTTGTATGTTTATCTCCCCCCCCCCCCCTCCTCTTCTTGATCTACTTCACTTGAAGGAATATTTTCTTGCTTGTCTTGGAATCATGTAAAATTTTAGATTCCTATGTTATTGAGCCTTAAGCCTCTTCATTTTTTTTCCACTTTTAATAAGAACGTATTAGTCCAAAGGGTGACCCCCTCTTCTTATGAGTCCACAAATTCCTTTCGTCTTGGCCAAGATATGGTCTCCTACTGATCTATCTGGGATGATTGTTTTGTCTAATGTCTCGTAGGGATATAAATATTCTTTGTGCACCTTGTACATTTATGCAAAAACCATTGTCATGATAGTAAAGTAATGGATTTGTGATCACATGTGCCAAGCTCTTCCATGATTTAATTGTCTCATTGTTTACCAAAGCCGGGGTCAAGCAAAGCCGGGGTCGAGCAAAGCCGGGGTCGAGCAAAGCCGGGGTCGAGCAAAGCCGGGGTCGAGCAAAGCCGGGGTCGAGCAAAGCCGGGGTCGAGCAAAGCCGGGATCGAGCAAAGCCGGGGTCAAGCAAAGCCGGGGTCGAGCAAAGCCGGGATCAAGCAAAGCCGGGATCAAGCAAAGCCGGGATCAAGCAAAGCCGGGATCAATCAAGTGTCTGCAGTTGGTTGTAGTCCAGCAGCCGTTCTGGTAACCCAAAACTGTTAAGTTTTTTTATTGTTAATATTAGTAATGGAGGTTAACACTTTTCATCTGGGCAACTCGTGTATTTTAAGACGACACCATCATCCTTAAATGTACATATGTGAAATAACTTTTGATGCAATGGTCCGTCTGGGGCCAATTTTTGTTTTATTTTTCGAGTTACAGCTTCAGGAACACTTAGAACTGTCAATAATAATACTCTATCAAACTGCCGTTGGCCGCTATTTTAAACTTGCAAGGAAAGAGCAAGAAAGTTTTGTTATCTACTTCCACATTATTTTACAAAATAACTAGAATAACAATTGGAACAGTTGAAATAAAAGTTCTACAGTCACTTTATGGGCAAAATGAGATGCAAAAATCATATTTACTTTTACAGGTCATCAGTCTAAGTGATTTGTTTGTGTTCATGGTATGCTCCTGGAACTGCATACCTGGAGTATACCTGGAGAGGGTTTCAGGGGTCAACGCCCCCGCGGCTCGGTCTGAGACCAGGCCTCGTGGTGGATCAGGGTCTGGTCAACCAGGCTGTTACTACAGTGAAACCCTTCAATTGAGTTGCTGAGAATGCTATGAAACACCGACAAGTTCAAGATTAAGACACATGTGCAACACTTGGGTGTCTTTATTGATGAAACGTTTCGCCTACACAGTAGACTTCTTCAGTCAAATACAAAGGCAGCAGTAGTAATGAAATAAAGCTGTAATCAGTCCATTAACCTTGGAGAAAAAGTATATGAGGTGGTCAGTCCCTCAGCGTGGAGAAGAGTTCAACTCCATGGTCTGGAACGATATCGTTCCAGAGTTCAGCTCCAGAGTTCAGTTCCAGGATCAGGAACTGACCACCTCAAATACTTTTTCTCTGATTACATCATTTTTATTTCATTACTACTGCTGCCTTTGTATTTGACTGAAGACTACTGTCTAGGCGAAACATTTCATCAATAAAGATACCCAACTGCTGCACTTGTGTCTTAATCTCGAAACCTTTCAAAGCTCAGTGGTGGAGCCAAGGAGGGGATTACAAATACAAGATTATTTCAAAACGATACAATGTTTATATAATGTTGAAAGTCCATAGATATGCAGAGCACTTCTGGCAAGCTTAAACCTGAATATCAAAATGGTACGTATATAATACCGACAGGTTGGTAAGTAATACACATAGGCAACAGTTAGATGCCTAACTGTTGCCTATGTGTCTTACTTACCAAGCTTAAACCTAACTTAAGATTACATTGATGGGCGGTTTCAGCCTTCCATAATTTCCTTCAGTCCCCAAAAGCCACTAGAAGAGGAAAAAATTAAAGGAAGGGTGACAGACGAGAAAATGTGGCTTAAAATGATTATATAAGGGAGGGGGGGCCCAAGGGCCAATCAGCAGGTTTCCCGGGGCCCGGACCCGCCCCGCCCACGCCTCGCCTGACGGGGAGGGGGGTTTCCCCACGCCCTTTGTCAGCTGAGCCACCCTAGGTAGGGGGCCAGCCGGGGAATTTTGACCTTACTTTCGATTCTGACGCCGCTTGTTTTTTGCATTTCCCGTGTTTCTCACCTATTTTTGGTTGGGGGTCGATTTAGTTGGCCCCGCCCTTTCTGGCCGCTACTATCACCTCCTGGTTCGGGCCTTATCCCCCTTTTTTAAAGCATGTATGAATCCTTCCTCTACCATTTCACTCTCCAGGTTCTTCCACTTCTTAAGACTGAAGAAATACTTCCTAACATCCCTGCGACCCAACTGTGTTTTCAACTTCCAGTTGTGACCTCGTGATCCTGTTTTCTGTCACTGAAACAATCTGTCCCTGTCCGCCCTATCATTTCCTCTCAGTATGTTGTACGTCGTTATCATATCACCCCTAGTCCTTCTTTCTCTAGTGACATCAGAGGCCTGGTCAAAGACTGGGACACAAGGGCGTGGCTCTCGGAACGACCTCCCGGAAGGTAGACATACCCCTTAGCTCGTTGCAAACTGGTCCCGTTGCAAAGCTTTGCACTCTCGCCAATTTCTTGACATGCTTGATTAAGTGTGGGTTCCATGGTGGTGCTGCATACTCCAATATGGGCCTGACGTACACGGCGTACAGTGTCTTGAATGACTCCTTACTCAGATTTCTGAACGTTCGTTTTAGATTTGCCAGACACGCATTTGTTGCAGCAGGTATTGGGTTGATGTGCGCCTCAGGCGACATGCTGGGTGCATTACTCACCCCAAGAGGTCTGTAGCTCATGCCCCCCGAACCTGTACTCAAGTTTTCTTTGTCTTTCCACAAACTTCATAACTTTGCACTTGCTCAAGTTAAATTCCAGTAGCTACTTGTCAGACCAGACCTGCAGTCTGTCCAGTGTAGGCTTCACTGGTTCTCCTGTTTATATTCTCCTCATTCGGTTCACATTTTCTGCGAACGGCTAATGTGAACCAAATGTCATTCACGTGATCCTTGTGGAACCCCACTCGTCACATGCACCCATTCCTTTAGGTTTTGTCCCAGTCTTTTCTGCGGTACTGTCAAAAGCTTTCCTACAGTCCAAGAAATGCACTCTACATATCCCTCTCCCTCCTTTCCAGCCTTACTTCTGCCACCTCTTTTGTGTACTCACCTAATTGTGGTTGCAGGAGCCGAGTCATAGCTCCTTGCCCCATCTCTATACACGTCGCTACCAGGTCCACTCTCTCCCTGCTCCATCAGCTTTATCATACCTGTGTATTTGTGGGGGGAGGGGGATTGATTCCAGTAATAATGTACAGGAAGGAGTGTTTAGTAAATTTAACTTCAACAATGATAGAAATGACTGAGGCAAAACATACCCTGAGAAACAGTCATGAGCATCCTAAATCCTTACCAGTGCCTAGAAAAGCTGAACACAAAACTACAACGTCAGTATTAAATATGTACCATTGAGGAAACGTATCAGATCAAGTACAGAAAGAGTACAAAAGTGTACAGAAGGGTTGCCGAATTGCTTAAAAACGTGAATATATCACAACGAAGGATAAATAATCTTAGCCTAAGAAATCACAGAGATAGAAGAGACACTTCAGCTGTCATACCAGACAGAAACACTTCAGCTGTCATACCAGACAGAAGCACTTCAGCTGTCATACCAGACAGAAGCACTTCAGCTGTCATACCAGACAGAAGCACTTCAGCTGTCATACCAGACAGAAGCACTTCAGCTGTCATACCAGACAGAAGCACTTCAGCTGTCATACCAGACAGAAGCACTTCAGCTGTCATACCAGACAGAAGCACTTCAGCTGTCATACCAGACAGAAGCACTTCAGCTGTCATACCAGACAGAAGCACTTCAGCTGTCATACCGGGCAGAAGCACTTCAGCTGTCATACCGGGCAGAAGCACTTCAGCTGTCATACCGGGCAGAAGCACTTCAGCTGTCATACCAGACAGAAGCACTTCAGCTGTCATACCAGGCAGAAGCACTTCAGCTGTCATACCAGACAGAAGCACTTCAGCTGTCATACCAGACAGAAACACTTCAGCTGTCATACCAGGCAGAAGCACTTCAGCTGTCATACCAGGCAGAAGCACTTCAGCTGTCATACCAGGCAGAAGCACTTCAGCTGTCATACCAGGCAGAAGCACTTCAGCTGTCATACCAGGCAGAAGCACTTCAGCTGTCATACCAGGCAGAAGCACTTCAGCTGTCATACCAGGCAGAAGCACTTCAGCTGTCATACCAGGCAGAAGCACAAAGGCAACAAGAAACCATGAAGAATATTGAAAAAAAAAATCCATCCATATGCAAAATCCAAATTGAGAATTGGATCATTAATCTCAGGAGGTTCATAAATGGACGATAAATAGGAAATAACCAAAATTCTAAAACATCAATACGAGTCGATGTTCACAACTCACTAAACGAAAGGAGGGTGAAGAAACTTTTCTATATATAATTTCATCTGAAGGCCATGAAGACCACTGACGAACACTTAGCCCATAAAATTCGAAAAATAGAAGACATGCCCGCTCATCCAGCCACTGAGGGAAAATGCTTCTAGCATGAACACTTAGTAACATGGTAGCTGTAGTAACATGGTAGCTGTAGCTCAACACAAGCAACAGAAATGGTAGTTGCACGTCAACACAAGCAACAGACATGGTAGTTGTAGCTCAACACAAGCAACAGACATGGTAGCTGTAGCTCAACACAAGCAACAGACATGGTAGTTGTAGCTCAACACAAGCAACAGACATGGTAGTTGTAGCTCAACACAAGCAACAGACATGGTAGCTGTAGCTCAACACAAGCAACAGACATGGTAGCTGTAGCTCAACACAAGCAACAGACATGGTAGCTGTAGCTCAACACAAGCAACAGACATGGTAGCTGTAGCTCAACACAAGCAACAGACATGGTAGCTGTAGCTCAACACAAGCAACAGACATGGTAGCTGTAGCTCAACACAAGCAACAGACATGGTAGCTGTAGCTCAACACAAGCAACATAAATGGTAGTTGCACGTCAACACAAGCAACAGACATGGTAGCTGTAGCTCAACACAAGCAACAGACATGGTAGTTGTAGTTCAACACAAGCAACAGACATGGTAGTTGTAGCTCAACACAAGCAACAGTCATGGTAGTTGTAGATCAACACAAGCAACAGACATGGTAGTTGTAGCTCAACACAAGCAACAGACATGGTAGTTGTAGCTCAACACAAGCAACAGACATGGTAGTTGTAGCTCAACACAAGCAACAGACATGGTAGTTGTAGATCAACACAAGCAACAGACATGGTAGTTGTAGCTCAACACAAGCAACAGACATGGTAGTTGTAGCTCAACACAAGCAACAGACATGGTAGTTGTAGCTCAACACAAGCAACAGACATGGTAGCTGTAGCTCAACACAATCAACAGACATGGTAGCTGTAGCTCAACACAAGCAACAGACATGGTAGTTGCACGTCAACACAAGCAACAGACATGGTAGCTGTAGCTCAACACAAGCAACAGACATGGTAGCTGTAGCTCAACACAATCAACAGACATGGTAGCTGTAGCTCAACACAAGCAACAGACATGGTAGCTGTAGCTCAACACAATCAACAGACATGGTAGCTGTAGCTCAACACAAGCAACAGACATGGTAGTTGCACGTCAACACAAGCAACAGACATGGTAGCTGTAGCTCAACACAAGCAACAGACATGGTAGCTGTAGCTCAACACAAGCAACAGACATGGTAGCTGTAGCTCAACACAAGCAACAGACATGGTAGTTGTAGCTCAACACAAGCAACAGACATGGTAGCTGTAGCTAACACAAGCAACAGACATGGTAGCTGTAGCTCAACACAAGCAACAGACATGGTAGCTGTAGTTCAACACAAGCAACAGACATGGTAGCTGTAGCTCAACACAAGCAACAGACATGGTAGTTGCACTCAACACAAGCAACAGACATGGTAGTTGTAGCTCAACACAAGCAACAGACATGGTAGCTGTAGCTTCAACACAAGCAACAGACATGGTAGCTGTAGCTCAACACAAGCAACAGACATGGTAGCAGTGAGCTTCAACACAAGCAACAGACATGGTAGCTGTAGCTCAACACAAGCAACAGACATGGTAGCTGTAGCTCAACACAAGCAACAGACATGGTAGCTGTAGCTCAACACAAGCAACAGACATGGTAGCTGTAGCTCAACACAAGCAACAGACATGGTAGCTGTAGCTCAACACAAGCAACAGACATGGTAGCTGTAGCTCAACACAAGCAACAGACATGGTAGCTGTAGCTCAACACAAACAACAGACATGGTAGCTGTAGCTCAACACAAGCAACAGACATGGTAGTTGTAGCTCAACACAAGCAACAGACATGGTAGTTGTAGCTCAACACAAGCAACAGACATGGTAGTTGTAGCTCAACACAAGCAACAGACATGGTAGTTGTAGCTCAACACAAGCAACAGACATGGTAGCTGTAGCTCAACACAAGCAACAGACATGGTAGTTGTAGCTCAACACAAGCAACAGACATGGTAGCTGTAGTTCAACACAAGCAACAGACATGGTAGTTGCACTTCAACACAAGCAACAGACATGGTAGTTGTAGCTCAACACAAGCAACAGACATGGTAGCTGTAGCTCAACACAAGCAACAGACATGGTAGTTGCACGTCAACACAAGCAACAGACATGGTAGTTGTAGCTCAACACAAGCAACAGACATGGTAGCTTCACCTCAACACCCTCAAGAGACCCGGGAGCTGGGAATGAACCTCCCTCTAAAGAGATCCAGGAACTGGAGGTCAACCGTCCCACAAAAACTTCACGAGTTAGAGAGCAACCTCAATAAATCCATAAGCTAGAGATCACCCTCATCACCCCAAAATAGCCAAGAGCTGGAGATCGTCTTTCCTAGAGGTCCAGGTGGTGGATAACAACACCTGAAGAGGTCCAGGAGGTGGATAACACCTGAAGAGGTCCAGGAGGTGGATAACAACACCTGAAGAGGTCCAGGAGGTGGATAACAACACCTGAAGAGGTCCAGGAGGTGGATAACAACACCTGAAGAGGTCCAGGAGGTGGATAACAACACCTGAAGAGGTCCAGGAGGTGGATAACAACAGATTTTTAAACTTGGAGTTTCCATCGTAATGGTTATCGTGGATAGTTAATGCCGCTTTTATATCATGGAAATCAACAGGCTGATATTTCTGAAAATGTTTGATAAAAAATACAGTTTTATCAATAAAATTTGTCCAAATGACACCTAGAAAGCTCAATAAATATCTAATTCTCTAGATAAGATACTCTAGCGTTCAATATTTGATGGTAGTGTTATGAGATAATGTCAAGTTATGGTAACATTCTGTTATGGTGTACAAGGCCCATAAATTTATCAGTAATATAATGATTTTTTTCTGACACAACATCAAGTTATCGTATTGACAATATGATCACAATTTGTTCAAAATTATTTGTAAATATGGACATATACTGTTCACAGTCAATTTGAACCTTCCATTAAATTCAATACATTAGTTTTGAGAGTTTGAAGCTGATCAGAAGGCGCATTCTCTAGTTATCACAGAAACGAATAATTCACACTTCTTATAATTAACAAATCTCGACTTAACCTAAATAATATTCTGGAATTTTATTTAAGTTTGACGCATCAACTTTGTAATTCACAGTAGACATTTTTAAATCATCACACGTAAGAAATGTTACATTAAAAAACAACAACTAAATTTGACAAACTGGCCCCTACAGAGTCTAATAACAAACCTTTTCTGTATGCAAGATGCACCGGCATCGAAAGTTTGAAGCTGATCGTTAGAAGCATTCCCAAGTTATCGCACCATCACAATTTTATACATAATAATGAGACTTACACTGTCCAATAACAACCTGAGCCTTAATCTATGTAAAATACACCAGCGTTGAAATTTTCAAGTGAATCAGAAGAAGCGTTGTGAAATGTTTTTGAAAGGATCTTGGGAGATAAACAGAAAAAGAACTTGAACTACTACAGGTATCCTCTTTCGGAGGGATATCTAGCAAGTCGATTTTTACAACTCCCCATCACGGATGCTATGCGTATATGGACTTCAGTGTATGTGATGGGATTGAACTGTTGCTCTTGGGCCCATATTTATTTATTCGTAAACTGGTGTGGCTTACTGTCATCTAGGAAGTTATTGCAAATCTTCCATTGAATCCATGTACATATTAAGTAAGCACGAACATTTAATAAGTTATTTTAGGGTCTTTATGATAATGTGTCCCCTCTAAAGGGATCTTCATGTCTCAGACATTGTGTTCTGGCTACCAGTCTCACAGCCAACCTCGGAACTTTGGAAAAATATTTGGTATGTTTGGTTAAGTCAGGTTTCCAAGCTAGTACTGCTTACTCTAGTACCGCGCTTACTTATGAGCTTGATACCTATTTGTTTACATCCCTCAAAATCGTTCTTATATTTGCCAGCTTAAGTTATGTCACCCATTTTGCTTCTGTTTACGTGCACTTTGGGGGAAAGGTTTGGTGAGTTCCACTTTATTTTCAGTTTCTCCTTCAGATTCTGAATTACCTACCTTTCGGCGGGTGCTTTTCTATGGCCTCCTCCTACTTTTCCGCCCATTTTTTTCCATCCTCATAGCCTTGCATTCGCTTGGGTTGATTTCCAATAGCCATTTGTATCATTCCTATAACTTTCCTAAGTCTCCCTGCAGCATCTGGCAGTCCTGGTTTTCATCATATCGTCAGCTTCACATGATTCTCATATCACACAATGTGTTGTGACTCACGAAATCGTAATAACACGATTGTAAACAAACCATACTACGGGTGGGGTTCGAACCCGCGGTCAGAGAGTCTGGAGTTTTGAGACTCTCCGACCGCGGGTTCGAACCCCACCCGTGGTATGGTTTAATGTGTTGTGGACTGTACAGTTAGAGTGGAGACAATATCGGGATACACATCTCTTAATCTGGTTAAAACGGTGGATGAAAAAAGCGTGAATAATTGGCCGAATATGCGAGCGTACAATAAACACTGAACTCTGTTGATGGATTCCAGGAGAAATACGCTGCAGTATTTCTTCCACGGCACTTTTAATTAAATTTAACTGCTCCTGCATTTCTGTTCCTTCATTGAATCGTACTATCTTCAATCCTTTCTTCTCTTCTGTATATTGTTTCTCGCTAGTTCCTAGTCATCTCATTTCCAGTCTTCACATTCTTAGTCTGCACTTATGGACGTGAAGTACGAGTATTATTTGACTCTTTGTATTAAACTTTTCATCATTTATATATTTTTTAAACATCCGTTTTTCATAGACACATTATTCTATTATTCCTTAGTGCTTTATTTTTTTTTATAATTTTTATTACTTTTGTGTAATTTACTTTTTTTTCACTATTCCTAGAGTACATCAAATTCAGGCATAGTATCTTCTGCCACTCGCTACATGAAATGACGATTTTTTTTATTTTTTGACGAAATTTGTGATGCGCCATATTTTCCCTATTACAAATTTTCTTAAAAAAAAAAAAATACATTTTCTTCCTGGAAGACCACTCACATGTTTTCGTTACTATAAACAGTCAGGATACGTATTTCATGGTGAAAACAACGCCAGCACTGTGCTCAGGCACGCTACTCAGACTGTAAATTATCTGATTTTCAGTATAAAGAATAAGACCTCTCTTATGTCTTAGCTGTAACATTTACACATAAGAGTGGCAACACATTCTGGTGCTTGTGACGTAGCTTTCAAGTCCAAGCTCTACTTTTGTCCGGGAAAAATAAACCACGCGCACAGAAATCAAATAAGCCAGACTAGTTTATAAAAAAACCCAACTTTCGTGTTCATCTGTCCTCCAGTACAGAAAGTGGAGCGGCGGGTTCCACCCAGCCAAACTCCGGGTCATGATAGCTAAATAAATTGACGGGATAATTCGAGCTTTAAATGGCATCCATAACGTGTTTGTGGGGTTAATATAGCCCTTTTAGGAGTGCTGGCCATAATCCGACCGTCGTTTACTAGATAGGGCGGCAGCAGGGCAGAATTTCGCTTTTAATATCACTGTTCGGGGACTCAGTGTTGGGCGGCCGTATTGATGCCGCAGTATTAGAGTTTACTGAAGCCATGGTGTCAGGGACCACTACTTTTACGTGGCGATGCTCCTCTTTATATTTCACGTATTTGACTTTACTGAATGATTTTAAGATACATAAAAAAAATAAAAAAAAAGACCCTTTAACCTTAGTGATACTGGACGGATTATTATTATATTACCGTATTCGTAGATGTACGATGAGGCTTATGACGGATTATGTTACGGTTAATATCCTATAGTTAAATTTCGGACTATATTTCGAACAAAATATAGCGGGGTTCACTGTCCTGGGACAAAACACCGCGAGATATATTGGTAATATTAATTAAGTTCAATGTAATATATTGCTGGAAGGCTTAACCGACCTTAATATAGTGAAGCACCTTGAGAGGCCAGGGACTGGCAGGTATTATCCCATGGGGGAGTTAAGCTTTGAGGGGGAGGATGAAGAAGGGAAGCAGGGGGTGGGGGGCAGGAGGGGTTGATGAAGGGTGGCAGGGGGAATTGATGAAGGGAGACAGAGGACAAGGGAGAGGCAAGTGTGCTACTATACTGGCAGCGCGCTCGCGCGCTCGCACGTTGTATACTCTAGTTGTTTCCAAGGGACGTCACCTTTTATTCTGAATCAAGGGGAAGAGCTAAATCCGTAGGGATCATATAGCGCCTGGGGAATGCCATTCAGGTGTGAACTAAGGGAAGATCAATTCCACTTCCTTGGATCAAGAGCACTTCACTGGCGTCAAGGCACCTCCTTTGAGGTCATAAATGATTCTATGTTCAGAGTTGTGCGTGACTGTGTCAGTGTACGTAGTAATCAAGTTATACTGACAGTTGACAGTAGGGGGGTCGTGTCTTAGCTCCTGGCCCCGCCTCCCAACCTACAAGCGACCGCCGTGAAATCTAGCTTCTTGGTCCCTATCATATTTACTTCCACTATATCTCCTGGCCCATCATTCCACTTCATCCTAACATCCTGCTGCTCATATACGTTTTAAGCTTCCATTTATATCCTATTATTCTTATTCCTTTCATGTTGGTCTCTCTCTCTCTATCCTAACAATGCCTCTGAGTATCCTGTATGTCGCGATTATATCTTCTCTCCTTCACGGTCATTAGGTTCAATCCTCCCACCTTTTTCTCAGTGCATTAATCACCCCCCCCTCCCAAAAGCTCAAAACTAGCTTTTTTTGTGAACCTCTAAGCCTTTTCGGTTTTTGGTGTGAGTTTGACTAGGTGTTGACTCCATGTTGGTGCAGCACATTGTATAATTAATCCTATGTATGAAGTGTACAGTATAGTAATTTTTTTAAGATTCCATTAAGAGGTTGCTGGGTTTACCAGCTTGGCACATGATGAAATATTTTTCCTTGTCCAGTATTTGAGGTCGTTTCATTCCTAGGCATTTGCAGGATTCACAGAGCACTTTGATAAAATTATGCACAATTCTTCACAATAACATTGCCGACCCAAAACTATATTACAAAAAAATCATTCAAAACAACAAGCGCACAAGTAATAAATACTATAACACTCAATTTAAATATCCCACTGTAAATAGTGCACCAGAAGTCACAGAGAGAGAAGCTGCAGCACCTGTAAGGTGGTGGCCATGGGTGAGGTGCATGAACCCTATTCTCAGTCTACAGAGAATTTTGTCAATGACGATTCTTGCGGAAAAGAAGGAAGGGGGAGGACCGAACATCCATATCCTGTCAAACCTCTGTAGAATTTGTTAATTTGTGCGACCCACCAAGACTGCCATTTTTCAAGGGTATATAATACATGTGACCCATGAAGTCACTGAGGCAGAGATTTGCTACAGAGCAAGATTAAATAGACACTTTACCACTGTACCAACAGAGCTGCTCGTAATTGTGCTGGGTATGCGCTAAACTACTCCTAAGTATAACGAAGTAGGACTACCCTAGGATGGCTATCAGGGTGAAAGCGTTGCAATGATTGCGTGGAGCTCTGCAGTGAACACAGAGAACTCCTTTGGTAACTCGTTTCAGTAAGTCATCACAAGTCATCAGCGCTAGGCTAACATGAACCCAGTCTTTCTCAAGAAAATTAGTAAAGGTCCAGTAATTACCTAAACTTTTCATTCACATGAACATAAGAGGTGTGTGCAGTAAGGCGAGCTGAGCTATACCGTGCGAGGACGTACAGTGGTAAAGTGTCTATTTAATCTTGCTCTGTAGCAAATCTCTGCCTCAGTGACTTCATGGGTCACATGTATTATATACCCTTGAAAAATGGCAGGCTTGGTGGGTCGCACAAATTAACAAATTCTACAGAGGTTTGACAGAGGATTGTTGTTGCTGTGCTGGTGCTGCTACTGATGCTGATGCTGCTGCAGTATTAGTAGTAAGCATATAGGCAGCATGAGATGAAATCATGGTTGGGCTTCAGATGTGTGGGAGTATGTAGGTGTGTCAAGGCCGTGCATAGTAAAGACGAAAGATTTATTCTTTTTGAAATATATTCATCATAATATAGAAAATGAAGTCATCAGTATTATGATAAGCATGGTCAGAAAAGAAATCAGTGATGTTTAAATAGCAGAGCATTTTGCACACCTTGTTGATGAAACAAAATATATAAGGGAAAAAAGACTAGTTGTCTACAGTTGTACGGAACTTGTATAATGCTGGCTTGTGCTGTGGATCTTCTTAAGTCAGTCCTCTCTGAACTTCAGAAAAAACGCTGTGAAAATTCATGATAGGGTATGTGGCAAGATGCGGCTCATTTGCATGAAGCGGCTGGCATTGATGCGCAGCACGAAAAACGTGACACAATGCTCTTAAGTCATTTACAGGAGATTTTGTTGATTCTCAGCTTGGATAACGTCAAAAAAATGACTAATTCTCAGGAATGCTGCACACCTGCTTGTTTTCTTGCCATAGAATTAAGCACTCGATTTTCAAACTGAGGTAGCGTACAGAAGCCTCATCAGCAGTGAATCCTCGAGATGGTAATTAACTATGGTATCCTATTGGAAAATTTAAGTGGTGAGCTTCATCGAGTGCGACGTCTTCTTGATAAACAACAACAGGGTTATGCTGTCACAACTCCACTTGAATTTGCTGCTATGCTCACACCATACCGCGATTCGTTCACAGATCTGTATAAGTTGGGGAGCATCAGTGCAACACTGTTAATTTTGCAACATGTGTACGTAGTTTTTCCTGCCTGCGACGGATAAAAACTCACCTGAGGAACAACAGTAGTGATTGCGGAACAAGTGACACCAGTTTTTTTTTATATTGACACATTGGTCGTTTCCCACCAAGGCAGGGTGGCCTGAAAAACAAAAACTTTCATCATTCACTCCATCACTGTCTTGTCAGAGGCATGCTTACACTACAGTTACTAAACTGCAACATTAACACCCCTCCTTCAGAGTGCCGGCACTGTACTTCCCAAGTCCGGTCTGCCGGTTTCCCTGAATCCCTTCAAAAATGTTACCTTGCTCACACTCCAACAGCACGTGAAGTCTTTAAAAACCATTTGTCTCCATTCACTCCTATCTAACACGCTCACGCTTGCTTGCTGGAAGTCCAAGCCCCTCGAACACAAAACCTCCTTTACCCCTTCCCTCCAACCTTTCGTAGGGCGACCCCTACCCCGCCTTCCCTCCACTACAGATTTATTTTCGAAGTCAATTCTATTTTGTTCCATCCTCTCTACATGTCAAAACCACCTCAACAACCCCTCCTCAGTCCTCTGGATATTAGTTTTGGTAATCCTGCACCTATTAATTTCCAAACTACGAATTCTCTGCAATATATTCACACCACACATTGCCCTCAGACACAACTTCTCCTTGTTGCAACATTCACCACCCATGAGTCACACCCATATAAGACTATTGGTATAACTATACTCTCATACATTCCCCTCTTTGCTTCCATGGACAAAGTTCTTTGTCTCCACAGACTCCTCAGTGCACCACTTAGCTTTTTCCCCTCTTCAATTCTATGAATCACCTCATCTTTCACAGACCCATCTGCTGACACGTCCACTCCTAAATATCTGAATACATTCACCACTTCCAAACTCTCCCTCTCCAATCTGATATTCAATCTTTCATTACCTAATTTTTCATCCTCATCACCTTACTCTTACTTTTTCGACCAACAGATCTTACAAATATAAAAGAGAATATGTAATTTTAGTTCATTATCGTGATGTATTATGTTGTTTTTACTGCTTAAGACTACAAATGTAACAGAAATAATAGTATTTACCTTAAATTGTGGGTGCTGATGTTTGTGGATGATTGTGAAGAGAGTGGAGAGTTATGCTGTGGCCCTACTGGGCTGAGGTGGATAGTAGAGATTCTGGAACTGAAGTCGATGGTTGTACTGAGTGTCTAACTTTAATAAAGTCATTCAGCAAGTCAGTCCATTCAGTAAGTCAGTTAAGTCATTCTTTACATACCCTACCAAACTCATCCACCAACCTCTGCAACTTCTCTTCAGAATCTCCCAAAAGCACAGTGTCATCAGCAAAGAGCAACTGTGACAACTCCCACTTTGTGCTATATTCTTTATCTTTTAACCCCACACCTCTTGCCAACACCCGTGCATTCACTTCTCTTACAACCCCATCTATAAATATTTTGAACAACTACGGTGACATCACACATCCCTGCCTAAGGCCTACTTTTACTGGGTATAAGAGGGCACTCACTCAACTACCTAAAGTCATACCTTAGTAACAGAAGCCAATACGTGTACACAAATGGAGCTAACTCCTCCACACAACAAATTACAGTCGGTATATATGGGGAGTCGAATTTCTGGGTAGGTTGCAAGCCTACTTTGCAAGTCTGAAATAACGAATGATATGGTAGACATAGCTGCAGTGTTATGATAGGAGCGAGTATTACTTAAAACAATGTGGCGAAACTGCTTGATCTCCCTCTCTCCTACATACTCTAACCTGAGCTTCACTATCCTCGTAAAAACACTTCACTGTTTTCAGTAACCTTCCTCCTATTCCCTACATTTGCAACATCTGCCACATTGCTCCCCTATCCACTCTGTCATACGAATTTTCCAAATTAATAAATGCCAGAAAAACCTCTTCACCCTATGTTTCACTGTAAACACTTGGTCTACATACCCCCTACCCTTCCTAATGCCTCCTTGTTCATCTGCTATCCTACTCTCCATCTTACTCTTAATTCTTTAAAAAAAAAAAACTACCACACACTTTACCAGGTATACTCAACAGACTTATTATCCTATAATTTTTACACTCTCTCTTATCCGCTTTGCCTTTATACAAAGGAACTATGCATGCTCTCCATTAATCCCTAGGTACCTTACCCTCTTCCATACATTTATTAAATAAAAGCACCAACCACTCCAAAACTATATCCCCACCCATCAATCCCAGCTGCCTTACCCACTTTCATTCTACCCACTGCCTCACCAACTTTCCCCACACTCACAACTGGCTCTTCCTCACTCCTACAAGATGTTATTCCTCCTTGCCCTATACACAAAATCACAGCTTCCCTATATTCATCAACATTTAACAATTCCTCAAAATATTCACTCCATCTTCACGATACCTCTAACTCATTTCAGAGTAGAATATATCTATTCAGCTCTTCCTGAATGTCGACCCTTTCCGGTTTAGCGCTTAATTTGATTATATTATAAAGGCCATTATTTTGATGGCACGTTATATATGCCCATAATGTCATGCAATTACTGCTCAAATTTTTTGATATGGACATTCTCTTACTCTTATAAAGTGTAGATTCATGGAAAAACATTGCTAATTTAATTGATCTGTAATATACATTAAGTTAAAACAGCCCCAGTTGTAGTATAACTGATGTCTTACCCACTACTGTGAGGTTTTTACCTAACACAGTGAGGTCTTACCCACTACTGTGAGGTTTTACCTACCACAGTGAGGTCTTACCCACTACTGTGAGGTTTTACCTACCACAGTGAGGTCTTACCCACTACTGTGAGGTTTTACCTACCACAGTGAGGTCTTACCTACCACAGTGAGGTCTTACCCACTACTGTGAGGTTTTACCTACCACAGTGAGGTCTTACCCACTACTGTGAGGTTTTACCTACCACAGTGAGGTCTTACCCACTACTGTGAGGTTTTACCTACCACAGTGAGGTCTTACCCACTACTGTGAGGTCTTACCTACCAGTGAGGTCTTACCCACTTCTGTGAGGTTTTACCTACCACAGTGAGGTCTTACCCACTTCTGTGAGGTTTAACCTACCACAGAGAGGTCTTACCCACTACTGTGAGGTTTTACCTACCACAGTGAGGTCTTACCCACTACTGTGATTTTACCTACCACAGTGAGGTCTTACCCACTACTGTGAGGTTTTACCTACCACAGTGAGGTCTTACCCACTACTGTGAAGTTTTACCTACCACAGTGAGGTCTTACCCACTACTGTGAGGTTTTACCTACCACAGTGAGGTCTTACCCACTACTGTGAGGTTTTACCCACCACAGTGAGGTCTTACCCACTACTGTGAGGTTTTACCTACCACAGTGAGGTCTTACCCACTACTGTGAGGTCTTACCTACCAGTGAGGTCTTACCCACTTCTGTGAGGTTTTACCTACCACAGTGAGGTCTTACCCACTACTGTGAGGTTTAACCTACCACAGAGAGGTCTTACCCACTACTGTGAGGTCTTACCTACCAGTGAGGTCTTACCCACTTCTGTGAGGTTTTACCTACCACAGTGAGGTCTTACCCACTACTGTGAGGTTTTACCTACCACAGTGAGGTCTTAACTACCACAGTGAGGTCTTAACTACCACAGTGAGGTCTTAACTACCACAGTGAGGTCTTAACTACCACAGTGAGGTCTTAACTACCACAGTGAGGTCTTAACTACCACAGTGAGGTCTAACAATAGTTGTAGTACAACTTGGGAATTTTACTGATTGTGAAGCCAGGCAGTTTATAAGCTTTATTAAGAAGAATTATGCACTGTTGCCTTGGCTTCACATTTCTGCCATCTAAAACTTGTAAATCTTTTTTTTAAGAGAGTTTAATTAATCTGTACTTTATTGAATTTAGCTTGAATGTGCAGCAATTTTTTTTTTTTGCTTTCCCGAGGATTTAGAGCATTTGTTTGTTCACGTTTAATTGGAACCGATGATTTGGAGCTAACCTCCAGTTCCTCGGATCAGACCTTATTACCTTCCAGACACAGGACTATCCAACATCACACGCAACACAGTCACACACAGTTAAAATAATTAGCAACAGTTAAAAATCACCATTAAATTGTTGGTAATAAAAGAAATTCCTAAACGTTCCTCGAGGTCCCTACAGTCACCCAGGTAATTACAAAAATAATAATGTAAGTGAGAATGTCAATGTCGTGGGGAAACACTTAAAATGTATTCCACAGTCAGCAGCAGGTCATAAGTGGCACAGAGAGGAGGAGCAGCACCTGCAAATAGGTGGCCATGGGCGAGGTTGTGCACATCCAAGCTTCATTCGGCAGAAATTCGTCTCAAAGCAACGAGTTTAATTCTTACTAAAATAACAATATTATAGTAAATAACCAAATTATTGTTGTGGTTGTCGTCAGACTGTTTGGGTCTTCGGTTCTCTCTCGGGAGGGGCCATATATGACGCCATGTAGTGAGAAAATTCTTTTAAATTTCTGTTTGACCATTTGCCGTCTTTACTCTTCATTCTTAGGGGTTTCTCTTATGTTAATTTTCCTCCTCGCTTCACCTACACTCGTCCTGCGGTCACTCAGGTCATGGCTTGTTCTCCCATGGTGGGGGAGAAAGCAGGACGGCAACAGGAGTTGATATAAATGTACTGGCTGCATGCAGATGTTAATGGTGTTGGGGAATTTTTGGAGGGACTACGTACATGGTTGTGAATGATCTTGCAGATTAGCTTGAAATATTTATACCTCGCTGTTAACCTTCGCTCAACTTATCAATGAGCTGCCTTTGGAGACGTGGTACAAAATCTACGGGTGATATCTACAGTATCCATCACCTTGTGAAGAACCCCAGGTATTGCCTAGAAGATATATATTATATTCCAAGGACATTTCTAATGATGTGATTACTCCTATGCTCCAGGATTAATATTTATGCTCTTTTTTATATTTAACTTTGCTTCGTACGTTTATTTGCGTTTTTTTGTGTGTCAGGATTAAAAAATAAAGGTCTTATTAATATTATCCTTAATTCATTTGATCCGTTTCTTTTTTTATTTATTTGTTGGTTATAGTTTTTTTCTATTAATGTTTACCAGAGGGAACCCTGCAGGTGTTCTCCCTGACGGTGCTCAGAGGGAACCCCGCAGGTGTTCTCCCTGACGGTGCTCAGAGGGAACCCGCAGGTGTTCTCCCTGACGGTGCTCAGAGGGAACCCAGCAGGTGTTCTCCCTGACGGTGCTCAGAGGGAACCCAGCAGGTGTTCTCCCTGACGGTGCTCAGAGGGAACCCAGCAGGTGTTCTCCCTGACGGTGCTCAGAGGGAACCCAGCAGGTGTTCTCCCTGACGGTGCTCAGAGGGAACCCAGCAGGTGTTCTCCCTGACGATGCTCTTGCTACATAGTTTATCTACGGAGATTATTTTTTTTTTAGCCTTTTGTCCCCTCAAGGGAGGGGCTCTTGATGTAGGGAATTGAATCCATGCTCCGGTTCCCTGAATTATGCCCGAATACCTTCCACCTCCTCCCCAACCACCATCATCACCCAGGCGCTGTATAATCAATACGGGTTTAGCGCTTCCCATAATAATAATAATTTAGCCATTCTTGTCAGTTATTGTAGTGTTGCTACTTGCCTTGAACAGCGCTGCAAGACATCCTTCGGGTCTAGCGCTTGAGTATATTATTATTACTGTTTACTTTTGACGAGAAAACTGTTACCCCGGTATATTTGTGTCCGCTTATTGTTACTTTCTTATGCAGATCTTTAACAAATATGTAAAAGACGTAAAAAGCTGTATGACCCTTATGGGTTTAACGCTTAGTTACGATTATTATAATAATTTAATGAAAAAAAAAATTCCCAGAATTTGCCAACTACTGATTTCAGCCCTGATAGAGGTGCCGCCTTGGCAAGGTGAAGGAGGGCTCTTGATGCGAAGAATTAGGCCTCTTGTCTCCTTCCCCTCCCCTCCTATCTCCCCTCCCCTCCTATCTCCAAGAGGAATATTTTCCCCTTGTGAGTTTCAGCTGCTAGATAGACGGACCAGGGATCGTTATCCATCACGTTCCATTGAGGACTTCAGTGGTGGTGCTGTGGTTGGTGGTGCTGTGGGTGGTAGTGCTGTGGATGGCGGTGCTGTGGTTGGTGGTGCTGTGGGTGGTAGTGCTGTGGATGGCGGTGCTGTGGATGGCGGTGCTGTGGATGGCGGTGCTGTGGATGGCGGTGCTGTGGATGGCGGTGCTGTGGATGGCGGTGCTGTGAGTTAAGGCTGTGCAGGCACAGTGTGGAGTTGGATTTGTTGGATTCTGTACAATAACTGCAAAAGACATCCTCTAGTCAGCTTTAAACTTTTAATGCTGAAGTGTTTACACAACCTCATTAGGTTGTGTAAATTATCTCATGCCAATTTTATTAAACAAATTGCTTTTGATTAAATAACTGGAGAATATATCTTCTGGTTAGAGGTAGCAGTGTTTAGCTTTGTATTGAAATCCTAGCTTAAATAAACTTTATGTTACTTGATGTGTCTATAACATCTGTGCCCTCATGATCATTCTGAAATACATGTGTTATGCACTTTAAGCTAACATAAAACTAACTAACTTTCTAAGAATCTTGTCAATCTTACTCTGAGAAAAGTTTGGATTGATTTTTACTTGTGTAAATCGCAAATTCGCTGTTTTTGGAAGAAATTGAAAAAAAAAAGTGAAGTACTGCTTTTTATGCGATAATTTCCGAGTGCTGCAACCGATCAGCTTCAAACCTTGCATGTTCAGAACGTGATGCCACAGGTTCTGAGTCTTCAAGCTTAATATGCTTGTTTATTTTAGGATATTGGTATCTTTGAAAAGTTTTAATTATATTTACACCGTATATGTTCTAATTAAAAAAAAAACTATTGGAGAAATTTAGACATTAGTTTTTATCTTCAAAACTAATATTAAACTACATCAAGCTATGCAACACTGCACTCGCGTGCACTAAGGCACAGAGGACGGGCGTTCTGAAATCGTAGGACGGTAATGAATGTTAGTAAGGCCTCTTTGTTTAATCGTAGGACAGTAATGAATGTTAGTAAGGCCTCTTTGTTTAATCGTCGTTCTTATTTATTGTCTCCCTTTCCTCTAGGTATTCGCTCAGTATTGGCTTCCCTCAATTTTCCTCCCCTCCATCACCCTGCGTCTTACTTTTCCTCTCCCTCTCTGGGAAGTCACGATGATTCGTGTTTGCTCTTCCCCACTTTCACATGTTGAATCTCACTTGCCTGCTATAACTTCACGCTTTCTTTCATCACTCTCAGTCCAATTCTCAGGTATTGTGTGTAAACTGATGCTTCTAAATCTCGTGATGGTGTTGGATATGCAATCATCCGAGGTCATTCGCTAGACTCGGCCAGTGTTTTAACAGCAGATTATATGCAATTATTACGGACCATGCACACTGCAATGATGCCTGCTTCGTTATTCGTTGATGTTTTAGAGACTCACACTGCATTACAGGGCTAGCCAGAAATTCGACTCCCATAATCCTGTCGTCCTTCGCACTCAGCTGTGGTTATGCTGCATTTCTAGTAAATGCAAAGATGATGTCGGGTTTTTGTTGGGTCTCTGAGCACATCGATATTCAGGGAATGAACAAGCAGAATCAGCCGCTTGGTCAGCTCTTCATGACCACCCAATTTCCCGCAGGGGGTATTTCTTCCATGACTATTTTTTTTCAGTGATCTCTCGACAACTTCTCAAACCACTGGCAACAATGCTGGCCCGAGTTGGTCCATAACAAACTGTTTTCTGTCAAACCATATCTAGGTTTCTGGCCATCTTCTCACTGCTGTTTGGGAGACCGCATCGGCCACACCAGTTTCACTCACGGAAACCTCACAGAAAAACCCCTGGCGCAGCTCTGCAAGGACTGTCGGGTTGCACTGTCCTTCACCATATCTCAATAGATTGTCCAGCTTATCAGTGGGCACGCAGAATTCGCTTCCATCACCCCAACACACTAATTGTAACAGACATCCTTTCTAAAAATCCCACCTCTGACACAGACTCTCTGACTATTTAACAAAAAACAAATTATTTTACCAACTGTGATTTTACGTTTCCTCTTGCACTCTCCCTCACCCCCACTACCCTGCCCTTCCCCTCACCCCCACTACCCTGCCCTCCCACACTCCTGCCCTTTATTCCCTCATCACATTCCTACTTTCGCACCTCCCTTCCTGCAGTGCTGTATGACCCTTTCGGGTTTAGGCTTAATTTGATTGTAGAATTATTACTGACTTCAGGCTCATAAGGAAGTAATTCTGAGGTTATTTCCCTATCTAAAATTGTTAATTTGTCATTTTAGCAATTTTACAACACTGGCATGATACCACCACACACAACTGCAGCAAACTACCACAACACTGGTAGGATACCACAACACTGGTAGGATACTACCACAACACTACCACAACACTGGTAGGATACTACCACAAACACCAGCAGCAAACCAACACTGCTACATCATCATAATAACCAAACTGTCACATGACTATAACATTATTACACCAACACCGCAATACTAACGTGGACTAACAGTCTAAAAAGGTAAAGAAGACAGTGAGGATCATAAGAATGTACTGAGAGTTTTCACCACCTTTTGAGACTCAAAGATCTGATATTACAGAAAATGCCTGAAGTCCCTACTAGGATCTGCATGAGTGTGTCATCCATTGAGGACACGGTAAATCTCCAAGAAGATATAAACCAAGTTTTTCAATGGGCAACGGAGAACAATATGTTGTTCAATGAAGACAAATTCCAACTACTCCGTTATGGAAAACTGGAGGAAATAATAACTAGGACTGAGTATATTACAAACTCTAATCACACAATAGAGCGGAAAAGTAATGTGAAGGACCTGGGTGTGGTAATGTCCGAAGACCTCACCTTCAAGGACCACAACAATGCCACTATTACATCTGCGAGGAAACTGATAGGATGGATAATGAGAACATTCAAGACAAGAGATGCTAAGCCAATGATGATCCTTTTTAAATCACTTGTTCTCTCTAGGCTGGAATACTGCTGTACATTAACATCCCCATTCAAGGCGGGTGAAATTGCAGATCTAGAGAATGTACAGCACGTATAAGTTCCATCAAACACCTTAACTACTAAGAACGCCTGGAAGCACTTGACTTGAACTCACTGGAGCGCAGGCGAGAGAGATATATCATAATCTACACCTGGAAGATTCTGGAGGGACTGGTCCCTAACCTGCACACAGAAATCACTCCCTACGAAAGCAAAAGACTTTGCAGGCGATGCAACATACCCCCAGTGAAACGTAGGGGCGCCACTGGTACACTAAGAGAAAACACAATAAGTATCCGGGTCCCAAGACTGTTCAACAGCCTCCCACCGGCCATAAGGGAAATTACCAATAGATCCCTGGTTGTCTTCAAGAGGGAGCTGGACAGATACCTAAAGTCGGTGCCAGATCAGCCGGGCTGTGGTTCGTACGTTGGACTACGTGCGGCCAGCAGTAACAGCCTCGTTGACCAGGCCCTGATCCACCGGGAAGCCTGGTCGTGGACCGGGCCGCGGGGGCGTTGACCCCCGGAATGCCCTCCAGGTAGACTCCCTAGACCTGTTCTCTTTGGAAGGCAGGTGAGAAAAATACATAATAATACACACCTTGAAGCTTTTGTTGGGGGTGATTACAGATCTTCACAGCGAATTTATTCCCTTAGAGAACAAGAGGCTGGACAGACGATGCAATATATTGTTAATGAATAAGAAAGACGGAACAATAACTCTAGAAGATTACTCAACAAGTGTAGAGGGACCAAGAATTTTCACCCTTTCTTCATATATAATTATTAAAAGATCGCTGGCTGTCTTCCAGACTACTATAGGTGAGCACTAAACCCTCATGATCCATACAACGTCTGTGAAATGAGATTTAATCAGATTTGACTCTTCCTCAAGTTAGTTTCTGATCAGCCAGGTTGTGGTGTTTAAGTTAGACTGGTTGCTGTTGTAACAAACCGCCTGGTTGATCAGATCAGATCAATCTAGAGGCCAAATTTTCTGACTAATACACAGGGAAGGGGGGGTCCCCCGAATTGACAACAGATGGGTAGTCCCCTCCCCACCACACGACAAACACACAACCACACCCTCACTACCACCAATGTAGTTTCCATTCAACTCTACCTTTCCACCACTACCACACTAGCACCTCCACCTCCCCACCACCCCCTTCCACCTCCCCACCACCCCTTCCACCTCCCCACCACTCCCTTCCACTACCCCTCCAACCCCCATTACCACCACTGCACCACCCTAAAAGCCAACACCATCACACAGGACTACCACCAAAATATCACCCAACCACCAATACAACCCCCACCACCCACACCATCACACCCCCACCACCCACACAATCACCCCCCGCACCCACACCCCCACCACTACTCCGCTACCATGGTGATGCTGGGCACACCAAAAATCAATGTTGCCTTATACGCTGATGAAGGCATAAAAACTCCCACGCCGTCATCAATTTCCATCAACACATGTGGTAATTCCCCTTCCAGGACACCATAGGTAGTGGGAGGGAGACGGGGGGGGGAAGAAAAAAGCGAGAGGAAGGGGAGAAGAGAGGAAGATGACAAAGGTGGTTTAGATAGAAGACGAAGAAAGATGAGAAGAGAGGATGGAAAATGAGAGGGAAAACAGAGAGGAAGAAAGAGGTTAGAAAGAGGGAAATGGGAGAAAGAGGGAGCATGAAGTATGGTAACATGAGGGAGTGTAAGCACTTGCACTTGTGACCCCCTTATAAAATACCACACCCTCCATCACCATCACACCAACCACCACTACTTCTACCACCACCAAAATCTCCACCATCATTTCAACTAACACCACCATTACAACCTCTAACAGTCATCATTAACACCACAACACTGCCGCCATTTACACTGAAACCACTAGCATCACTAACACCACTAGAACTAACACCATCACCGCTATCATTACTACCACTACCACCACTCCCACTATTAACACAAACCACTAATACCACAAACACTACTATCAGTGGCACCACCATCACCACCTACACCACCAATACTACCACCACAGGCACCAACTACCATTGACACCACCACTAGCGCCACTACCACTGACACCACCACGAGCGCCACTACCACTGACACCACCACAAGCGCCACTACCACTGACACCACCACCAATAGCGCCACTAGCACTGACACCACCACGAGCGCCACTACCCACCACGAGCGCCACTACCACCACAAGCGCCACTACCACTGACACCACCACGAGTGCCACTACCACTGACCCTACCACAAGCGCCACTACACTGACACCACCACCACTCCAGAACACAGGCCACTAACTGACACCACGAGCGCCACTACCACGCACCACGAGCGCCACTACCACTGACACACCACTACTCCAACCCTGCACCACACCATGTTACTGACATCAGACGCCAACCCTGCACCCACGACTTAACCCTGCACCAGACTGTCAACCCCACCCAGACACCATCTGCTCAGATACCCTGCACCCACGACTGTCAACCCTGCACCCACGACTGTCAACTGCCACCTGCAACCCCACGACTGTCAACCCTGCACCCACGACTGTCAACCCTGCACCCACGACTGTCAACCCTGCACCCACGACTGTCAACCCTGCACCCACGACTGTCAACCCTGCACCCACGACTGTCAACCCTGCACCAAGAACTGCCAACTTTGCACTCACGACTGCGAACCCTGCACCAGAACTGCCAACCCTGCACCACGACTGCACCCTGCACCACGACTGCAACCCTGCACTCCACGACTGCAACCCTGCACCACGACTGCAACCCTGCACTCACGACTCGCACCCGACTGCACCTGCACCACGATTTCCAGCCCTGCACCCACGTCCTGCCAACCTTGCACCCACGACTGCCAACCCTGCACCCACGACTGCCAACCCTGAACCCATGACCGCCAACCTTGCACCCACAACTGCCACCCCTGCACCCACGATTTCCAACCCTGCACCCACGACTTCCAACCCTGCACCCACGTCTGCCAACCCTGCACGCACCCACGACTGCCAACCCTGCACTCACGACTGCCACCCCTGCACCCACGACTGCCACCCCTGCACCCACGTCTGCCAACCCTGCACCCACGTCTGCCAACCTTGCACCCACGACTGCCAACCCTGCACCCACGACTGCCAACCCCGAACCCATGACCGCCAACCTTGCACCCACAACTGCCACCCTGCACCCACGATTTCCAACCCTGCACCACGACTTCAAACCCTGCACCCACGTCTGCCAACCCTGCACGCACCCAAGACTGCCAACCCTGCACTCACGACTGCCACCCCTGCATCCAGAACTGCCAACCCTGCACCCACGACTGTCAACCCTGCACCCACGACTGCCACCCCTGCACCCACGACTGCCAACCCTTCACCCACGACTTCCAGCCCTGCACCCACATCTGCCAACCTTGCACCCACGACTGCCAACCCTGCACCCACGACTGCCACCCCTGCACCCACGACTTCCAACCCAACCCTGTACCCACGACTGCCAACCCTGCACCCACGACTGCCACCCCTGCACCCACGACTGCCACCCCTGCATCCAGAACTGCCAACCCTGCACCCACGACTGTCAACCCTGCACCCACGACTGCCACCCTTGCACCCACGACTGCCAACCCTGCATCCAGAACTGCCAACCCTGCACCCACGACTGTCAACCCTGCACCCACGACTGCCACCCCTGCCCATACGACTGCCAACCCTGCCCCTACGACTGCCAACCCTGCACCCACGACTGCCAACCCTTCACCCACGACTTCCATCCCTGCACCCACGACTGCCAACCCTTCACCCACGACTTCCAGCCCTGCACCCACATCTGCCAACCTTGCACCCACGACTGCCAACCCTGCACCTACGACTGCCACCCCTGCACCCACGACTGCCACCCCTGCACCCACGACTTCCAACCCAACCCTGCACCCACGACTGCCACCCCTTATTGCGACACCAGAATTGGGCCACAATGTATATACATGTTTATATAAATTTATGATGTATATTTTCCTTTTCTTATAATTTTATAATGCTGATATTTTCGATAATAGCTAAATCGTTAATATCTTGCTTTATATTATTATTTGAATTAGCTATATTAATAGGTAGGATTTAACATTACATATTGTGCTCAAGTGTGTTGTAGCTGCCCGGGAGTTGGCAAACTACCGCTTACGACATTTCGCTTGTTATACTGCCGGCGTCTAGTTGCTGGTAGTCAGTCGGTGGCCTGACCACACCTGAGGTGGGAGACTGCTTCTCCTTCCTCCGCTGCTGACCATCGTTGAGTCAACACCTCGCTCTTGTCTCTGCTTGTTTCCTCGTCATTTAGACTCTGTTTGGTAGAGTATGTATTCGGTGGTGAGACGAAACATACTTCTCAGGACTCTGTGTAACTCTGTTCACAGAGAATAATCTAGACAGTGATTTTCGACGTTTTACTGGGTTGTGTGTCACATTGACACACTGAGATAATTCAAGTCTTTAGCTATAGCTCTTGACCTAATTCGATAAGGCATCTGTGCACCGTCACAGTCGGGGATTTTTATGCTGAACCTAGCTTCAGTAATAAGGGAGTTTTGTGACTATTATGGAGGATCTATTGATGGTCCCCAGTTAGGGTCGATTTTCTATCTCCTGGTTCCTGATGCTGTGTGGTTGTTGCTTGTTATATTGCTGTTCTGCGAATTGGTCATTTTACTGTTCAATCAAGCTGTTCTGATTGTCAGTTTGTTAGAGAAGCTAGCTTATGAGAAGTTCAGTCGGACACTGGTTGAGTTGAGTCTTAGATTTACCTGGGGCACACTCATACACACATCTATACTTATTTGTATATATCTGCATATTATCATATTGCTGACATTGTACCTGATGGTACTTCAGAATCATTTAGATATATGTGCCCTCAGCACAGTCTTATTGTATATGAGAGCAGTGTAGGAGCTAACCTCCTAATGAATATCTTTAACATATATATATTTGATTTACTTTGCTACCCTAGATTTTCTCACTTTGATAATAAACATTTTAAATATATTTCTTTAGTTAGTATCCTCTCAGTTGGGATCCAATGGTGGTATTGATAATATGTCGGATAACTGGACCAGGATACTGACCTTGTTGCAAAAGCCCAGTAACAGGCTGGATGCTAGAAGGGCTATCCTTTCTAGTGTTCACTGGAGATGTCTATTACTAATAGATATCGTGTCATTTTGTAACACCGAAGTGTCGAAACGCTATTTATAGGTTTGCTAGGCGCCCATACTCTGCAGAAGTTATAATGTGCGCCTCAAGAGATGTACTCTGTATTATACTCACCCCAAGATCCTTTTCCATGAGCGAGGTTTGTTGCAGTCTTTAACCCCCTAGTCTGTACTCTGTCTGCGGTCTTCTTTGTCCTTTCCCAGTCTTCATAACTTTGCACTTGGAGGGGTTAAGGGACCGAGGCAAGTTTTAAATAAAAGAAATTGTTTTTGGTCCAATTTCAATGAAAGTTGATACTGTGATTTAACCAGCATTTGCGACCAACACACTTTTTTTGTACTGACTTTATGTTGCAAAATTCCAAGATATTGCAAAATTCTATGTGGCATAAAACAATATTCCCTCTACAAAATTGCTAAGATAGACAATGTTGTAGTCGACATCAGATGAAAGATAAAGAGATAGATAATCTTTATTTAAAACATTTTTGACCGAAATGTCAATAGATTGCATTATAAGAAAATGCTGAAATTTGTGTTTTTTATTAAGGACTTTTGGGGAGAAAAAAAATTCAATAAAAACAAAACGGTAAAACATATCGCAAATCAACGCTGGAGTTTAATAGAACCATCACTCCTCTATAATGTGAGAATAAATCTTGACGCTCCTATAAATACTCTTCGCAAAAACTGAAAAATAATGTCAATAACTTATTCCTGAGACTACCATGATGAGTGTAACACTGAAGCGGCTACCAGGTCACAATACCATGATGAGTGTAACACTGAAGCGCCTACCAGGTCACAATACCATGATGAATGTAACACTGAAGCGCCTACCAGGTCACAATACCATGGAGTGTAACACTGAAGCGGCTACCAGGTCACAATACCATGATGAGTGTAACACTGAAGCGGCTACCAGGTCACAATACCATGATGTGTAACACTGAAGCGCCTACCAGGTCACAATACCATGATGAGTGTAACACTGAAGCGCCTACCAGGTCACAATACCATGGAGTGTAACACTGAAGCGGCTACCAGGTCACAATACCATGATGAGTGTAACACTGAAGCGGCTACCAGGTCACAATACCATAATGAGTGTAACACTGAAGCGGCTACCAGGTCACAATACCATGATGAGTGTAACACTGAAGCGGCTACCAGGTCACAATACCATGATGAGTGTAACACTGAAGCGGCTACCAGGTCACAATACCATGATGAGTGTAACACTGAAGCGGCTACCAAGTCACAATACCATGATGAGTGTAACACTGAAGCGGCTACCAGGTCACAATACCATGATGAGTGTAACACTGAAGCGGCTACCAGGTCACAATACTATGATGAGTGTAACACTGAAGCAGCTACCAGGTCACAATACCATGATGAGTGTAACACTGAAGCGGCTACCAGGTCACAATACCATGATGAGTGTAACACTCAAGCGCCTACCAGGTCACAATACAATGATGAGTGTAACACTGAAGCGCCTACCAGGTCACAATACCATGGAGTGTAACACTGAAGCGGCTACCAGGTCACAATACCATGATGAGTGTAACACTGAAGCAGCTACCAGGTCACAATACCATGATGAGTGTAACACTGAAGCGGCTACCAGGTCACAATACCATGATGAGTGTAACACTGAAGCGGCTACCAGGTCACAATACCATGATGAGTGTAACACTGAAGCGGCTATCAGGTCACAATACCATGATGAGTGTAACACTGAAGCGGCTACCAGGTCACAATACCATGATGTGTAACACTGAAGCGGCTACCAAGTCACAATACCATGATGAGTGTAACACTGAAGCGGCTACAAGGTCACAATACCATGATGAGTGTAACACTGAAGCGGCTACCAGGTCACAATACCATGATGAGTGTAACACTGAAGCGGCTACCAGGTCACAATACCATGATGAGTGTAACACTAAAGCAGCTACCAGGTCACAATACCATGATGAGTGTAACACTGAAGCGCCTACCAGGTCACAATACCATGATGAGTGTAACACTGAAGCGCCTACCAGGTCACAATACCATGGAGTGTAACACTGAAGCGGCTACCAGGTCACAATACCATGATGAGTGTAACACTCAAGCGCCTACCAGGTCACAATACCATGATGAGTGTAACACTCAAGCGCCTACCAGGTCACAATACCATTGAGTGTAACACTGAAGCGGCTACCAGGTCACAATACCATGATGAGTGTAACACTGAAGCGGCTACCAGGTCACAATACCATGATGAGTGTAACACTGAAGCGGCTACCAGGTCACAATACCATGATGAGTGTAACACTGAAGTGGCTACCAGGTCACAATACCATGATGAGTGTAACACTGAAGCGGCTACCAGGTCACAATACCATGATGTGTAACACTGAAGCGCCTACCAGGTCACAATACCATGATGTGTAACACTGAAGCGTCTACCAGGTCACAATACCATGATGTGTAACACTGAAGCGGCTACCAGGTCACAATACCATGATGAATGTAACACTGAAGCGGCTACCAGGTCACAATACCATGATGAATGTAACACTGAAGCGGCTACCAGGTCACAATACCATGATGTGTAACACTGAAGCGCCTACCAGGTCACAATAACATGTGTAACACTGAAGCGTCTACCAGGTCACAATACCATGATGTGTAACACTGAAGCGGCTACCAGGTCACAATACCATGATGAATGTAACACTGAAGCGGCTACCAGGTCACAATACCATGATGAGTGTAACACTGAAGCGGCTACCAGGTCACAATACCATGATGAGTGTAACACTGAAGCGGCTACCAGGTCACAATACCATGATGAATGTAACACTGAAGCGGCTACCAGGTCACAATACCATGATGAGTGTAACACTGAAGCGGCTACCAGGTCACAATACCATGATGAGTGTAACACTAAAGCGGCTACCAGGTCACAATACCATGATGAGTGTAATACAGAAAGGGCTTACCAGGTCACAATACCATGGTGAGTAATACACATGGGGCTACCAGGTCACAATACCATGATGAGTGTAATACACAAGGGGCTACCAGGTCACAATACCATGATGAGTCTAATACACAAGGGGCTACCAGGTCACACACAAATTCTTGACATTCTGATACAATACAGTTAGGTTCGCTGCTCTCATCTTGTTACCAAGAGATGGAAAAGCAGGGATGGAGGGAGAGGAGAGAGAGAGAGAGAGAGAGAGAGAGAGAGAGAGAGAGAGAGAGAGAGAGAGAGAGAGAGAGAGAGAGAGAGAGAGACAGACAAGACATTCCCCTCATCTTGCAGTAATAGTCAATACATAATCGGAATTATTCTGACCTATCCTACTCTCAGCATGAAAACTATGGTACTGTGACTCTCAGCATGGTAACCAGGGTACCGTGACTCAGAATGGTAACCATGACTCAGAATGGTAACCATGACTCAGAATGGTAACCATGACTCAGAATGGTAACCATGACTCAGAATGGTAACCAGGGTACCATGACTCAGAATGGTAACCAGGGTACCATGACTCAGAATGGTAACCAGGGTACCATGACTCAGAATGGTAACCAGGGTACCTTTACTAACTACATCCTTAAAAGAAAATATTCAGCTATGTAATTATTCAGGACTTAATATTAAGGTCATAAAAAGCGCAAGGCCCGTATGGGTCATTTTTTCTGCGCCAGACATACCATTAGCAACTGCTGAACTATGGCCCGAATTAATTACTGGGAATATTTTGAAAAAAAAAAAAAAAGATTGTTTTCGCTATAATTGTGCATGTTTTGCGTCAGTGGTAACCGAGTGCGTCAGTGGTGGTAACCGTGTGCGTCAGTGGTGGTAACCGTGTGCGTCAGTGGTAACCGTGTGCGTCAGTGGTGGTAACCGTGTGCGTCAGTGGTGGTAACCGTGTGTGTCAGTGGTGGTAACCGTGTGCGTCAGTGGTGGTAACTATGTGTGTCAGTGGTGGTAACCGAATGCGTCAGTGGTGATAACCGTGTGCGTCAGTGCTAACCGTGTGCGTCAGTGGTGGTAACCGTGTGCGTCAGTGGTGGTAACCGTGTGCGTCAGTGGTGGTAACCGTGTGCGTAGTGGTGGTGGTTACCGTGTGTGTAGTGGTGGTAACCGTGTGCGTCAGTGGTAACCGTGCGCGTCAGTAGTGGTAACAGTGTGCGTCAGTGGTGGTAACCGTGTGCGTAGTGGTGGTAATCGTGTGCGTAGTGGTGGTAATCGTGTGCGTAGTGGTGGTAATCGTGTGCGTAGTGGTGGTAACCGTGTGCGTAGTGGTGGTAACCGTGTGCGTAGTGGTGGTAACCGTGTGCGTAGTGGTGCTAACCGTGTGCGTCAGTGGTGGTAACCGTGTGCGTCAGTGGTGGTAACCGTGTGCGTCAGTGGTGGTAACCGTGAGCGTAGTGGTAACCGTGTGCGTCAGTGGTGATAGCCGTGAGCGTAGTGGTAACCGTGTGTGCCAGTGGTGGTAACCGTGAGCGTAGTGGTAACGGTGTGCGTCAGTGGCGGTAACGGTGTGCGTCAGTAGTGGTAACGGTGTGTGTCAGTGGTGGTAACCGTGTGCGTCAATGGTAATCGTGTGCGTCAGAGGTAACGGTGTGCATCAGTGGTGGTAACGCTGTGCGTTAGAGGTAATCGTGTGCATCAATGGTTGTAACGGCGTGCGTCAGTGGTGGTAACGGCGTGCGTCAGTGGTGGTAACGGTGTGCGTCAGTGGTAACCGCGTGCGTCAATGGTGGTAACCGCGTGCGTCAATGGTGGTAACCGCGTGCGTCAATGGTGGTAACTGCGTGCGCCAATAGTGGTAACCGCGTGCGTCAATGGTGGTAACCGCGTGCGTCAATGGTGGTAACCGCGTGCGTCAATATTGGTAACGTTTTCGTCAGTGCTTGTAGTGTGTGCGTTATTAGTAATAACGGGGATCTCAGTGGTGGTAACGGGTGTCTAGCAGTGGTGGTAAAGGGTGTCTAGCAGTATTAACATATCTAGCAATGGTAAAATATCTAGGAATTGTAATGGGTGTCTAGCAGTGGTAAGGCGTGTCTAGCAGTGGTAAGGCGTGTCTAGCAGTGGTAAGGGGTGTCTAGCAGTGGTAAGGGGTGTCTACCAGTGGTAAGGGGTGTCTACCAGTGGTAAGGGGTGTCTACCAGTGGTAAGGGGTGTCTACCAGTGGTAACGGATGTTCAGCAGTGGTAATGGGTGTCTACCAGTGGTAACGGATGTTCAGCAGTGGTAACGGGGGTCCAGTAGTGGTAACGGATGTTCAGCAGTGGTAACGGGGGTCCAGCAGTGGTAACGGATGTTCAGCAGTGGTAACGGGTGTCTACCAGTAGTGATAACGGGTATCTAGCAGTGGTAACGGGAGTCTACCAGTTGTGGTAACGGGTATTTAGCAGTGGTAACGGGTGTTTAGCAGTGGTAAGGGGTGTCTACCAGTTGTGGTAACAGGTATCTAGCAGTGGTAACGGGTATCTACCAGTGTTAAGGGATGTCTACCAGTGGTAACGGGTGTCCAGCACTGGTAACGGGTGTCCAGCACTGGTAACGGGTGTCCAGCACTGGTAACGGGTGTCCAGCACTGGTAACGGGTGTCCAGCACTGGTAACGGGTGTACAGCACTGGTAACGGGTGTACAGCACTGGTAACGGGTGTACAGCACTGGTAACGGGTGTACAGCACTGGTAACGGGTGTACAGCACTGGTAACGGGTGTCCAGCACTGATAGCGGATGTCCAGCACTGGCAACGGGTGTCCAGCACTGGCAACGGGTGTCCAGCACTGGCAACGGGTGTCCAGCACTGGCAACGGGTGTCCAGCACTGGCAACGGGTGTCCAGCACTGGCAACGGGTGTCCAGCACTGGCAACGGGTGTCCAGAACTGGCAACGGGTGTCCAGCACTGGCAACGGGTGTCCAGCACTGGTCAACGGGGTGTCCAGCACTGGCAACGGGTGTCCAGCACTGGCAACGGGTGTCCAGCACTGGCAACGGGTGTCCAGCACTGGCAACGGGTGTCCAGCACTGGTAACGGGTGTCCAGCACTGGTAACGGGTGTCCAGCACTGGTAACGGGTGTCCAGCACTGGTAACGGGTGTCCAGCACTGGTAACGGGTGTCCAGCACTGGTAACGGGTGTACAGCACTGGTAACGGTGTACAGCACTGGTAACGGGTGTACAGCACTGGTAACGGTGTACAGCACTGGTAACGGGTGTACAGCACTGGTAACGGTGTCAGCACTGGTAACGGGTGTCCAGCACTGGATACGGTGTCCAGCACTGGCAACGGGTGTCCAGCACTGGCAACGGGTGTCCAGCACTGGCAACGGGTGTCCAGCACTGGCAACGGGTGTCCAGCACTGGCAACGGGTGTCCAGCACTGGCAACGGGTGTCCAGCACTGGCAACGGGTGTCCAGCACTGGCAACGGGTGTCCAGACTGGCAACGGGTGTCCAGAACTGGCAACGGGTGTCCAGAACTGGCAACGGGTGTCCAGAACTGGCAACGGGTGTCCAGCACTGGCAACGGGTGTCCAGCACTGGCAACGGGTGTCCAGCACTGGCAACGGGTGTCCAGCACTGGCAACGGGTGTCCAGCACTGGCAACGGGTGTCCAGCACTGGTAACGGGTGTCCAGCACTGGTAACGGGTGTCCAGCACTGGTAACGGGTGTCCAGCACTGGTAACGGGTGTCCAGCACTGGTAACGGTGTCCAGCACTGGTAACGGGTGTCCAGCACTGGTAACGGGTGTCCAGCACTGGTAACGGGTGTCCAGCACTGGTAACGGGTGTCCAGCACTGGTAACGGGTGTCCAGCACTGGTAACGGGTGTCCAGCACTGGTAACGGGTGTCCAGCACTGGTAACGGGTGTCCAGCACTGGTAACGGGTGTCCAGCACTGGTAACGGGTGTCCAGCACTGGTAACGGGTGTCCAGCACTGGTAACGGGTGTCCAGCACTGGTAACGGGTGTCCAGCACTGGTAACGGGTGTCCAGCACTGGTAACGGGTGTCCAGCACTGGTAACGGGTGTCCAGCACTGGTAACGGGTGTCCAGCACTGGTAACGGGTGTCCAGCACTGGTAACGGGTGTCCAGCACTGGTAACGGGTGTCCAGCACTGGTAACGGGTGTCCAGCACTGGTAACGGGTGTCCAGCACTGGTAACGGTGTCCAGCACTGGTAACGGGTGTCCAGCACTGGTAATCGGGTGTCCAGCACTGGTAACGGGTGTCCAGCACTGGTAACGGGTGTCCAGCACTGGTAACGGGTGTCCAGCACTGGTACGGGTGTCCAGCACTGGTAACGGGTGTCCAGCACTGGTAACGGGTGTCCAGCACTGGTAACGGGTGTCCAGCACTGGTAACGGGTGTCCAGCACTGGTAACGGGTGTCCAGCACTGGTAACGGGTGTCCAGCACTGGTAACGGGTGTCCAGCACTGGTAACGGGTGTCCAGCACTTGTAACGAGTGTCTAGCACTGGTAACGGGTGTCTAGCACTGGTAACGGGTGTTGCACTGGTAACGGGTGTCCAGCACTGGTAACGGGTGTCCAGCACTGGTAACGGGTGTCCAGCACTGGTAACGGGTGTTCAGCACTGGTAACGGGTGTCCAGCACTTGTAACGAGTGTCTAGCACTGGTAACGGGTGTCTAGCACTGGTAACGTGTGTTGCACTGGTAACGGGTGTCCAGCACTGGTAACGGGTGTCCAGCACTGGTAACGGGTGTCCAGCACTGGTAACGGGTGTCCAGCACTGGTAACGGGTGTTCAGCACTGGTAACGGTGTTCAGCACTGGTAACGGGTGTCTAGCACTGGTAACGGGTGTCTAGCACAGGTAACGGGTGACTAGCACTGGTGGAATATTTTTCTTCGCTAAGTTTAATAATCCACATAAACTCAGAACATTAAAAGTGAGAGCAATAATAATGATAAATGGTAAAATATAATAAATAATACCCGATAAATAGTGAACGATTGTAAATAATTTTTTTTTTAAATGATTCGCTAATCCAGTTCCAGAAAAATATATAGAGAACTATGAGAGAGATGATCGTTCACAACACCAGTGTTTGACAAGAACACTGCCTGTGTGTTATTAATGATGCAATTATGCTAATGAACGCCACTAATCCATCGTAGTTTAGAATAACGATAAGAGGTTAATTACCCCGCTAATCCATTGCAGGACCCACATTTTCCCAGGCTTGAGGATAGTGGGATTAAAATCCTTTGTAATCCTGCAGGGTAGCTCACGAACGTGGATGGCGACGTCATTAATCCTCCAAGATTCATCTTTGTAACATGGACGAAAATACTAAAGACGTGGTCGTCACCTTCGCCGAAACAAGACAGGAAGTAGCACAACGGAAATAATGACAGCCATCGTAGATGACAAGTACGTTTACGACAGCGGAATGTGGCAAGACAGCACCATAAACTAGGCTGTGGAAGGTAACGCCGGAGACAACAGCCTGGTGAAAATACAAAGATGACTGAAACTCCCGTCGACTAAGAGAATTCTAATAACAGTGATTAAGACGATAACCAACATAATGACGAAGCTGACAGCGACAACAACGAGAAGATAACCAACATGACGATGCTGACAGCGACAACACGACCAACATGCATCAGAATCCGAGCATTCCATCCCACCTCCACTTCGAGGTCTCCTGGGAAGAATAGTCACAATGGTATGGCTGAAAAGTTCACTGATTATTATTATTATTATTATTATTATTATTATTATTACAATTCGGAAAGGAGAATTTAAACTTTTCGGTCTCTCCTGGACATTTATAAAGTCAAAGTTGTGACTTGATAATGGTCCACGATGGACCGAAACGTCTAAAGCTTCCTTCCAAAATAGTGACAAGAGTAAAAACATGCCGGTTAACTTTATCAAGGAAGCGTTCGTGAATCGAGTTTTATTGAACCCATGTAGGTCAATTCAGTGTAGAGAGTGGTGGAGGCTCGACGCATTCCACTAATGATAACTCGGTCTCTGACCAGTTAAAATGAACCCATATACAGGGTACTCAGTGACACCCCAGCAAAGATCATTAAGTGTCAACATGATACGAAGAGCCAATATGAACCCAAACAGGGACACTAATTATGGAAGATTCAGTCACAAATATTAGTCCAAGAGAACTCAGATATGTATAGAGGACCAAACATTTGAAGGGCCAGAGAAAGGAAAAGCTGTGGAAACGAAGGAAGTAGAAAATAGGTAAGTGAGCAGAAGACTCAGAAGAATATGCAAGGGTCAGAGCAGAGGCTCAGAAACAACAAGACTGACATAGCAGCCACAACCAAATCTTAAAAAACGCTAAACAATTACATCAGAAGGAAGATGACTATTAAATACCAAACAGGAAGAATGAAGAAGTAGCGCTCACGATGAAAGAAAAGTCTCAAAGACAAGCGATTTAAGTCGTTCTCGCTGGAAACGGGGACAACACCCGAGAATCAAAAAGGGTACTCAAAGGTATTCTGGATGCATTACCCAAAAGAAATAAAGAAACTACCGAATTGGATCCCTCAAAAACAATAGGACTTGAAATGGCTTCATCATGGGTTCTGAGAGAGAAAGAAAACGCTGAGTGGCCCACAAGATATAATCTACAAGTCCGTGGATTCTGGGCACTTGCCAGAGATGTGGAAGGCAGCAAATGCAATCACTAACATGCATCTTATGTAAGAAAACGAAGAAAATAATCAGGAAGAGGCATCAGAAAGGGAAAGTGAGATAGAAGGAATTCTACAAGGATCGATACTGGGGTAGGTATTGTCTTTGGTATATGAATGACATGGCGGATGAGAGGGGCCGATGTATTCCTGATTGAAGATGTTGAATTAATGAGGCGAGCATCAACTGGAAAGGACAAGGGAAGGCTGCAACTGGACATGGCAAAACTGCAGGAATGGTAGGACAAGTAGTTACTGGAGTTCAACTCCCAGTAAATATAAGGTCATGAAACTGGATAAGAAAAAAGAAGACAGGAAGCCGAGTACAGGCTCTGTGGAAAGAGGTTGAAAATCACACTAAAGGAATCGGATCTAGGGGTGCTCCAGAGGTGCACCAACGAAATAAAATTAGCAGTAAATGTAAGTCTGGCAAATCTAAGAATAGCTATCAGAATCTCAACAAAGGGTCATTAACGAGCCTTTACTTAACGCATGCCAGGGCCATCTTGGAGTATGCACCACCACCCTCGAACCCACACATAATGAAACATGTCAAGAAACTTGATTATGTGCCAAATTTTCAATGAAACTAGCTCAGGAACTAAATAAAATAAAGAAGCTAAAGGAACTGAACCTGATGCCAGAAAGTTCTGGAGCAAGATCCGTAGACTACTGGGGGCTAAGCACTCACCCACTCAACTCCTCACACACTCATTCACTGACGTGGATGGCGAGGAAATGACTACCTTGCTCGAGGACCCACAAGATCAAGCTAACTTGATGGGTGAGATGTGGAAGAAAATTCTCTCCCACAATGACAGCAGAAGATTCAACAATAATCACTACCTGTGGGTCAACCAGTGGCATGACGAAAACTGGGAGGACTTCCACCCAATACCATCAATCGATACCTCTTCTCTCGAATCCAAGCACCCTCTCACTAGGCCAATCACCCTTAGGGAAATGACCCAAGTCATTGGACGAATGAGAAATAAGGCCCCTGGCCCTTCAGGCATAACAGTAAAACAGCTAAAGTACCTACCCCGAAATTGCAAGATGTCCCTATTAAACATCTTTAATGCTGTCATGGCGTCTGGCCACTTCCCTATAACATTCAAGACAGCAAAGATGATCTTCATCTCAAAACCCAACAAGGACATCCGTAATCCAGAAAACTACAGACCTATCTCTCTACTCGAAGTCGCTGGCAAAGTCTTCGAAAAAATCATCTCCAACAGACTGAACTATTACATGGAATTCAATCACATCTTCACTGAAAAACAGTTTGGCTTCAGGTCCTACCGTGGAACACAGCATGCTATTAACATCATCTATGATGCGGTAGATAGCCTGAGGAACCAGGGAAACCTGGCCCTAATTGCAACGAGGGACGTCCACAAAGCCTTCGACAGCCTCTGGCACGATGGGCTTGTATTCAAATTTGCCGACCTACCAGACCACAACTGGACCTTCCTCAGGCTCATATTCAATTTCCTAACAGACAGAAACATCATCCCCAACTTTAACGGCAAATCTGCAGTCCCATTCACCCCAACATCTCCCACAACCTGATCACAATGACACCATCATCACCCAATTTGCAGACGATGTTATCCATGTAGTGTCTTCCACCCCCATATCAGGTGCAACAAAATACAGGAGAGTAATAGAGAAAATGAATGAGGAATTACGAAGAACAGCTAACTGGGAGACAAAATGGAGAATCACAACTAATCCAGAAAAAGTCCTCATTAGCACCATCGGCTGTCTCCCATATACCATAGAAGGCAAAGGAGGTATCTCCATAAGAGGTTCACAAGGCGATATCAAAAACCCTAACAAGATCCTGGGATACGAGATCGACAGATTACTTCACTCCACTTCTCACATCTTTAAAAAAGTGAACCTAGCTAAAGCCGCCTCGGCCAACTATTCAAATTCAAAGAAGCCCCTCTATAAGATGATGATCAGACCGTTGTTAGAATACCCCTGTGTACTCATATCACTAACAACTAAAACCAACATGCTGCGGCTTCAACGTGTCCAGAACAAAGCCCTCCAATTTATCACTGGAATCAGATTCAGAGATAGAATCAGAATGGAAGACCTGCATATTCAACAAGACATCGCTGCAATTAATGTCAGAATAGACAAACTAAAAAAGAGACAGCTATATGGCATGCAAGAACTCTATGTCCCTGATAGAGAAACCCCCCTCAACCAGTAAACACTACCGACTATGTCATCAACACACCTCCCCACCGAACCCAAAGAATGACTCTGCAACAAAGAGTTAGACGTTTCATTCACAAGGACAACTACCCACGACCAAGAATCCTGTGTGACCTCCCAGTTGAACCAGAAGAGTGGATACCACCAGCCACAGTCTACGTCCAACAACGTAGATAAATACCCCCCATCTATGGGTAACCTACCTTTATCAAACTACATCTTACAACTAACCTTGTAACACACAAGAACTCCCTTCTATAGGACACCACCTCATAAAATGCTTGACCAGCTCCGGGCTGCCACCAACAACATCGAAAGCCCATCAACTACCACCTGTTTCAGCAGCCTTGCCTCAGACCTCAAAAAAAAAAAAAAAAAAGGCAATTGCAACTCGTATGCATTCTTCCAACTCAGTAACATGCTGGGATACAACTGTATATCGGTGTGCAACTGATGGGCAGGAGGTATACCCACCTCATAAAATTAACTTATGAATAACTCTACATACACACACACACTTATTATATTGCGCCAAAGTGGTTAGGCCACTTACCTTTAAAACCCCCACCTTCCCCTCCCCCCTCCCAACCATTTCCCATATTTCCATCCTTACCCATCCTTCTTCCTTCCCCATCTTACCGACGCTCAGGTCAAATCAAGTTCAATGCCAGAAAGGGTAGAAGGACCAGATGAGGCATGATAACGACATCGGAAATACTGAGAGGACTTTTATAAGCTCAACGAGGATAAACGCTTTTAGAGAGGGGAAACAGGTACACGACGGCACTACCTCACAGACAGGTACAAGACGGCACTACCTCACACACAGGTACACGACGGCACCACCTCACAGTCAGGTACACGACAACACTACCTCACAGGCAGGTACACGACGGCACTACCTCACAGACAGGTACACGACACTACCTCACAGACAGGTACAAGACGGCACTACCTCACAGACAGGTGCACGACGGCACTACCTCACAGACAGGTACACGACGGCACTACCTCACAGACAGGTACACGACGGCACTACCTCACAGACAGGTACACGACGGCACTACCTCACAGACAGGTACACGACGGCACTACCTCACAGACAGGTACACGACGGCACTACCTCACAGACAGGTACACGACGGCACTATCTCACAGACAGGTGCACGACGGCACTACCTCACAGACAGGTACACGACGGCGGCACTACCTCACAGACAGGTACAAGACGGCACCACCTCACAGACAGGTACAAGACGGCACCACCTCACAGACAGGTACACGACGGCACTACCTCACAGACAGGTACAAGACGGCACTACCTCACAGACAGGTACAAGACGGCACTACCTCACAGTCAGGTACAAGACGGCACTACCTCACAGTCAGGTACACGACGGCACTACCTCACAGACAGGTACAAGACGGCACTACCTCACAGACAGGTACACGACGGCACTACCTCACAGACAGGTACACGACGACACTACCTCACAGACAGGTACACGACGACACTACCTCACAGACAGGTACACGACGGCACTACCTCACAGACAGGTACAAGACGGCACTACCTCACAGACAGGTACAAGACGGCACTACCTCACAGACAAGTACAAGACGGCACTACCTCACAGACAGGTACAAGACGGCACTACCTCACAGACAGGTACACGACGGCACCACCTCACAGACAGGTACACGACGGCACTACCTCACAGACAGGTACAAGACGGCACTACCTCACAGTCAGGTACACGACGGCACTACCTCACAGACAGGTACAAGACGGCACTACCTCACAGTCAGGTACAAGACGGCACTACCTCACAGACAGGTACACGACGGCACTACCTCACAGACAGGTACACAACGGGACTACCTCACAGACAGGTACACGACGACACTACCTCACAGACAGGTACAAGACGGCACTACCTCACAGTCAGGTACAAGACGGCACTACCTCACAGACAGGTACAAGACGGCACTACCTCACAGACAGGTACACGACTACACTACCTCACAGACAGGTACACGACGGCACTACCTCACAGACAGGTACACGACGACACTACCTCACAGACAGGTACACGACGACACTACCTCACAGACAGGTACACGACGACACCACCTCACAGACAGGTACACGACGGCACTACCTCACAGACAGGTACACGACGGCACTACCTCACAGTCAGGTACACGACGACACTACCTCACAGACAGGTACACGACGGCACTACCTCACAGTCAGGTACACGACGGCACTACCTCACAGTCAGGTACACGACGGCACTACCTCACAGACAGGTACACGACGGCACTACCTCACAGACAGGTACACGACGGCACTACCTCACAGACAGGTACACGACGGCACTACCTCACAGTCAGGTACACGACGGCACTACCTCACAGTCAGGTACACGACGGCACTACCTCACAGTCAGGTACACGACGGCACTACCTCACAGTCAGGTACACGACGGGACTACCTCACAGACAGGTATACGACGGGACTACCTCACAGACAGGTACACGACGGCACTACCTCACAGAGATATCAAAGTAATTTTTTCAGCTTTAGGGGGTCAGAAGTGGATAAATCTAGACTTCGTATATTGTTTTAAGAATAAGCATAATAAGGCCCACGAAGCCAAGATGGAGGGAACCCGGTATAGGGTAAAGGTCAGTTAACAGGCAAGACCAGAAGTCAGGAGACTCCTGCAACACGAAGTATGTGTACATCCACGACCTCCTTGTCTGCCCTCTTCCTCCGCACACAGATGAACCGATGGAAATAAATGGTATAAAATACCGACACAATGGAAAAATAAACACATAAGCAGTATAATGTGATCCTTTATTGACAACGTTTCGCCCACGCAGTGGGCTTTATCGAGTCACAAACAGATCTACCTGGATAAAAGATACATGAGTATTTATATGATTTAGTCAGGTGGAGAATGCTGCATGTGACAATCTTCAAAGTAAGGTGATAGTTTAAAACCTTGTGTGACTTCAAAAGAGATTGGACATGTATATGGGTAGACCTTCTGCAGTGTTCCATTCTTAAGCTCTATGTGGGATAGCGATGAAGAAGTTTCTTGGCAATAGGTTCAGCTATGTTGTAGAAGCCGTTGTTCTGGTTGAAGTTGTTGGATATACAGATAAGTGATGATTCCAGGATTCTTCGGTATTGAGTGTTGTCTTCTCTGGCGATGAGTCTTGCGTTTCTGTAGTAATGTCAAGGACATGTATGTTACTGGTAATGTCAAGGACATTACCAGTATCATACAGGACAAGCTTCAATCCACTGCAGGGGTATACACAATCCCTTGTAATGACTGCAGCAAATTATACGTCGGCGAAACATCCAGAGACCTCCAAACACGTATTTCAGAACACCAGTACGCAGGCAGATCTGACGACCCAAGGAATGCCTGTGTTCAACACCGAAATTCACACAACCATTTAATCAACTACAAGAATGGAACACTGCAGAAGGTCTACCCATATACTTGTCCAATCTCTTTTCAAGTTACCCAAGGTAACTTAGGTGCAGCATTCTCCACCTGTCAGGTGCAGCATTCTCCACCTGTCAGGTGCAGCATTCACCACCTGACCCAGCATTCTCCACCTGACTAAATCCTATAAATACTCATGTATCTTTTATCCAGGTAGATCTGTTTGACTCGATAAAGCCCACTGCGTGGGCGAAACGTTGTCAATAAAGGATCACATTATACTGCTTATGTGTTTATTTTTCCACACAGATGAACCATAGGATGGTTGAAAAGTGAAACGATTCCGAAGAGCAAGTGGTGGAGGCAAATGCATACACAGCTTCCTGAGCAGATATCAAAGCCAGTGATGAGGATCGAAGCAGTTAAGATGGCGGCAGCAGAAGTCTCAACCCACAACAAACAACTCAGTGAGTAGTACATGGATGGTACACAGTACCAACAAGATGAAGAAATCTGACACATGTACAACATCTGGGTATCCCCATTCAATGGCTTTATCAATAATGTGAGACTAGAGCTATACACAAAAGACGAGGGAATCAGTCCCTCAGCCTTGGAGTTGGTGAAAAGCACCGGAGGGCGAAACGTCTAGAAATAAAGATACCCAGATGATGCACGTGTCTAATTTCTTCAATTCAGTATGTACACTCACATGTGTGTACACGTATGCACGTACGTAACACACACACACACACACACACACACACACACACACACACACGCCTCCGGTGGCCTAGTGGGTAAAGCTCTTGCTTCACGCACGGAGGGGCCGGGTTCAATTCCCGGTGGGGCAGAAACATTTCGAAGTGTTTCCTTACATACACATACACACACACATATATACAACAGGCCTAGTGTCTAATTGACATGTGCCTAGGACAAAATGGTAACTAACACGCTGTTATGTGAGGCAGAGCTGAATCTCTGCTCTTCCGTCTCACCCCCCCCGGCCCCTCAATCTTCCCTCTCCCCCGGCCCCTCTATCTTCCCTCTACCCCTCCCCGGCCCCTCAATCTTCCCTCTCCCCCGGCCCTCAATCTTCCCTCTACCCCTCCCCGGCCCCTCAATCTTCCCTCTACCCTCCCCCGGCCCCTCAATCTTCCCTCTCCCCCGGCCCCTCAATCTTCCCTCTACCCCTCCCCCGGCCCCTCAATCTTCCCTCTACCCCCCCCGGCCCCTCAATCTTCCCTCTACCCCTCCCCCGGCCCCTCAATCTTCCCTCTACCCCCCTCCCTCTCATCAGATATTTAATGCTTGCAAAATTCGTCCAAGTCAGGCACTGCCCTCGGCGTTTAGGTTAATCCATATGCTGTGCAAATATTTCTATTCCAAAATCTCTCTGTTAATGGCGTCTTTTTGCCGGCTTATATTAAATGTTAGTATTTATTCCTATATTTTAGTCTAACGTGTTGATGTCTGCAGTACTTCACAAGACCTCTGATGAGTAACATCTTGTTTATAAACATCTGAATAAGTTTATTGTATTTATTAAAACAGAATTTGACCTGCATCTTATTATCCAGGCGCTCCCAGTTTTATAGGTGCTTGACTGAGTTTATATGAATTGTAATAATATTGGTAGAATTACCGACAATATGTTAAGTAAAAGGACACAAATGCAACTAATGTGACATTTTATTGTGGCAAATAAAAATGATCTCACACACTTCTATTCCAGTCAAGATACTAAGACCAAAAGAGGCATCATCATCGGATTCTTCCTAAGAGCTTACCGAATTTGTAGTCCTGAGTTTCTTGACGAGGAATGTACATACATTCACCAAACCTTCACTGATTTACATTTTCCTTCCTTTTTCATCAAAGATTGCAAGAAAAGAGCTCTTCAGATCATTAATTCTCCACGCGTCAACACCACTCCAAACAAAGTTATAATTCTTCCCAACAGCCAGGTTGCATCCAACATTTCTAAAGTATTTGCACAAGCTAACACTAGAGTCGCCCTCGCTTCCAGTACTTCTATAAAGGATCTAACCAGGACAAAATCCAAGCACCATGAACCAGTCAACGCAGGGGTCTACACTATATCCTGTGGAGGCTGCGACAGAATTTATGTAGGAGAAACAGCAAGAAACCTTGAAACACGCCTCAACGAACACATTAATGCATGCAGGAACGATAACCTGAACAACGCCTGCGTACAACACCGAAATTCCAACAATCATCTCATGAAATTCAAAGACGCCCGACTAGTAATTAAAGAAACTAATTTCCGTAGACGCAAGTGCCTTGAATCAGCACTTATCGCTGTTTCTAACAATTAAACAAAACAAAGGCAGCTTCACCATCTCTGAAGTCTTAGCAAGAATCCTCCTGAAAACAGTGAACCCTACCATCACATAGTCTCTCCTGCTAATTCAACACAAGCACATCGTAGATGTGGAACACTCCTACAGGCCTTCTCTATTCCAACCTCCAGCAGAAATATTTGTCTAACCTATTGTTATACTACCCAAGTATTTGTTTTATCACCTTTTACTCATGTGCAATTTGATTGTTCTACCTTATTGTATTACTAATACTACTTATATCACTACTACTTCTACCACCACTAGTATTACACCTCACTTTGAGAGTATATATATATGCTCTGTGTCCATGTATCGCTTGTAACGGCTTGAAAAAGCTCCTGGAGAGCGAAACGTTGCCACAATAATATGTCACATTAGTTGCATTTGTGTCCTTTTACTTAATATATGAATTGTGAAGATTCTCTGTATATTTATACATGTTTTATTTCTGCAGTTTCACCTGCCTTGAACGGGGCAGTTAGTACACAACAAAATTCCACCCTAGAGAGGAATGACTTGAAGTGTGTCATCACTTGAAGTGTGTTACAATTACCCAAGCAATCATTTTCCTTGCAGATGCGATAATGACATTGTTGTACTTATTGATCCTCTGACATTATAGCTCCCAGGTCTCTCACATTTGTCTCTACCGAGTGATACAAGTGTCTTGTTTCTGTTTCCTCGATCCTTCCGCAACGTAGTATCTGAAATTTGGCGGCTCGTTGTGTCTTCCGTGGACGCCAGTTTCTGGCAGATTCTGTAACATTTTGAGTCTCGTTCATGAACTCATTTGGGTTGTCAGTTTTTAGGCTGATTCATGGCTCACTGATTATTATAATAAAAAAGAAGAGCAGCTAAACCCACTAGGGAATGGCTCACTGAACACTGGGATTTGAGTATTTCACTCATTTTATTGTTGTCGTTAGTGTATATTCCATCTCTTTTAATAAAAAAACCCAGTACTAGATGCCTTTGCCCTGGTTTTTGAATATGAGAAGAGGTATTCTCAATTTCATATATAGCACTTTTTGCTCCCTCTTTCTCCTGGACTCAGCATAATGCAGTCAGTCTGAGCTCAAAGCTTTCCATTTCTCTAGTCAGTCTTAGTTTTCGTCCTTTCAGAGTGTCTGCCGCAACTGAGCTCTGTTATCCATCGTCTTCGCCCTTTGCAACATGTATCTTCTCTTCCTTCTTAATGGTATGTGTCTGGAGCATACTTTTAGTGTCACTCAACTCGTCTTCATCCTGATATATGTTGTAACAATGTTGGTAGAATTACCGACATGTTAGGTAAGAGACACGTGTAATTAAAGCAACATTTTATTGTGGCAACGTTGAGCTAAAAGTTGCCAAAATAAAATGTCGCATTAGTTGCGCATGTGTCCTTTTTACCTGATATATGTTGCATAAAAGATCCAGAATGACTTAAGATTCCTGAAGGCTACTGCTACATTTGACAGACGAGTATTAGCAACATAAATTATTCAGATGATGCGAGATTCTGGCAACATGTCTGGTTCACTGTACACTCCCAGGTCTCTCTAAGCCAGGTTTGTAGCCTCAGACCCTGTTGAACAACAGGCTTATTTTTCACTGTCAATTTTTCTCTCTCCTTCTATCGTTATACTTGCTTCAACATTTTCCACATTTCTTTGTTCTCATCTATTCTTCTACTTCTCCTATTTTCCATTATCCTTCCTCTCTTCCTTCTTCACGTTCTTTCTCCTCTTCCCCTCTCCTTCCTCTCACCACTTTTTTCCTCTGCATTATCAGCCGTCTTCCTCTCCTGTCTTCTCTTCATTCCCCGATCATTCTCCCTGCCCTTCAGTCTTGCTAAGACCCCTTCATTAATAACACTCACTCCAACAATGGTGTTTCTTGCCCCTCTTATATTTCTTCATAAATTCTTCCTCCTTATTACCTCACCATTTATTACGCTTTTGTGTACCTTTCACTCCGTGGGTTTGGTTGTGTCATGGTTGTGTGTGTGTGTGTGTGTGTGTGTGTGTGTACACTCACCTAATTATGGTTGAAGGGGTCTATTCATAGCTCCTGGCCTCGCCTCTTCACTGATCGCTACTAAGTTCACTCTCTTCCTGCTCCATGAGCTTTATCATACTTCTTCTTAAAGCTATGTATAGATCCTGCCTCCACTATGTCACTTTCCAGACTATTCCACTTCCTGACAACTCTATGACTAAAGAAATATTTCCTAACATCTCTCTGACTCATGCGAGTCTTCAACTTCCAATTGTGACCCCTTGTTGTTGTGTCCCATCTCTGGAACATCCTGTCTCCGTCAACCCTGTCAATTTCTCTCAATATTTTAATTTATAACATGTCCAAGCCCTTTGCTGTCCAGATTCCTTTGTAGTCCTGCCTGATCCTCATCCGACTGAATTCTCATTAGCTTCACATCATCTGCAAACAGGGACACTTCTGAGTCTATTTCTTCCGTCATGTCATTCACATATCTCAGAAACAGTACCGGTCCTAGGACTGACCCCTGTGGAACCCCGCTCGTCACAGGCGCCCACTCTGACACCTCGTCACGTACCATGATTCGTTGTTGCCTCCCTGTCAGGTATTCTCTGATACGTTGCAGTAACTTTCCTGATCCTCTAGCTTTTGCACTAATCTCTTGTGTGGAACTGTGTCGAAAGCCTTCTTACAGTCCAAGAAAATGCAATCTAACCACCCCTCTGTCTCTTGTCTTACTTATGTCACCTTGTCATAAAACTCCAGTAGATTTGTGACACAGGATTTCCCTTCCCTGAAACCTATGCTGGTTGTCGTATATAAGCTTGTTCCTTTCTAGGTACTCCACTATTCTTCTCCTGATAATCTTCTCCATGAGTTTGGATACTACACATGTCTGTCTCCTTTTTAAAAACTGGGACTACATTTGCGGTTTTCCACACCTTAGATAGCTGCCCAGTTTCGATGGATGTGTTAAAGATTGTTGTTAGTGGCACACACAACCTCTGTGCTCTCTCTCTCAGGACCCACAGAGATATCCGGTCCCACTGCCTTTGAGGTATCCAGTTCACCTAGCAGCTTTTTCACGTCCTCCTCGGTTGTGTGCACTGTGTCCAGCACTTGTTGGTGTACCCCACCATTCCAGTTTTCTGAAGTCCTTCCTGTCTCCACTGAAAATACTTTCTTAAACCTCATGTTGAGCTCTTTGCATACTTCTCAGTCGTTTCTTGTGAACTCCCTCCTTCCTTCCTTCCTTCCTCAGCCTGATTACCTGGTCCTTGACAGTTGTTTTCCTCCTGACAGCATCGGGTTAGACTTGGCTTTTAATGCTGTCATTTTCTTATTGCTGCTGGGCCTCCCTCCTTATCTGTGCATATTCTTTTCTGGCTCTTCAACTAATCTCTCGATTATCCTGGGTCCTGTGTCTGCTGTACCTTTTCCATTCTCTAGTGTACTTAGTTTAGGTCTCTCTACAACTTAGGGTGGACCAAGGGCTCGTTCTGGTCTTCCCATTATTTCTGTTGCCCTTGGGAACGAATCTCTCCTCAGCCTTCTTGCATTTTGTTGTCACATAGTCCATCATTTCAAATACTGATTTTCCCAACTTCTCTTTCCCATTGAACCTCATGCATGAAATTCCTTATGTCTGTGTAGTCCCTCCTTTCGTAGTTTGGTTTCTTCCATCCTTCTCCTCCTGCTGCCCTCACTCAGGAAAACATGGTCACTATCTCCGATGGGCCTTTCATATGCGATGTCCTCAAGGTGAATATGAGGTCCAGTCTTGCTGGCTCATCCTCTCCTCTCTCTCTGGTATTGTCCCTAACATATTGGTGCATGAGGTTTTCCAGTACCACCTCCAGCATCTTAGCCCTTCACGTTTCAGGTCCTCCATGTGGCTCCAGGTTTTTCCAGTCAATCTCCTTGTGATTGAAATAACCCACAACTAGTAACTTTGCCCTACCCATGTGGGCCCTTCTGGCCACCTCAGCTAGTGTACTCACCTAGTTGTGGTTGCAGGGGTCGATTCATAGCTCCTGGCCCCCGCCTCTTCACTGGCCGCTACTGGGTCTCTCTCCCTACGCCGTGAGCCTTATCATACCTCTTCTTAAAGCTATGAATGGATCCTGCCTCCACTACATCGCTTCCCAAGCTATTCCACTTCCTGACCACTCTGTGACTGAAATACTTCCTAATGTGTGTCCACCATTGTTCTGTTGCTCTCATCGTATCCTTCCCTTAACCTCCTGCTATTTTATGGCGGGTTGTACATCACTGCAATCACCACCACCTTGGGATCCCCAGTCTGAACTATTCATACTATTTAGTTCCTTGCTTTCATCCTGTCTATTCCTTCCATTTCCTCTATCTCCACCAGTTTTTGATGAGCAGCGCAACCCCTCCTCCCACTCTATATATCTGTCTTTCCTCAGGGATCTGATATCTGGATGGAAAGATCACATTTGTAATCCCTGTGAGCTTCGTTTCTGTGAGTGCTATGATGTCTGGGGATGCCTCTATGATCCTTTCATGTCACTAATCACATTTGTTATTCTGTCTGCATTGGGGGGTTTGCTGAGGTTGAGGGAGCAACAGACCTGGCAAGATACTATGGAAGGCTGCTGTGAAGTTGGTGTTTGTGGTGGGGTGGGGCTGTGGGTCGAATGTGGGTTGTTTTGGGTTAGTTTGGTTGCAGTGGGGTTGTCTATGTTGATGGTCTTCTGTTGGTTGGTCTGAGGTAGGTTGTGTTTAAATAGGGTTTCCCTTCCCGTCTCCATCCTTGACTCTCTCTTTTCTGCTCTTTTTGTCTTTGTATCCTCTCACTCAGTTTCTGCCTTTCTTCTGGTGTTCTGTCTCGGTCGAGGTACATCCACTGGTAATTTTGTGAGCCCCTTAGTCTTGCTTTCTTCTGCAGGATCCTGTTTCTCACCGTTTCTGACTTGAAAATAAATTTTATTGGACGATTTCTTCCCCTTGAGATCCCCCCTATTCTCAGAAAATTTGTCAACTGCATCATGTGTTCCTCTCCTATCTCCATGATATTTTCAATCCCTTTCTCCTCCCCCTGTCGTATTCATAAGTTGCCCCTTCGGCCTTCTGAAGCCCATGAACAAAGACTGACCTCTCCCTTTCATCCTCCCACTGAATTTCCCTTCGTATCTCGTATGTGTGTGTGTGTGTGTGTGTGTGCGCACGCGCGCACACACATTCGTGCCACTAAATGAACCCAAGACAAGTTGTTCAGGACATGATTGGTGTCGTTGCCTAGGTACGGAACTGAGGACTCCTGGCAAAACTACATATTTTGTGATCATTTTAATTATATTCACAAATATACGCCCAAATACGTGTTGGGCGTGAAAGATGCAATCAGGTGCTAAAGAGGAAAATCAGAGACGGCACAGTCAGTCAATTTCAGTTAAGAAATTTTAGTCTGTTTTGATGGGAATTTTTGAAAAAGACAGGCAAAATAAGGGCAAAAGGGTATTGACAGACTAAAAATGATTTTAAACTGCTCTTTGATGACCGGTACAATCAATGAAAAGGTATTTAACATAAGCATGACCCGCAGGTCTCAAAGACATATGCTTTATTATAATTACTAAAATAATTATTATTATTAGAACCTCCTGAGTTTTTTGTTCGTGTTTAATAAACAGTCGCTTGAGTGTTTTTTTCCACACACACACGAGAACCATGATAAGTGGTCAACTGTAAACGAAAATGTGGTTTAATAAAAAAATAGATTGTTAGAAGAATCACAACAATGTCATTATCACATTGCGAAGAAAATGATAGGATGGATAATGAGAACTTTCAAAACAAGGAATGCAATGCCAATGATGATCCTTTTTAAGTCACTTGTTCTCTTTAGGCTGGAATTCTGTTGTACACTAACAGCCTCATTCAAGGCAGGTGAAACTGCAGATCTGGAGAATTTATATAGAACTTTCACTGCACGGATTAGTTCAGTCAAGCACCTTAATTACTGAGAACGTTTGAAGTCCCTTGACCTGTACTCCATGGAACGCAGGTGAGAAAGATACATCATAATCTACACCTGGAAAATCCTAGAGGAACTGGTACCAAATCTGCACACAAAAATCACTTCATACAAAATTAAAAGACTAGGTAGACCTGTGCAACATATCCCGAATGAAAAGGAGGGGTGCCATGAGCACACTAAGAGAAAACATAAGTGTCCGGGGCCCAAGACTGTTCAACAGTATCCCATCATACATAAGGGGAATTACCAACAGACCCGTAGCTGTCTTCAATTGAGAACTGGACATATACCTGAAGTCAGTTCCCGATCAGCCGGTCTGTGGTTCGTACGTTGGATTACGTGCGGACAGCAGTGACAACCTGGTTGACCAGTATCTGATCCACCGGGAGTCCTGGTCGAGGGCCGGGCCGCGGGAACGTTGATCGCCTGAATAACCTCCAGGTGGTGAAGCACGGAAAGTGCTAAAGAGAGTGCAAGTTCACTGCCCTCAACATGAGAAAAGGCAACATAGGCAGTTTTGAATACAAAGAATTCGGTTTAATAAAGTACACAGCTTCCAGGGTTGTATTGTATGTTTTCCATGACATCTGACAATCAAAAGGACAAGAGTGGAAAGCCGGGATAAGAAAACCATACAAGGGTAGTACGGAACGGGGAATGATAGAGAGTTAAGCTAAATTAATCAAATTTCTTTTGAATACTGAGGACTAGTTGAGCAGTGCAGCTCAACTTAAGTCGTAGTGTACCAAACTCTGTAATGAAATGGACACCTTAATATTCGTGCCAGTACAAACAATGCAGAAATCATTCAAATAAAAAGAAAACCCAATTTCCTGAGGTAATACTGAGGCTAATGGAAACAGGATTTTGCTTGGTATACACCAGTCCTATCAAAGTCTGGGGTTTTAAAAGCTGCTTGATAATAATAATAATAATAATAATAATAATAATAATAATAATAATAATAATAATAATAATATTTATTTCTACAAGTACATGCACAAGGTATACAGGCCTAGCTGACATCAATGACATACTATTATATATAAAGCCCCTTCTTATGAAGAGCATTTCGGGCAAATTTGGTCAATTTTGTTCCAGGATGCGACCCACACCAGTCGACTAACACCCAGGTACCTATTTTACTGATGGGTGAACACTGGACAGCAGGTATCTTAAGGAAACACGTCCTAATGTTTTCCAGCCGTACCGGGGATCGACCCCCCGGACCTCAGTGTGAGAGCTGAGGTCCGGGGATATCCTGTAGCGATCGAGCTACGGGATACCAGCGTCAACCTGCCATGAAAACCTCGACAAAAAAAAAGTTGGACTAAACTACCATAAAGTTTTTTCCAGATCGAGTAAGACTTCCCACCACAAACATCTTTAACAAAGGTATTGCGAATTTAAGTATCAAGCCGTAATAAAGGGTTAATGATGGAACTATCCTTTCTATATTTAAACAGATTTGAAGGTAAACAGTTGTGGGTCTCCAAGTACCAAAACAGTCTCCTGTTAACTATATAAACCATAAGTTTGCAAACAGAACGAATTATAACAAGAACAATGGATCTAAAGTGCAAAGAATCCTAGCCTGATATGCCAGGTTTTCAAAAAAAAAAAAAAATTAAGGATCACATATGATTTCCATTGCAGGTACAAAATTGAAGACGAAATCCAATTGAAAAGGAGAATATGAGATTAAGTACCGAAGGCTGCAAGTGGTGAAGGATGGGACATGAATGTCAGACCCAGCTGCTGTTCGCTGACACTTTCTCAAGCTGACCTAAATTTGAGAGAAAAACTGAACATTATAGGGTTCGTCTATACGAAAGGTAGTAGATTCGTGGAAGGATTTAGACTTAAGAAGGGAGACAAAAATGGCTCACGGAGATATGGGCAAAGTGATGTCCAACTGCATTATCTTCGTCAACTGGATGTCCTAATCCCACCCCAGCCACGGCTGGCCCTAGTTCAGACGAGTGCTTATCGTCTAATTTCTATACCTCTTTTCCATACAGGGCTCAGCGAAGTAAAGGTATTCAGAGTTGAGATATAAACAACACGTCTGGCACTCATGAGCTGTGGCCCACGCTGTGGCCCGCGCTGTGGCCCGCGCTGTGGCCCAGGTTCATGACTGAGACGAATGTCAGTAGTACAGTCTAGTGACCACCAGGCTACACATTAATGAAAATAATTGCCCGAAGTCTTTGGGATGGCAACTCCGGTTGCGAAGGGTGATGCAACAGATCTAGTAACTCATTAATAGAGGCCCCGTCGGGAGAGAGAAAAGTAAGAGATATATGAAATAAAAACTGTCAGATCTGCAAGCTTAAATTGTCACTGGGCGGGAACAGGGGTGGGAAGAAGGAAGAATTAGGAAGTAGTTATTGTTATAAAGCAGTAGTTCCCAAACTTTTTCAGGCTGCCGTTCCCTTGACTCTCAGGCCACATCCCTACCTGGAGTCTACCTGGAGAGAATTCCAGGGGTCAACGCCCCCGCGGCCCGGTCTGTGACCAGGCCTCTTGTTGGACCAGAGCCTGATCAACCAGGCTGTTACTGCTGGCCGCACGCAGTCCAACGTACGAACCACAGCCCGGCTGATCAGGTACCGACTTGAGGTGCCTGTCCAGTGCCTGCTTGAAGACAGCCAGGGGCTTGTTGGTAATCCCCCTGATGTATGCTGGGAGGCAGTTGAACAATCTTGGGCCCCTCACACTTATTGTGTTGTCCCTCAACGTGCTAGTGGCACCCCTGCTCTTCATTGGGGGAATGTTACATCGCCTGCCGAGTCTTTTGCTTTCGTAGGGAGTGATTTTTGTGTGCAAGTTTGGTACTAAGCCCTCGAGAATTTTCCATGTGTATATAATAATGTATCTCTCCCGCCTGCGTTCTAGAGAGTACAGGTTTAGGAACTTCAAGCGTTCCCAGTAGTTGAGGTGGTTTATCGCACTTATGCGTGCGGTGAAGGTTCTCTGCACATTTTCAAGGTCAGCAATTTCACCCGCCTTGAAAGGTGCAGTTAGTGTGCAGCAATATTCCAGCCTAGATAGAACAAGCGATCTGTAAAGTGTCAACATGGGCTTGGCATTCCTGGTTTTGAAGGTTCTCATTATCCATCCTGTCATTTTTCGAGCAGATGCAATTGCTACATTGTTATGGTCCTTGAAGGTGAGATCCTCTGACATGATCACTCCCAGGTCTTTGACATTAGTTTTTCGCTCTATTGTGTGGTTGGAATTAGTTTTGTACTCCGATGAGATTTTAATTTCTCACGTTTTCCGTATCTGAGTAATTGAAATTTCTCATCATTGAACTTCATATTGTTTTCTGCAGCCCATTTAAAGATTTGGTTTATGTCTGCTTGGAGTCTTCCAGTGTCTTCAACGGTGGACACTGTCATACAGATTCGGGTGTCATCTGCAAGGAAGACACAACACTGTGGCTTATATCCCTGTCAATGTCTGATATGAGGATGAGGAATAGGATGGGAGCAAGTACTGTGCCTTGTGGAACAGAGCTTTTCACAGTAGCTGCCTCAGACTTTACTCTGTTGACTACTACTCTTTGTGTTCTACGTGTTAGGAAATTATAAATCCATCTACCAACTTTTCCTGTTATTCCTTTATCACGCATTTTGTGTGCTATTACACCATGGTCACACTTGTCAAAGGCTTTTGCAAAATCTGTGTATATAACATCTGCATTCTGTTTATCTTCTAGAGCATCCAGGACCTTGTCGTAGTGGTCCAGTAGTTGGGACAGACAGGAGCGGCCTGCTCTAAACCCATGCTGTCCTGGGTTGTGCAATTGATGGGTATCAAGATGGGTGGCGATCTTGCTTCTTAGAACCCTTTCAAAGATTTTTATGATATGGGACGTTAGCGCAATTGGTCTGTAGTTCTTTGCTATTGCTTTACTGCCCCTTTGTGGAGCGGGGCTATGTCTGTTGTTTTTAGTAGCTGCGGGACGATCCCAGTGTCCATGCTCCCTCTCCATAGGATGTTAAAAGCATGTGATAGGGGCTTCTTGCAGTTCTTGATGAACACGGAGTTCCATGAGTCTGGGCCTGGAGCGGAGTGCATGGGCATGTCATTTATTGCCTTTTCAAAGTCATTTGGCGTAGTGATGATGTCAGAAAGGCATGCGTCTGTCAAGTTCTGTGGCACTCTCATGAAAAAATCATTTAGGTTTTCGATTTTCAGTCTGGTTAGTGGCTCGCTAAAGACTGAGTCATACTGGGATTTAAGTAACTCACTCATTTCCTTGCTGTCATCTGTGTAGGACCCATCCGGTTTAAGTAGGGGCCCAATACTGGTTGTTGTTCTCGACTTTGATTTTGCATAGGAAAATAAATACTTAGGGTTTCTTTCAATTTCATTTATGGCTCTTAGTTCTTCCCGTGTCTCTTGATTCCTATAAGATTCCTTTAGTTTTAATTCGATGTTTGCTATTTCTCTGACTAGTGTCTCCCTACGTATTTCAGAGATATTGGCCTCCTGTAGCCGCTCCGTTATTCTGTGCCTTCGCCTGTATAGGAGCGCCTCTCTCTTCTAGTTTGCATCTTCTCCTCCTTTTCCTTAAGGGAATTTGCCTTGAGCAAACCTCAAGTACCACAGAGTTAATTTGTTCAAGACATAGGTTGGGATCCGTGATGCTTAGGCAATCTTCCCAGTTTATATCATTTAGGACTTGGTTTACTTGGTCCCACCTTATGTTTTTGTTATTGAAGTTGAATTTGGAGAAAGCTCCTCACGGCTGATCACATTTTGTTGATCTGGAGCTCCCCGCATGCATGTCTGGACCTCTATTATGTTGTGATCTGAGTATATTGTTTTTGATATGATGACATTTCGTATCAGATCATCATTGTTGTGAAGATGAGGTCCAGCGTATTCTCTAATCTTGTGGGCTCTACTATTTGCTGGTTTAAGGTGAACTTGGTGCAGAGATTTAAAAGTTCATGCATGTGTGAATTTTCATCTGAGCTGCCTCCTGGTGTTATCTCTGCTACCACATTGTTTGCAATGTTCCTCCATTTTAGGTGCCTGAGGTTGAAATCCCCAGTAGCAAGATGTTGGGGGCAGGAGCTGGAAGATTTTCCAGACAGTGGTCAATTTTCAGAAGCTGTTCCTGGAATTGTTGGGACGTTGCATCCGGGGGCTTGTAGACAACCACGATGACCAGGTTTTGATTCTCGACCTTTATTGCTAATACTTCAACTACATCATTTGAGGCATTTAGTAGTTCTGAACATATAAGTGACTCTGTGATATACAGGCCAACCCCCCCTTTTTGCCTATTCACTCTGTCACACCTGTATAGGTTGTAGCCCGGGATCCATATTTCATTGTCCAAGTGATCTCTTATGTGGGTCTCTGTGAAAGCCCAAACATAGCATTTGACTCTGTAAGCAGTCCACTAATGTAAGGTACCTTGTTGTTTGTTGCTGGCTTTAGACCTTGTATATTAGCAAAGATGAATGTAGTTGGATTGGTGGTATTGGTGGTATGGGGGGTCTTTTTCCTGGCTCTAATATCTGTTGTAATGGAGTGGAGGCCACTGACTGTGATTCCACTCCAGAAATGATTGCAGTTGGTGTACAATTTCTGTCATTTCCTGCCAGCTTTTTCCTTCCTGGCACTAAAAACCTCTCTCTCCGGAGTGGCTGTGGCTACCCTGATTTTGCCATGGTCTGGATGTTCTGTGTCGCCTCGTACCCTTTAGGTGGTATGCCTGGCAATATAAGTTATAGCACTGTCTTTCCTGAATTGATGTGTGGCACATTTCAGGGTGGAAAAACTTACAGGACGGGAGGTTGCATTTGCCTGTTTTCATATGGGAACGGCATTTTCTGGGGTGATCATAATTACATGTCCCATCTGATTTCCCAGATTTTCCATGCCTGCAGATACCAAGTGCATAATATTCACATAGGCCTGGTTTCCGTTTGCCCTGGTTTTTAGTGACTGTGTTCCCCATTGGTGGGTGTGTTCCTGTCTCATGTCTGTCTTCGTTACTATTGCTAACAATGGAGCCTTCAACTGTTTCCGGTAATTTATCTTCATTATTTCCCTGGGCATCCCCTTGTTTACTATCTACCGTGGTATTGCTAGTTTGTACCACTGTTTTGTGTGTGTCCTTGTCTACACCTGTTTCCCCATCATTTATTTCACTAGAGCTACTGTCCCTCTTCAGGTCACCATCATTTATTTCCCCATTCTTAAATATATTGGGTATCATTTCAGCATCTGTACCAGGGGCGGTAGCACCATCTGGCCCTGATTTTTTACTGACCCAACTGTTATAGAAAGCTGTCATGTTTTTTATGAAGTCCGATTTGGTGTTGTCATCTTTTAATATCGATGTGGTTTTATTCAGTCGGTCTCATTGGACACCCAAAACACTTCTGTTTTATCGGGTGGTAGAGTCTTGAATGTCTACACAAGGGGCGTGGCAGCATTTACCACAAAAGATGCATGTAATCCATACAGAGGAACGTTTGCTTGTTTGGTTGCATATTACACAGGGTTTCATGATTGATTTTGTTGGTTGCTTTACTGTATATTCTACTAATAGGTTCCCTGAAGTGGTGATCCGTCTATTTGTATCGTATCTATTTTATTTGCATGTGTAAGTGTTGGACAATCTTACCTCGTAGAAGTTATTCTTACTGTTATTGTTTGGGTGTTTGATAGCTCCCAACAAACACACCTCTTTCTTGGTATTAAGTTTACTGCAAATTCGAAACTACTACTACTCTAACACTAAAGCGTATTTATTTCCCAAATAAAAATTACCATAGTAAACCAATTTATTTAACAATATGAAAGGGTAGATTTACATCTCATCTGTAACTATATTGTCTGCACAATTTTAAAGAGATGGATGTGCTTAGTGCAGGGACATCAGCTTCTCAACATCAGGCTTGAAGACACTAAAAAGTCTTTGATCCCCGCGTTAAGTAATTTTCAATCTGTTTGCTAAATATGATGGAGTTAAAAGTCCGAACAAACGTTCTGATTTTAAGTCCGACTTCGGACCACAAAATAAAACAATGCTTTCGTGTATAACTATGTTAATTTTATTCTTTGTAAAACATTTTTGTTACTTAAGTGTTCGTGACTTAGATTTTGTCATACAGATTTTGAGATTTTGTAAAACAAACGCTCCCTTGTTTCTGATGCCACCCTACCGTGTTTCCCTACCGCCCCCTTTTTCTTCAACGCCCCTTTCATCTTTCCACCGCCCCCCTGGGAGGCGGTACCTCCACTTTGCGAATCACTATTATAGAGGGTTGGTAGTCACTGCCCACTCTAAGTCCAGTGGTAAAGTTGTGAAGTGAAGGGTACAAGTGTGAGTGTCAACAAGGGTCAAAGTCCCAGTGTGCAATTAAGGCAGATAAAGGAAATGAAAAAAAGAAGATTCCAACTGATTACCGCAACAGATTAGTAATGACAATTAAGATCTAAAACGAGAACAAATAGAATTAGCAGTTCAGGCAAAAACTAGCAAGGACAAGGTATAACAAACAAATTGTGTACCATATTTTTTAATAAACAATGGCCGAGGCATATCAGAACAGAGTTTGAATAAACAATCTGGGAGAAATGCAAGTGCATTTTCATTGTAAGAAGTATCAGAGTAAGGGTTAGCAGAATGTAAACAACGTAGCCAGAGACAGAAAGATCAAAACATGTAGTTTAGTTTCTTGGTGGCAAATATGTCATCTAACGTTCCATTGTAAAGAGAGACAAAAATTAGAGCAACTAAAGATAGAGTTGGGACAAAAAGGGTGAATGATCAATGAATTTAGGATCTGGTGATAGTGGGTCACTAAAGACTTAGGGCGAGCGGACTGTAAAACAGGATCAATAGACAGTGAAGAGACAGAAGTCGGAAGCAAGAAAACTAAACTTTCTTTTATGGTCTTCTTTATAATGTGAAACAAGTCGCCAAGTCGATGATCAGATCCTGTAGGGGAAAACAATGGACGAAAATAAACGACGAAGTTGGAAATGCAAGAGATGGACACTGAAAGAGAATACACAATCATCGTAGGGAACCGTGTATGGAGTGAACTAAGGAAGGAAGGAAGGAAAAATATAAGGACGTCAAATCCTAAGGACAAGGAGGAGGAAGTAAAGAATAAGACTCAAGAATGGCTGCGGCTTTGCATGAACCTCTACTGCTATCATATATTAAGTTGAAGGTTTTGGAAGATTCAGAAAGCACCTCAAATTTGTTAGTATACAAAATGATGGAGCCGCGTGTGTATTAGGTGAAAGTCAAGAAGCCATACAAACATAAGCGATCTCACATTTCTTAGGAAATACAAGAAATACACAGGAAATACGAGGGATAAGCTTCAGCACAATTCAGGCACCGAGAGGTGGACATTTTGCAAGGTGTTTCATCATAGGCAGAAAATGTTCACACAGGGAGAGCTGCAAATGAACGAAAAAATGTCTCGAGAAGGCCGAAGCGCCAGCCAGCATTTTCGACGCTAACTTTTGTTATAGGTAAGCAGTGACCTGCTAAATAAGTTGAAACAACATATGGAGACGTAATAATATTGTTAGAATTACCGACAATATGTTAAGTAAAAGGACACAAATGCAACTAATGTGACATTTTATTGTGGCAACGTTTCGCTGTCCAGGAGTTTTTTCAAGCCGTTACGGCTTGAAACGGCTCCTGGAGAGCGAAACGTTGCCACAATAAAATGTCACATTAGTTACATTTGTGTCCTTTTACTTAACATATGGAGACGGGGCTCGCTGCCGCCACACTTTAGTTTAACGAAATTGTTTGGGTATTTCCACTGGCTGTACTCAGGACGGCCAAAAGTATTCAAATGAGGCAAGATGACAGTCCCGCAACAGTAATGAAGGGAAAGCTCCTCAGAGAACTTTACGGAACGTGTTCGCTACAGTACGTAAACGAGACAGATTATCCACTTGAACAGCATCATTAATACGCACAATAGAAGGCAATCAACCTGCAAATAGCCCTAGGGCTGATGACCAATTAAGGATTACCGTATTGTCAGGCATATAAGACGCACGACAGAAGTATCATTATTGTAAATCGGTAATTCAAGGTTGATGACCCTGATACTTTACGCTAAAGCGTAACCCATAGCCTACCCTTAACCCTGACTGAGTATATAAGGTGCAGGGTGATTTTCCAAGACTTTTTGTGGGAAAAAAGAGCGCTTTATATGCCAGGAAATAACGGTAGGTGACAGCCCTTCAGAAAAGAGTGTCCTGCTTGCAATGCTTCCCTGGCAATAGCCAAATACATCACCTCACTGCAGGTTACTGTCAGGCTGAGCACCACTCGATCTGCCCATCACTACCTGGACCCACCTTCAAAAGAAGCCTGATATCCACGAAGTGGATCCCTACCCAGGCAGAGAAAACACGAACGGAATATATCTGAGTCCCAGCGCCACACAGTGGACGAACGATGAATGACTAGCTGACTGATTCAGCAGGACTTGCACTGACCCTTTCAATTTAATTAACCCACCAAGGAAGAGTGTTGCCTACCAAATGACTATAGATCTAGAAGTAAACTTAACCCCTCAAACAAAAACAATTAGAATACGGGATTCAGTGCATGACAAATGCATGGGGTAGTGCTAAGTTCAGTCCTCGCAATCCGCTATGTAAAAACAACTGTCAGGGGGAGAGAAACACTTAGAAAATTAGATTCCATTTTATTTCTTTTGAGTGGCTACCTTCAATTCGATCTCTTATGGTAGTTATTAGTGGAGCAGAGTCCGTGATCCATAAAATCGGTGCCACTAGAGAATGTGGTTGTGCCCTTATGAAAAGTATTCCGATGATGTACTCTATCTCTTCCCTGAATCTGATACCTATACTGATGAGAAGAGATACCACGGCTCTAAGGCACATGGTATCTGCTTAGGCAAGTAAAGCGAATTACATTTGCACCAGTTGATGTTGTCTCAGCATCAAGATTACTTATGGAGCCAGTTAAGGGATCGATGGAAGACAATATTGATGAACTTAATATACGGGAAAGAGATGGGGAGAAGTTAATTTTTCAGTGACTAAGAACCATGCAGTGACTTGCAAGTGACTCTTGCAGTGACTCAGAGCCGTCGGATGTATGTCCACGTCTGGTAATGTCATGGATGATTTTTGACGTGACTATTGCTGCATTAGTACCACTACTTTATTCAATGACTTGGTCAGTAGATCTGCTGTTTGGCCTCTTGGAAAGATAAGACATCTGTTGGAGTCATTGTCACATCTGTTGGAGTCACTGTCACATCTGTTGGAGTCACTGTCACATGTGTTGAGTCACTGTCACATGTGTTGGAGTCATGTCACATCTGGGAAAGGAGGGGATTTTCTTGGCCCTCTGCATGCAGTATCATATCAACTGTAATATGGAAAAGATATTGTTAATGGTGTCACAATCTTCTATAAATTCATCTCGAAATCAGAGCCCAGTACACTTGCAGGACGCGACACAAACAATGCATGAACAGTTTATTATGACAAACAAGCACACATTACGGCGTGGAAAGACATCAATATATTGCCTGGAAGTGACCATCGGCACAACAGCCACTTCTGAACACAACCAGGGCACTTCCACTCTAGCAAAACCCTTGCTTGGAAAAAACCTCCCGGCTATCAGTACTCTGCTACTTGCAACATCATAAGCACTTGAGATGAGATACTTTTTTCTTTACCTGATTTTCCTGAGGAGGAGGGTGGGGTAGGGGGAGTGGTTGTGTGTGTACTCACCTAATTGTGGTTGCAGGGGTCGAGACTCAGCTCCTGGCCCCGCCTCTTCACTGTCCGCTACTGGGTCTCTTCCCTCCCTGCTCCATGAGCTTTATCATACCTCGTCTTAAAGCTATGTATGGTTCCTGCCTCCACTATATCGTTCGCTAGACTATTCCACTTCCTGACTACTCTATGGCTGAAGAAATGCTTCCTAACATCCCTTTGACTCATCTGAGTCTTCAGCTTCCAGTTGTGCCCCCTTGTTTCTGTGTTCCCTCTCTGGAACATCCTGTCACTATCTACCTTGTCGATTCTCCGCAGTATTTTGTATGTCGTTATCATGTCTCCTCTAACCCTTCTGTCCTCCAGTGTTGTTAGTCCTATTTCCCTCAACCTTTCTTCACAGGACAGTCCCCTGAGTTGTGGAACTAACCTTGTCGCAAACCTTTGCACTTTCTCTAATTTCTTGACGTGCTTGACCAGGTGTGGGTTTCAGACTGGTGCTGCATACTCTAGTATGGGCCTGACGTACACGGTGTACAGTGTCTTGAACGATTCCTTGTTAAGGTAACGGAACGCTAATCTTAGGTTTGCCAGTCGCCCATATGCTGCCGCAGTTATCTGGTTGATGTGTGTTTCCGGAGACGTGCTTGGAGTTATACTCACCCCAAGGTCTTTCTCCTTTGACGAGGTTTGTAGCCTTTGTCCACCTAGCCTGTACTCTGTCAGCGGTCTTCATTGCCCTTCTCCGATCTTCATGACTGCATTTAGTGGGATTAAATTCGAGAAGCCAGTTGCTAGACCAGATGTCAAGCTTGTCCAGGTCTCTTTGAAGTCCTGCTTGGTCCTCATCCGATGTGATTCTCCTCATTAATTTCACATCATCTGCGAACAGACACACTTCCGAGTCTATCCCGTCCGTCATGTCATTCACATATACCAAGAATAGCACTGGTCCTAGGACTGACCCCTGCGGTACCCCGCAGTGTGTGTCCTCGTTATGGATTAATAAAGCTTTATGCTGAGTGAGACATAGTCCCAATAAAAGCCTGTCCTTCAGACTGCGTCTTTATACCCAAGTATCAGTGGCTGTAAGATATAATGAGGCACGAAGTAGCTTTTACCTTGAGTACGCGCCACTCTCTTGGATGGCCTGAGTCCCGAACCCATTTCTGACTTCTGAACTAGATAAAAGACCACAAAAGCTCTCTTGCCTCCACCTGTGGTTTACTGCTCTGCACGGGACAGCTATTTTGTCACAAGACGGGTAGCCATCAGTAAAGTCAGTCTCTGAAACCCCAGTCCCTTAATAGTCCTCGAGCTGTAGCTGAGCACACAAGATAGGAGCAAGAGCTGTATCTCAACCCTCTTCAAGAGGCCAAAGGGTAGCATCTTAGCACTTCCAGGAAGTATGTTGAGATTTTATAATCAATTTTTGCGGCATTTAACAAGAAAAAAGTAAGTAAATGGGTAAAAATTACCTATTATTTATGTACAAGAGCCTTACCGATGAAGTCATCAATTCACGAATCGTAATTGCTATAACGAAGTTCAGAAAAATCCTACAAAAATGAGACTTTCGCTATAATGTTGCCAGATTAATGCACTATTTTTCATTTACAATTTTTACGTAAGTGACTTGCCAAGCACGGTGTTAGGTCCAGTAAGTTACAGTAACCAGGTGTGTGCAGCAGCAGCAGCAGCGCTGTCATCAGCAGCAGCAGCGCTGTCATCATCAGCAGCAGCAGCAGCGCTGTCAGCAGCAGCAGCGATGTCAGCAGCAGCGCTGTCAGCAGCAGCAGCAGCAGCGCTGTCAGCAGCAGCAGCAGCAGCGCTGTCAACAGCAGCAGCAGCAGCAGCAGCGCTGTCAGCAGCAGCAGCGCTGTCAGCAGCAGCAGCAGCAGCAGCAGCAGCAGCGCTGTATGCAGCAGCAACAGCAGCGCTGTCAGCAGCAGCAGCAGCAGCGCTGTCAGCAGCAGCAGCAGCAGCGCTGTCAGCAGAAGCGCTGTCAGCAGCAGCAGCAGCAGCAGTGCTGTCAGCAGCAGCAGCAGCAGCAGCAGCAGCGCTGTCAGCAGCAGCAGCAGCGCTGTCATCATCATCAGCAGCGCTGTCATCATCATCAGCAGCAGCGCTGTCATCATCATCAGCAGCAGCAGCGCTGTCATCAGCAGCAGCAGCAGCAGCAGCGCTGTCATCATCATCAGCAGCAGCAGCGCTGTCATCATCATCAGCAGCAGCAGCGCTGTCATCATCATCAGCAGCAGCAGCAGCGCTGTCATCAGCAGCAGCACCAGCAGCGCTGTCATCAGCAGCAGCAGCGCTGTCATCAGCAGCAGCAGCACTGTCATCATCATCAGCAGCAGCAGCGCTGTCATCATCATCATCAGCAGCAGCAGCAGCAGCAGCTGTCATCATCAGCAGCAGCAGCGCTGTCATCATCAGCAGCAGCAGCGCAGTCATCATCAGCAGCAGCAGCGCAGTCATCATCAGCAGCAGCAGCGCAGTCATCATCAGCAGCAGCAGCGCAGTCATCATCATCAGCAGCAGCAGCAGCAGCAGCAGCGCTGTCATCATCAGCAGCAGCAGCGCTGTCATCATCATCAGCAGCAGCGCAGTCATCATCATCAGCAGCAGCGCAGTCATCATCAGCAGCAGCAGCGTTATCATCATCAACAGCACTGTCATCATCAGCAGCGCTGTCATCATCAGCAGCAGCACAGTCATACAGCATCATCAAGCAGCATACATCAGCAGCAGCATATCATCATCAGCAGCACGTACACAGAGTATGTTCTTAACCTATCATCTCAGCAGACTCATTCATACAGCACAACGCAAGTCATAGCAGCAGAGTATATCACAGAGGCCCCAAAATTTTCATACCCACAACCCAAGTCATAGGAGATGAGTAAGATAAAATGACGGGAGAGGATATTTGTTCACCAGTTAGACTGGAGTATACCTGGAGTATACATGGAGTATACCTGGAGAGAGTTCCGGGGGTCAACGCCCCCGCGGCCCGGTCTGTGACCAGGCCTCTTGGCTGCTAAGCAAAAGAAAAAAGAATCGCGGAAGGGAGGCTAGGTTCTCTGAAACTGCATCACCATGGTAGGGCAGCAGGCCCAGGAGCTATAGGTTATTACCCTTACGAGGCTTACTAGCCGGAAAGCCAACCCTGTAAAACTAAAAAAAAAAAAAAAAAACCAACTGAGGTCACTCAGACACGACATTATAAGTTGAAAATCCCTAGTTGCCGCCTATTACCCCTGTGGGTTTAGTACTCTCCATCATTGTAATAATAATAATAATTATAATAATAAACAATAATAATAACTGGAACTGGTAAGGGTAATAGTAATTGTTCTTGGCTACTCTTGCTGGTCTGTTCCCTTAAAAAGTAATCACCAAATGATGATATGCGCTATGTGTTAAGGTGGGTCTCTTGAACTTCAGGGTCCGGGTCTTCAGGACCGGGATCGGTGGGTCTCTTGAACTTCAGGGTCCGGGATCGGTGGTCTCTTGAACTTCAGGGTCCGGGTCATCAGGACCGGGAACGGTGAGTCTCTTGAACTTCAGGGTCCGGGTCATCAGGACCGGGATCGGTGGGTCTCTTGAACTTCAGGGTCCGGGATCAATGGGTCTCTTGAACTTCAGGGTCCGGTACTTCAGGACCGGGAACGGTGAGTCTCTTGAACTTCAGGGACCGGGTCTTCAGGACCGGGAACGGTGAGTCTCTTGAACTTCAGGGACCGGGTCTTCAGGACCGGGAACGGTGAGTCTCTTGAACTTCAGGGTCCGGGTCATCAGGACCGGGAACGGAGAGTCTCTTGAACTTCAGGGTCCGGGTCATCAGGACCGGGAACGGTGAGTCTCTTGAACTTCAGGGTCCGGGTCATCAGGACCGGGAACGGTGAGTCTCTTGAACTTCAGGGGCCGGGTCATCAGGACCGGGAACGGTGAGTCTCTTGAACTTCAGGGGCCGGGTCTTCAGGACCGGGAACGGTGAGTCTCTTGAACTTCAGGGACCGGGTCTTCAGAACCAGGAACTTCTTAAATAAATACAAACCCACTTCAACATGGGTGAGCTTAAACACATAATTAATCATTTAAATGAAAAATGAAGAAGAGAGAATCTGCACTAATATGTTTGGTGTCATACTTCAGGTAACACACACACACTTAGCACTTGGTGTATATACCCTGAAAGATGGCCACCACTCAGTGGTTATGCACAAAAAATACACACCACTTGGTGCATACACAGAGGATACACATCAGTGTATATTCACTGAAAGATATTAATCAGTGTTGAATACCGTGCGCATCCTCATTCTCAGGTGGTAAAGGATCATTACGACTCAAATTCAGTAACTTTACCTTCAAACCTGACCTCATTATTAGAGCACTACAAAAGGCAAACAAGCGTCTCTGTCAATGTTTGTCTTACCAAAAAATAAAGACCTATTCTTCAGTCCGCAGGGAATGTACTAGCTTGTCTCAACAGTGCTTGGTAGGAGGGAAGAAAAAAGATAGGTAATTGCCTCTAAACACGAACTTGAAGTTTTCCTGTGTGGTAATTGGCTGCCGCCAAACACGGGTTCCAAGCAAACTGTGAACTGCCTCTGACAACCTGCAATCATCCCGCCCTCTCAACACCTTGCTCGCTCACCTTGCATGCCAATATTTGCACAGGCACAGGCACAGGCACAGGCCCAGGCCCAAGCCCCCCCCCCCTCACACACACAAAAATAAATCGATGAAACTGACAAGTACTTAGAGGGGTTCGATCAACCGCCAAAGAAAACATTCCTCTGGTGTTGTCTAAAGATGGAAGCGAGAAAATCGGACCAACTTTACTGAAAAAAAAGAATCCAGGTTACGTTCCAAGAGCATTCAAGCATGCGATGCCACGGGGTGAGTATATTGACAAAAAGATGTTCCCTCTTTTGCAAAAATATTAGCATAAGACAGACTGGCAGACATGCACCAAAATAGATACACTTATTGACTCAACTGCTTATGGTGGTTAACACACGTGTGCCACAGTTAAGTATATCGTTCCAGACCATGTAGCTCAACTCTTCTCCAAGGTTGATGGACTCATTACATCTTCATTTCAGTACTATACCTACTGCCTCCGTATCTGACTGAAGAAGCCTACTGTGCAGGTGAAAAGTTTCAACAATAAAGATGCCTAACTGCTGCACATGTGTCTTAATCATCAACCTGTTGGCATTTTATACCATTTTCAAGTCAACTGATTACGGTGGAGACCTACGGAAGACTCGCGAGAATCAATAGAGGTTCTCGGGGAGGGACTTGTGCAAAATTTAACTCCCGGGTGGGGAATACTACGACGGTGGAGCAAGTAGCGGGTTGAGGAATGAACCTGGTAGCCCATACTCCAGCTTGGATCGGCAAAGTGCCCTATAAAGAATAATACACAGATAACGTCCACATAGGAGAAAAACTTAAAACGTTTCGGTCAGACTTGGACCATTAACTAGTGACTGACATACACACACACACACACACACACAGGTAGGTTCACCAGGACGGGTCCTGACCCGAATCTTCTCCATGTGGTGACCTGCCAGTGACTCTCGAAGGAATGTCTGAGTTTGTACAAGTGATGTACCGTTTCCAGCCCTATGGCAGGGGCAGCCATATGGCAGGGGCAGCGCTATGGCAGGGGCAGCCCTATGGCAGGGACAGCCCTATGGCAGGGGCAGCCCTATGGCAGGGGCAGCCCTATGGCAGGGGCAGCCGTATGGCAGGGGCAGCCCTATGGCAGGGGCAGCCCTATATGCGCGGATAAACTTATCAGGAATCCTGTTGGATAGGCCACTTGACTCTCTAATAACCCTCTTCATCTGTATGCCCCTTTTCTCATTTTTATATTTTCCTTCATCCTTATCCTATTCTTCCTATCCTAGCCTTACCAAACCTTTGATCATTTTACGTCCTAAGTCGTCTTTTATAAAGAGTTTTGAATCGGAATGTTTTATCAGATGATTATGTGAATTCCAATGCTGGACCTGTACACTTCTTTTTATCCAAGTATTAATATTATGTGGAAAGCGATGCAGAGTTCTCAGTCAGGCAGACACCCTGTGGTGACGGTGGTACAAACACCCTGTGGTGACGGTGGTACAAGCACCCTGTGGTGACGGTGGTACAAATACCCTGTGGTGACGGTGGTACAACGTGGTGACAGTGGTACAAACAACGTGGTGACAGTGGTACAAACACCCTGTGGTGACGGTGGTACAAACACCCTTTGGTGACGGTGGTACAAACACCCTTGGTGACGGTGGTACAAACACCCTGTGGCGACGGTGGTACAAACACCCTGTGGCGACGGTGGTACAAACACCCTGTGGCGACGGTGGTACAAACACCCTGTGGCGACGGTGGTACAAACACCCTGTGGTGACAGTGGTACAAACACCCTGTGGTGACAGTGGTACAAACACCCTGTGGTGACAGTGGTACAAACAACCACCATGTTAACGTGACAGCATCGAGACGGATGGGAACAGTAATGGGAAAAAACTGAAGTTGATGCTTTCGTAGCTGGAGACTAACGTCACTGTGTGTGTGTGTGTGTGTGTGTGTGTGTGTGTGTGTGTGTGTGTGTGTGTGTTCTCGCTCACCTGTATGTGGTTGCAAGGGCCGAGTCTCGGGTCCTGGCCCCGCCTTTTCTCTGGCAGCTACTGGTTCACTTTCTCTTGCCTTCGAGAGCCTTATCATCGTACCTCTTCTTAAAGCTATATATGGATCCTGTTTCTACCAGGTCTCTGTCCACATCATCCCACTTCCTGACCACTCTAAGGCTAAAAAAAGTACCGCCTAATATCCCAATTGCTCACCTGTGTTTTCAACTTCCAGCTGCTCCCTTGGGTTTGTTTCCCTGCCTTTCGAACAATCTGTACCTTTCCAAACTATCAATTCCTTTAGGTATTTCGTACGTTTTCATCATATCTTCCTTATTTCTCTCCTGACATCAGGTTCAGCTCCCTAAATTTTTCCTCACAGCACATACCCAATAACTCTGGGACTAGTCTAGTTGCAAACTTCTGTACTTTCTCCAGTTTCATGAGATGCTTTATCAGGTGTGAGTTCATACTGGTGATGCATACCCCAACACGGGCCTGACAGATGCCATATACAGATGGCGTGATCGACTCCTGGCTTTGGTTCTTAAACACTAATTCTTAAATTGCCGAACGAGCATTTGTTGCAGCAGTTATTAGGTTGATATGCGGCTCAGGTGATATGCTCCGCACAAGGCTCACCCCGAGGTCATTCTTGAGTTATGTTTACAGCCTTTGTGTGCCCCCCATTCCCCAGCCTGTACGCCATCTGTGGTCTTCTTTGCCTGACCGCAGTCTTCATGATTTTGGAGCCACTTATCAGACTAGACCTGTAGGCTGTCCAGGTCCATTTGAAGTTTTTGCTGGTCTTCACCTCATTCCCACTGGTCTTCACCTTCTCATTAGTTTCACATCATCTGCAAATAAGAATATCGTTGCCTATTCTTCTCGTCATATAATTCAAGGATACAAGAAATATTAACGGCTTTAGTACTGATCCTTGTGGATCCCCACTCGTCCCGTGCGCCCATCTTGACACCTCTTCACGAACAATCACTCGCTGTTGAGTATTTTTTGATCTATTGTCGTGCCTTCCTGCTTCTCTAGGCTTTCTCCCAGTCTCTGTGCAGTGCTGCCTAAAGTCATTTTACAGTCCAAAATATACAATCTACCCATATATACTTGATCCTTTCTAGATGCTCCACCACTGTCTGTCTGCCTTTCCCTTTCTCTCTGTTGAATGTTCTTCTGTATGTATGTTCGTCCGTGTCCTCCACAAGCGGAGATGACTACAACGATCACGTGGGTGTTAGATGTCCTTGACCTCTTGGGAAAGGTCATGAGAAGCCAAGTGTGTTAATGGGATTTGTAACTCCACTTCCACTGTGCTAACGCTCACTGACCTTTCCAGTAACAATTATAAAGTTAGAGCAGCGAGGTGCTAATAGCTTGAGCAACCAGGTGACAGACTACTTCCAGCTGACATGCCACACAGCCCTGGTTATGTTTGCAGGGTCAAGCACTAGCTCCAGGATCTGCCTTTTCACTCATCAGCACCGATTTTACTCATGTGTGGCCTTCAGAGCCATGTCACGTCTACTCTTAGCTCCTGGAGTTTCACTTATCCACTAAGACAGATAAATGTACTCATCTGCTACATTAACTGCCATCGATGTCCCTTGTCTTCTCTCATTTCAAAGAGCCTGTCAGAGACCACTATCTAAACCTCTTCAGTATGTTATGATCTTTCTCTCTTCTAGAGTCACTAAGTTAAGTTTCTTAAGTTTCTCATAGTCTGTCCCCCATAGTTCCGATACCAAAATCGCGACAAATCTATGTTTCTTCTCCAGCTTCTTTACATGCTTGATCATGTCAGTGATCTGTGTTGGCACTACATACTCCAAGATCTTCCTAAGGTAGACTTTTTATGTCTTAAATGAGTTATGGTTCGTGTTGTGAATGTAGGTTTGCGGATGGCTAATTCTGTATAGGCAATACGATGATATACTTGGAGCAGTGCTGACTCTTACATCTGTCCTTGTATACTGATGTCTTCCAATATATTCTGTGTGGTCTTCTCCCTCCCTCTCTCATTTTCATTACTTTCTACTTATCTGCACTGAATTCACGTAGCAACCTCTCAGACCGTGTTTACAACCTGTTCAGTTTATCCTGGAACCTCTCTATCAGTACATTAAGGTTTTAATTTTCATTAATTTCACACATGCAGTGATACATAGGATTCCAGTGATCAGGAACAAGAAGGGAAAAGGATGGGGTGTCCAAGCACTTATCTTCCACCACACCTTGTGCTGAATGACCCCCACACAGGTTTAGCGCTTCTATAAAGTAACCAAATTGCAATCCCCACAAAATCTTACAAATCCCAGTAAAATCCCCCCAAAAAAGAAACCATGCATAGTTTTAGTTGTGTATTCACTAGGGAATGAATAGGTGTCCCGTAGCTCAGTTGGTAGCGCACTCAGCTCACACATTGATGTCCACGGTTCGATCCCCGGTACGGGTGGAAACATTTGGGCGTGGTTTCTTAAGACACCTGATGTCCCTGTTCACTTAGCAGTAAATAGGGACATGGGTGTTAGCCGATTGGTGTGGGTCGCATCCTGGGGAAAAAATTAACCTAATTTGACCGAAATGCTCTGCATAACAAGGGGCTTTCTATATAGTATGTCACTGATGTCAGCTATGGTCTGTATAAGTTGTATCATGTACTTACACAAATAAAGATTATTGTTATTATTAATAATAAGAAATCTGTATAGGGTACTCGCGTACGAGTAAACTAGAAAGGGACCAGTGTATGGTTTATGTATATAAACCCGTGTGATCTAGTTACGCTTACAGAAACCTCTCAAACTTGGTTTCTACGCAAGTAGCTGTTTATACGCCAGTTATGTATGCCAGAGCAGCATACATAGTGATGCAAACACAATGAACAAACTTCTGTACTGGCCACCCTGTCATTAGGTCTGGTGATGTACGTAAGACGCCTTAAATAGCTCTCTGCTACCCCATTACTACGGGCTACGTCAGATTCTCTCTCTCTCTCCCAGGGCTCATACACTCCTACAAAGACCATTAGGCGCTTTGGTATCCTTTTGTCCGTTAGTCATTATGTGTGTGCTTCTGTGTCACACTCTCGCTCTCTGTCTCGTCTCACTGTCTGTCTTATTGTCTTCCTGTCTGTCTTATTCTCTCGCTGTCTTACTGTACTGAAAATTGAATACTGTCTTGAAGACCTAATAAACCCAGGCCCAAATATACAACTGGTTGAACTTCAATTTAGAACACCTAAAATGGAACAATACACAAATAACTCGCACATAGTACGAAACGTATGACGACGTTTCGGTCCGACCTGGACCATTAAATAATCGTCTGACTATTTAATGGACCAGGTCGGATCGAAACATGGTGAGTGTCCTCCTCCTATGTGCGGGTTATCTGTGTATACTTGGAGAGAGTTCCAGGGGTCAACGCCCCCGCGGCCCGGTCTTGTTCCAGTCCCCGTATTGTGACTTTTTAATATTTACCTAAAATGAAAGAATGTGGAAAAGACAGAGCAGAAAACATCCCATGATCTTGTTTACATGATCAGTTTCACATAGCTGTGCTACTAAGACTGCGAACAATTAGCCTTATGCCAGCATATAGCAGAGCCTACTAGACTAGAAAATACATTTGAACATACGTTCATTAAATAATGAAAACCTGGGTCGGAACATTATAGTGGTGAAGGCAATAAACTCAGACCACAACCTAATAGAAGTTCAGACATGCATAGCCACTAGTCATAATCAGTAAAATACAGTCAGACATGAGTATATGTCCAACAAACTAAACTTTAACGAGGAGATCCTCGCCAAGGAGGAAGACAACTAGTGACGCAGGACCTTGGAATCATCACTCGTCTGCACATTCAACATTTTCAACCAGAACAACAGATTCTACAACACAGCTAAGCCTCTTGATAGGAAACTTCAGAGGAACTAATAAATCGTGAGCTTACTAAAATAAACTGAGAAGCCGATATGATAAACGATAACCTAAGCCAGTATATCAAGAGGATGAGCTCAATGTCATAAGTTTTAGTCACCTATATGCGGGTTGTGTACTGCCTAGAGATTTAGAAAACGCCGAGTGCAAATTGAATACATCACACAGATTACAGGAGGGACAGAGCGAGCTTTAAGCTATAAGTGAATCTGAGAGAAATCCAAAATACCTTAATATGCAAAATCCAGGGCAAAAACAACATTTGATAAAGGGCCTTTGATTAAAGAAGATGGGACATACTGGCGACAACAACGAAATCAGTGAAATACTTGAGTCCCAGTATGACTTAGTGTTCAGTAAGCCACTAATTGGCCTAAAGACTCATGACCCAAATGAGTTCATGAAGACAAAATGCTGCATACATCTCCCGAATCTCTAATATAGCTCTAGCCTCCAGATGATTTCCAAGGAAGCTCTGATAGCATGCGTATCCACTCTGCCCCAGACTCACACTCGTGGAACTCGATTTTCATTAAGAATTGCAAGAAACCCTAGATGGATATTTAACTTCCTAATAAACAGACCAAAGAGTAATAGTACACAGTGAAATCAGTGGCTGCTACAGTGAAAAGTTGTCTCCCAAGGAACGGTACTTGCCCCACTTCTCTTCCTCATTCTCATATCTTAAAAACATGGACATAAATCATAGCACAGAATCATCCTTTGCAAACGATACTCGAATTTGTATGAAAGTGGAATCCATAGAAGACACAGCGAGCCTCCAAGCTGATATCAACCAACTCTTCCAGTGGGTCACTGGTAACAATATGATGTAAACTGAGAACAAATTTCAGTTATGCCATGGAAAATGGTGGAAATAAAAATAATATCAGAGCACAAGACAAACTCCAATCACTCAATAGAACGTAAGTCAAATGTGAGAGACCTGGGAGTGATAATTTCAAAATATATCACGTTCAAGGAGCACAATGATGACTCAACCGGTGACTCTTTCTCTCTAGGCTGGAGTATCGCTGAATACTAAGGACCTCCATCAAGGCAGGCGAAATTGCTGAGGTGGAAAATGTACAGAGAATTTTCACAGCTCATGGAACATAGACAAGAAAGATACATCATAATCTACACCTGGAAGATACTGGAGGGACTGGTACCGAACATGCGCATCGAGATTACTACTTATGAACACAAAAGGCTTGGCAGACGGTGCAGAATACTTCAGTGAAAAGTAGGGGAGTGATGTGTACACAGAGAACACAATAAGTGTTCAAGGACCGCGACTCGACACCTTCCCTCCATGCATAAGGGAGGGCACCAACAACCCCCCAGCTGTCTTCAAGAGGGAACTCAACAGATCCTGATCAACCGGGTTGTGGTGCACACATTGGACTGCGGGCGGCGGGCATTAACAGCTTGATCGATAAGGCCGAGACCTGGTCTGGGACTTGACCGCGGGGGCGGTGACCTCCGGAGGCGGCTCCAGTAGACTCTAGGTTCTCCTTCCTCTCTTGTTCTCTCCTATGTCCAACAATTTCCATGCTTCCTTATTCAATTTCCTCGCATGTCCAACAGTCACCCCCTCCCCTCAAAATGTTCTCTTCCATGTCAGTCCTCCTCTACCTTTTCTGTTTCCTTCTTTGTCCCGCGGTTTCTCCTTCTCTCCATGTCTGTTCTTCCCTATGTCGAATAGTCCCTTCTTCAACTCCCTCCCATGTTGAATACTCTGCCTCGTTTCTTCCCTGCATGTACAACAGTCTTCTCATATTGAATATCTCTTGAGTATCGTGGGTGATATGTCTTCTCTGTTTCTTCTATTCTCTAAATAGGTGATATGCAGTTACACTAAGAAAACACTTGGTAATAAAGCCTATTCCAGAATCACTTTTTAATCTTTCCTCAATATTCGCTATGATTCCAGTTGGAAAATTCCTCCGCCAGCCATGATCACACTATTCTAAATCTTTATTGAGAAAAATTGAACGAATTCCTATCCGAGCGCTGAGGGAATACCTTGTGAGGCGCCAGACACACACCAGACTTACTCTGCTTCTTACTGAAATGTGAATCCCTGGCTCGTGGTCGGTGAGAAACATCTAAGACATAAGATTTTTCAGTGACTAATTAAAAGGCATGCCCTTAATATTACATTCTATATTTTGTAATATATATTAGATACATATATTCATGTATAAAGGCCAGCAGCTAATTTGAACTCTGAACTTCATTCCCCATCAAACGCCTTAACAAGGCCACAAACACAAACATTACTATGGGTGGCCAACACAAGCTAGCCGTTGAGTCCCATTAACCTTACTGCAGTAAGAAGTTTGCTGTTATCCCCGTTCATTTTAATGCCAGTCACATGGGAAATATTAAGGTTGTATTACAATCCGCAAAAGCGAGCGAAATCATATAGAAATATTTTTATCTCAAGGCCAGCACTAGATTCGAACTCAAGAGCTTCATCCTGCACCTTGGCCACACACCCTACCTTGGCCACACACCCTACCTTGGCCACACACCCTACATGATTGCAGGTGCCCAGCGCAGGCCAGGTGTGATGCTGGCCCACTCACTATCCAGCTGGAACATGTTCATTACACAGGTGTACATGTATATAGATATGTTTGATGCCACAACGTGTAACATGGAGAGTGGCCATCTCAAAGCTGTGAGCACACATCACGCTGGGAGGGAGGCATGGAGGAACCTGGGAGGGAGGGAGGGAGGCATGGAGGAACCTGGGAGGGAGGGAGGCATGGAGGAACCTGGGAGGGAGGGAGGGAGGCATGGAGGAACCTGGGAGGGAGGGAGGCATGGAGGAACCTGGGAGGGAGGCATGGAGGAACCTGGGAGGGAGGCATAGAAGAATCTGGGAGGGAGGCATGGAGGAACCTGGGAGGGAGCCATGGAAGAACCTGGGAGGGAGGCATGGAGGAACCTGGGAGGGAGGCATGGAGGAACCTGGGAGGGAGGCATGAAGGAACCTGGGAGGGAGGCATAGAAGAATCTGGGAGGGAGGCATGGAGGAACCTGGGAGGGAGGCATAGAAGAATCTGGGAGGGAGGCATGGAGGAACCTGGGAGGGAGGCATGGAGGAACCTGGGAGGGAGGCATAGAGGAACCTGGGAGGGGGGCATGGAGGAACCTGGGAGGGAGGCATGGAGGAACCTGGGAGGGAGGCATGAAGGAACCTGGGAGGGAGGCATGAAGGAACCTGGGAGGGAGGCATGGAGGAACCTGGGAGGGAGGCATGAAGGAACCTGGGAGGGAGGCATGGAGGAACCTGGGAGGGAGGCATGAAGGAACCTGGGAGGGAGGCATGGAGGAACCTGGGAAGGAGGCATAGAAGAATCTGGGAGGGAGGCATGGAGGAACCTGGGAGGGAGGCATGGAGGAACCTGGGAGGGAGGCATGGAGGAACCTGGGAGGGAGGCATGGAGGAACCTGGGAGGGAGGCATGGAGGAACCTGGGAGGGAGGCATGAAGGAACCTGGGAGGGAGGCATGGAGGAACCTGGGAGGGAGGCATGGAGGAACCTGGGAGGGAGGCATGGAGGAACCTGGGAGGGAGGCATGGAGGAACCTGGGAGGGAGGCATAGAAGAATCTGGGAGGGAGGCATGAAGGAACCTGGGAGGGAGGCATGAAGGAACCTGGGAGGGAGGCATGAAGGAACCTGGGAGGGAGGCATAGAAGAACCTGGGAGGGAGGCATGGAGGAACCTGGGAGGGAGGCATGGAAGAACTGAGGGGGAAGCCTAGGAGGGATGGAGACAGGAGGGAAAACCTGGAGTGTCCGTGATAAACACTCTTATATATCACTGAAATAACCTCCGCCTCCATAACTCATTATATACATTACGCCAAAGTTCAATAATATATTTCAATGATCAATGAAAATTTTAACGTCATAATTTTTATAACTCACAAAGAGGGTTGACGTTTATCGGTAATTGAGAATTTGATGGAAAAAAATTGAAGTTGTAGAATTATGATTGCATTCACTGGGGTAGGGCGCTAGACCCTTAGGGGTGATTCAGAATCTGGGGAAATTGAAGGAAATGAGGTTTTCCTTATTAAAGCAACACAAATACAAGATGAACCAGTTGCCTACCAGAAAGCTTGATTCACTCTAGTTCATTCTTTCCCCACCATGACCAAGCGTGGTGTCGTAGAAATACTATCTGAGGTGGTCAGTCCTCGAGGGACTGACCACCTCAATACTATTTCTCCAAGGTTGATGGACTGATTACATCATCTTCATTTCACTACTACACCTGCTGCCTCTGTATGTGACTGAAGAAGCCTACTGTGTAGGCGAAGCGTTTCAACAGTGAAGATAACCAACTGTTGCACATGCGTCTTAATCATCAACAGGATCTGTGATGATGAATACCTGGCAGATGAACTCATTTCCCTTCATCTGCCAGGTAGTCATCATCACAGATCCTGAGGCCTCGAAGGAAGACACTTCTGGAGACATCACGCTTGGTGTCATGGTGGGGGGAAATGAACTAGAGTGAATTAACTTTTCTGGTAGGCAACCGGGACATATTGTACTTGTGTTGCTTTAACTGGTGACATTTTCACCGCCTCAGATTTCCTTTACATATCCTCCAAGCCAGCAAGAGGAAGGCCCTCCGAATTCTCCCCACTCTTAGAGCGTACTCCATATCGACTGACGTCTCGTTCTCCACACGCGTATGAGCTGTTACTATCAAAACTATTAGGAGATATCATCACGGCTCACAGACCCCAGAAAAACACCACTTCCGCGGCGGGGTGACGGGGAGGGGAAACCGGGAAAGGGAAGGGACGGGTGCAACATTCCGTGTCTGGGATGCGGTAAATCTTACATTGGTGAGACGGGGCATGGCCTTCGAACTCGTCTTCAAGAACAAAGATGGGCGTGTAGGATGAATTATGGCAATAACACGTGTGCCTCCCACTACAGATAACATTACCATGAAGTGAACTCTAGCATCCTACAGGCGGTTAACACTCGCTTTACCAAGACCGTTGAGTAAAACAAGGAATGTACACACTTGCTAGATCTACCTAACTCACCTCCTTGATCTTTTATCTTACCTCACCTTGGAACTCTCTTAGTATCCCCCTCGACTTCAGTCTCCCTCCCCATTCTCTCTCTCTCTCCCCATGTCTCTCTCTCTCTCTCTCTCTCTCTAGTTTGTTATCATGCAACTCGTCTGCTTCGTAAGACGGTATATGTATGTGTTAGCTGTTCAGTCCTGGACGACACGTTGTATTAGTAATGTTTCCCCTGAAACGTTGGCTCCTTTCCTCCACCTGTCAACATACGATATCTTCATATGATATCCTGATATCAACCTATTATTAAATGACTTACATGATTCCAACAGCAACTGTAACTATTACACAGCACATCAAGCAAAGACATTACTCAGAGCCAACAATAACATAACTATCTTCAATTACAATGTTAGATCTTTGAGCAAACATTATGATGACCTCACAGCACTACTCCAATCCCTCCAGACCAATATGTCAATCATCACACTCACTGAGACCTGGCTGAAGCCTGATACTACAGATGTCTATGCCATCCCAGGTTACACAGCCATTCATAATTGTAGGACAGATCAGCGAGGGGGTGGAATAGCTATATATTACTCAGATCAACTTGAATGTATCAATAACTCTTGCATAAGGGATGAGCATGGATAATATATTATAGCTAAATTTAAATCAAAAGACCTGCAAAAACCCCTCACAGTGATAAACATCTACAGATTACCACAGTCAAACATTCACCATTTTAGTGAAAACTAGGTAACCTAATAACTGATGCACACATGAACAAAGACCATTTGCTGCTCACAGGAGACTTCAATATAAATCTCCTACATGACCAGGACCCACAAGTAACAGAATTCACAAACACTATGAGCAACTGCTTGTTACTACCAACAATATCAAAACCTACAAGAATCTCCGAGACTAGTACCTCATTACTAGACCACATCTGGACTAATACTATAGCCCCTCTAAAATCAGGCATCATCACAGACAACACCACAGACCACTATCCGACCTTTCTCATAACTAATCTTGGTAAATTGCCCCTAGATATTACAAAAGTTACCTTCAGACTACATAATGAGTCAGCTGTAAATAACTTTATAACAGCTATGATTAACATTGACTGGCATAATGAGTTAGAAACATATACAGATACTAATGAATGCATCAAGAATTTCCTTAACAAAACCCACCACCTCTATAACAAACATTGCCCTAAAAACTAAACAGATCACAGCTAAGAGACTTAACAATCCCTGGCTAACACCCAGCATCCTTAAATCCATTAACAAAAGGCACCAATATGAAAACAATACAGAAGGGTCTAATAACCAGAGAACAATCCAAACGCTACTCATCAACCCTTACCAGCCTGATAAGGAGATCAAAAAAATTGTATATGAGAACAGACTCCAGAGCATAAAAGGTGATATGAAAAAAACCTGGAAGA
>WNWK01002731.1:0-196672 GCA_009830355.1 Cherax destructor
AAATGTGATCAGTCGGGGGGGACCCTTTCCCCCAAATTTCCCCTTCAATAACAAAAACATAAGGTGGGACCAAGTAACCCCCGGGCCCTAAATGATATAAACTGGGAAGATTGCCTATGCATCACGGATCCTAACCTATGTCTAGAAAAATTAACCGTGGCACTTGGGTTTGCTCAAGGAAATTTTCCCTTAAAAAAGGAGGAAAGATGAAACAAAAAAGAGAGGCGCCCCTATACAGGTGAAGGCAAAGAATAACAGAGCGGCTACAAGAGGAATATATCTGAAATACGTTGGGAGACCTGGTCAGAGAAATAGCAAACATCAAATTAAAATTAAAGGAATCTTACGGGAAACCCCAAAACGCGGGAAGAACTAAAAGCCATAAATGAAATTAAAGAAACCCAAAGTTTTTTTTTCTTATCCAAATCAAAGTCGAGAACAACACCAGTTTGGGGCCCCTAACGGGATGGGTCCTCCAGATGACAGCAAGGAAATGAGTGAGTTAAAAAAGTCCCAGTATGACTCATTTTTCCCGGGCCGCTAACCAGACTAAAGTCGAAGACCTAAATGAATTTTTATAAAAATTCCAAAAGAACTTAGCAGCCAAGCCTAAATTCCCTGATGCCAAATGACTTCGAAAAGGCAAAAATGACATGCTTATGCACCCCGCCCAGGCCCAGACTCGTGGAACTCCGTGTTCATAAAAACGAACGAGCAAGCATGGCCGGGGGTCGTCTCCCGTTCCTAAAAACAACAGACATCCCCCCCACTTTAAAAGGGGGCAAAAACAACAAAGAACTCCAGCCAAAAGCTTTTTTGGCCCATATCATAAAAATCTTTAAAGGGTTATAAAAGCAAGATCAAAAATCATCTAGATACCCATCAATTACAAAAACCCGGGGGCCCCAGCATGGGTTTAGAGCAGGTCGCTCCTTTTTTGTCCCAACTATTGGACCACTCGACAAGGTCCGGATGCTCTAGAAGACAAACAGAATGGAGATGTTTGCACAGTTTTTTAAAAAGCCTTTGACAAGTGTGCCCTTTTGGTGATAGCACACAAAATGCAAAAAAAAGGAATAACATGAAAAGTTTGTAGATGGATCTAAAATTTTCCCAACAAGTAGAACACAAAGATTAGTAGTCAACAGAGTAAAGTCTGGGGCTCAGTGAAAACTCTTTTCCCAAAAAGGCACAGTACTGCTCCCATCCTTTCCCCCTCATCCTCATATCGGACATAGACTGGGAAAAAAACCACAGTGCAGTGTTTTCCCTTTTGCAGATGACCCCCGAATCTGCATGAGGGGTTCCCCCACCGTTGAAGACACTGCAAGACCCAAAACAGATATCAACCAAATTTTAAAAGGGCTGGAAAATAATATGAAGTTCAATGAAGAAAAATTTTAAAATTTTTTGATATGGAAAACGTGAAAATTAAAAAATCCCCAATTAAAAAACAAATTCCAACCACACAATGGGCAAAAACTAATGTCAAAACTGGGGTGATCATGTCGGGGGGATCTCACCTTCAAGGCCATAACACCATGGGGATGGATAATGAAAACCCTTAAAAACCAGGGATCCCCAAGTGTTGCCCCCTTTTTCAGGTCGCTTGTTCTATCTAGGCTGGAATTTTGGGCCCCACTAACTGCACTTTTCAAGGCAGGTAAATTGCTGACCTTAAAAATGTGCAGAGAATTTTACCCCACATCTGCGATAAACCCCCCAATTCCCGGGCGAAATTCCCCCAAAATTACCCCTAGAACGCAGGCGGGAGAGATACATTATTATATACACTTGGAAAATTCTCGAGGAATTGTCAAACTTGCACATGAGAGTCACTCCCTACGGCAAAAACTCGGCAGGCGATGTAACATCCCCCCGATGAAAAGCAGGGGTTTCCACTAGCACGTTGAGAGACAACGCAATAAGTGTCAGGGGCCCAAGACTGTTCAACTGCCTCCCAGCATACTTCGGGGGATTACCAACAAACCCCTGGCTGTCTTAAGCAGGCGCTGGACAGGCACCTAAAGTCGGCCACGCCAGGCTGTTGCTCATACGTTGGACTGCTGCGGTTAGCAGTAACAGCCTGGTTGATCAGGCTCTGGGGTCCAACATGAGGCCTGCTCACAGACCGGGCCCAGGGGCGGACCTCTGGAACTCTCTCAGGTATACTCCAAGTATACTATATAAAACCTCTTAATAAACAAACACTTGGGCAAATTTTGTAAACCCTTTTAGGTTTTCCCCACACCAGTCCACTAACACCTAGGTACCTATTTTACTGAAGGGGGAAGATGGAGAGCAGGTGCCTTATGGAAACCCCGTCCCAATGTTTTCCAGCTGTACCAGGATGATCCCGGACCTCAGTGGGGCAGTGCACTGCGATCGAGCTCGGGACACCTGGGAAGACTAGCACCTGGGTATTGAGGGGAAATGATATCTGACAACAAGATATCAAGATAAAATCAACAGATTAGATAAAAAAAAAAGTGGACTTTGGTACGTGAAATTTTAGGTTTTTTGGGTACGTTTTTTGTGTACCTTAAAATTTCTCTCTTTCGTGCGTACCCCTTCAATGTGATTGCGTGCGGTTACATGTCGTATTCTCAATGTGTGTGTGTGTGTGTGTGTGTAAAAACTATTCCACTTCCCGACCACTCTATGACTGAAGAAATACTTCCTAACATCCCTGTGATTCATTTGAGTCTTCAACTTCCCTTGTCCCCTTTTGCTGTTCCCATCTTGGAACATTCTGTCTCTGTCCCCGTCTATTCCTCTCAGTATCTTATATGTCGTTATCATGTCCCCCTATCTCTCCTGTCCTCCCGTGTCGTCAGGTCGATTTCCCCAACCTCTCCTCTAGGGCATCCCCCTTTGCTCGGGACTAGTCTTGTTCAAACTTTTACTTTCTTAGCTTCTTTCGTGCTTGGTAGATGTGGGTTCCAAACTGGTGCTGCATACTCCAGTAGGGCCTAACTACACAGTGTAAGGGTCCTGAACGTTCATTATTAAGATGTCGGTTTGCTGTTCTTAGGTTAGCTAGGCGCCCATATGCTGCAGCATTATTTGGTTGATTGGCCTCAGGAGATGTGCCTGGTGTTATACTCACCCCAAGATCTTTTCCTTGATTGAGGGTTTTTAGTCTCTGGCCCCCTAGCTGTACTCCGTCTGCGGTCTTCTTTGTCCTTCCCCAATCTTCATGACTTTTTGGGGTTGAATTCCAGGTGCCAATTGCTGGACCAGGCTTTGCCTTTCCAGATCCTTTTAGTTCTGCCTGGTCCTCGGTTGTTCTTTTTCCTCAACTTCCCTCATCTGCAAACAGGGACCCGGGTCTATTTCTTCCGTCATGTCGTTCCAAATACCAGAAACAGCACGGTCCTAGGACTGACCCCGTGGAACCCCCTTGTCACCGGCTCCTCTGACACCTCCCACGTCAAGACTCGCTGCTGTCTTCCGACAGGTATTCCCTGATCCTTGTGAGCCTTCCCTGTTATCCCTGCTTGGTCCTCCAGCTTCTGCACTAATCTCTTGTGTGGAACTGTGTCAAACGCCTTCTTACAGTCCAGGAATATGCAATCTACCCACCCCTCTCTCTCTCTTGTCTTACTGCTGTCACCCTGTCGTGAACTCCAGTACGTTTGTGACACAGGTTTCCCGTCCCTGAAACCGTGTTGGAGGTCGTTGATAAGCTCATTCCTTTCTAGGTGCTCTACCACTCTTCTCCTGATATTCTTCTCCATGACCTTGCATACTATACATTTCAGTGACACTGGTCTGTAGTTTAGTGCTCGTTCCTGTCTCCTTTTAAAGATTGGAACTACATTTGCTGTCTTCCATACCTCAGGTAGTTGCCCTGTTTCGATAGACGTGTTGAAGATTGTTGTTAGGGGTACACATATTTCCTCTGCTCCCTCTCTCAGGACCCATGGAGAAATGTTATCCCCCATCGCCTTTGAGGTATCCAGCTTGCTTAGTAGCCTCTTCACTTCCACCTCAGTTGTGTGTATTGTGTCCAGCACTTGATGGTGTACCCCACCTCTCCTCCTTTCTGGAGGCCCTTCTATCTCCTCTGTGAACACCTCTTTGAATCTCATGTTGAGCTCCCAACACACTTCGCGGTCATTTCTTGTGACCTCCCCTCCTTCCTTCTTCAGCCTGATCACCCGGTCCTTGACTGTTGTTCCCTCCTGATGTGACTGTACAACAGCCGGGTCAGATTTGGCTTTCGCTGCTATGTCATTCTCATACTGTCGTTGGGCCTCCTTCTTACCTGTGCATATTCATTTAGTGGCTCTACGACCTGCTCTCCTTTACTTTCCTGGGTTCTTTGCCTTCTATACCTCTTCCATTTCCTAGCACACTTGGTTTTGGCCTCCCTGCACCTTTGGGTGAACCACGATGTCATCCCGGCTTTTTTCCGTTGTTTCTGTTTCCTTGGGTACAAACCTCTCCTCAGCTTCCTTGCATATTGGTGTCACATATTCCATCATCTCGTTTACTGATTTCCCTTCTAGTTCTCTGTCCCACTGAACCCCGTTTAGGAAGTTCTTCATGCCCGCGTAGTCCCCTTTTTTTGTAGTTTGGCTTCATTCTTCTGGCCCTATCTGCCTCCCCCTCCACCTGTAACTCTATTGTGTAATCAAAGCTTAGAACCATATGATCACTGGCCCCAAGTGGACTTTCGTGTGTGATGTCCTCAATATCCGCACTACTTAAAGTGAATACTAGGTCCAATCTCGCTGGTTCATCCTCTCCTCTCTCCCTGGTAGTGTCCCTTACGTGTTGGTACATGAAGTTTTCCAGTACCACCTCCATCATCTTAGCCCTCCACGTATCTTGGCCCCCATGTGGCTCCAAGTTTTCCCAGTCTGTTTCCTTGTTGTTGAAGTCACCCATGATCAGTAGCTTTGCCCTGCTCGTATGAGCCCTTCTGGCCACTTCAGCCAGTGTGTCAACCATCGCTCTGTTCTGGGGTGGGTTATACATTACTGCAATTACCACCTTGGAACCTCCAGACTGTAACATTCCTATTATGTAATCTCCTGCTTCTCCTCTGTCTCCTCTGTCTCCTCTCTCCAGCTCATCAAAATCCCATTGGTTTTTGATCGGCAGTGCCACTCCTCCACCCCCTCTGTTCCCTCTGTCTTTCCTCAGGATCTGTTATCCCCTTGGAAAGATAGCATCTGTTATCATGCCTGTGAGCTTGGTTTCTGTGAGAGCTATTATGTCCGGTGATGCCTCTTTGACTCTTTCGTGCCACTCCTCCCACTTATTTGTTATTCCATCAGCATTTGTGTACCATACCTTCAGTTGCTTCTCTACCACTGTGTTTTTGGGGGTCTGTGAGGGTGGGGGACCTGGCGGTGGACTGTGGGATTCTATAGTGGAATGTTGGGTTGGGGATGTGAGTGTGGGTTGTAGTTTGTGTTGGGATAGTGTGCTTGGTTGTTGGGTGTTGGGGGTGGTTCTGTGTGTGCTCGCTCTTGTTGCTCTGCCCTTCTCTGGTTGTCCTCTGCTGATTCTGTCATTGTCTCTCCTCCTAGCTCCTTTCGCCTTTGTGTCCTCTCCCTCAGCTGCTGTCGTTCTGTTTTTGTTCTGTCCCAGTCTAAGAACACCCTCCTGTATTCTTCCGTTTCCTTCAATCGTGGTTTCTCTTGGAGGATTTTGTCCCGCACTGTTTCTGTCCTGAGAATCAGCTTGAGCGGTCGTTTTCTCCCCTTCGAGTACCCCCCTATTCTCTGAAAAGTTACAATCTCGGACATGTCTTCTTCACCTATTTCTTTGAGGATGTTGTCAATCTCCTTTCTTTCTGCCTGCCGTCTTTCAGTGTGTGTCCTTCCCTCTCTCTCCTTCAGCCCATGAATAAACACTGCCTTTGCCCTCTCTTCCTCCCATTGCCTTTTCCTCTGCAGTTCTGGTTCCTGTCTGGTTCCTGTTTTTCCTGTAGCTCTTGGTGGCATGCTCTTGCCTCTGCGTTTGCCCTATTCCCCTCTCCACCTGCTCCCAGCTGCTCACACCCATCATTCTTTGGCCCTGCTTGGTAGGCAGATACGGCCGTAGCGTAAGTTATATCACCTTCCTTCCTGATGGGCCCCCCTAATGCTGTGTCTTTTCTGGTCGACTCCCCTGTAACCTGCTTCAGCCTGTTTACCTCATTTTCCAGGACCTTTATCCTGGCTATTGCAGCTTCGACTTGCGACTCCCAATTCTTCTTCTCCTCCTCCAACCTCTTTTCCAATTTCACAGAAAGTTCTGCCTCCATTTTTGCAGAAAGCTCTCCTAGTTTTCTCCCCCACTCTTGTTCCATCCTTTTGCACTGCTCCTCCATCCACTCCCCCCCACCAGGACCCTTATCCTCTGGTCCCCGGGTACTTCGAGGCCTCATGGACATGAGGAGAGAAAGTGAGAGAGAGAGAGAGAGAGGATTCGGGGACCAGAGGAGGGAAGCTGTACACATAAGGGTGTATGTCTTGAGCTGTACATATTTATTAGAAAACGTTTCGGTCCTGAGACCTTGTGTTTGGTCCTTAGTAGACGTAGATGTATTGACATCAATGCTGTTGTTGCTTTTATTTAACAATCTGTAAAAATTACTTTGAACGATGCAAGTGTGAAAAATAATGAATCTCGCTGCTTTTCTTTGTTCTGTAAAGTAGAGTTTAGAAAAAAAATTGTCTTAATTATATGAGTACCCTTCGTGATATAACGAAATATAGACGAGGTCGTTATAGGTGGGTTTACGGTAGATCTTAAAACATAGTCTGATTTGATGGTTAATTCATACTAAAATAAAGATAGTTGGACGACATTAAGTGTTAACCGAAATTATTTTTAGGAAATGTTTTTTGAAGGCAATGATTAAAATATCATTAATATTTTTTTACCCAGGACTCGAGAATTTGGTTACCGCTATGTCCTTCAAGTTAGATGAAAAAAAATGCATTATGGAGTTAAGTCTAGTGTCATACTGCTTTCTCACTTGTCACTGATGGGATGTCAGTGACCTTTGAGTCTCTTACTGGTGCATCAACAGGAGAAAAGATAAGGAGGAATTTTACTGTGACAAGCAATCACTGCTCAGCGGAAGGTGGGCGCCATTTTTTGATGTAGCATTTAAATGTCATAGAGATAAAATGAAATAGACGCACACACAAACACACAAACAAAAGATAAAGGCTCCCAACGAAAGTAGTCCCAGATTTGAGAATTATTAACCATGAGGCAAGGATGGAGGAGCAAAAGTGATGGTACTAGAGAATAAGAAGGTAACATGAAAGTGACGTAAAAAATATTGAGATGAATTAACAGAGAGAGTCTGCTTGAACACGAAGTCACAGCTGGAAGTTAAAATCACAGATGAGTCACAGGGATGTTAGGAAATACTTCTTCAGCCCTAGAGTGATCAAAAAGTATGACAACCTAGACGGCGATGTGGTAGAGATAGAATCCAGAGGTACGATTGGGTCCACGTGGCCAGGCGACGCCAAGAGCCGAGACCCGACCTCTGCAACAACAATTAGATGAGTACATTCAAATACACACACACAAACACCTTTCTAGGTGGAGCACATAGAAAAAACAAACTTATAAAACGACAACTAGCACGGTTTCAGGTAAAGGAAATCCTGTGTCACAAACCTACTGGAGTTTTATGACAAGGTAAAGAAAGTAAGACACGAGAGAGAGGGGTGGATAGATTGCATTTTCTTGGACTGCAAGAAGGCCTTCGACACTGCTCCTCACAAGATAGTAGTGCAAAAGTTGAGGATCAGGCATGCATAACAGGAAAGGCACTGCAATGGATCAGAGTTTCTGAGAGGGAGGCAACAATGAGTCATGGTACGTGACGAAGTGTCAGAGTGGGCGCCTGTGATGAGCGGGGTTCCACAAGGGTCAGTCCTAGGACTGATATGACGGAAGAGATAGAATGAGAACTGTCCCTGTTTGCAGATGATGGGAAGTTAATGAGAAGAATTAAATCGGATGAGGATCAGACAGAACTACAAAGAGACCTGAACAGGCTGGAAGCTTGGTCTAGTAAATGGCTCCTCGAATTTAACCCCGCCAAATGCAAAGCCATGAAGATCGTGGAAGAGCAAAGAAGACAGACAGAATATAGGCTAGGTGGCCAAAGACTGCAAACTTCACACAAGGAAAAGGATCTTGGGGTGAGTATAATACCGAACACATCTCCTGAGGGGCACACTGACCAGATAACTGCTGCAGCATATCGGCGCCTGGCAAACCTAAGAACAGCGTTCCGATACCTTAGTAAGGAATCGTTCAAGGCTTCGTTTGGAACCCACACCTGGTCAAGCACGTCTAGAAATTAGAGAAAGTCCAAATGATTGCAACAAGATAGTCCCAGAGCTAAGGGGAATGTCCTACGAAAAAAGGTTAACAAAAATCGACCTGACGACACTGGAAGCCGGGAGAGTACCGGCGAATCAAGAAGAAGAAGAAGAAGAAGGACAGGAGGGTTAGTGGAGACATGATAACGACATATAAAATGTTGCGAGGAATCGACATGGTGGTCAAAGACAGGATGTTCCAGAGATGGGACACAGAAACAAGGGGTCACAATTGGAAGTTGTAGACTCAGATGAGTCAAAGGGATGTTAGGAAGCATTTCTTCAGTCGTAGAGTTGTCAGGAAAGTGGCGGAGTGGAGTCAAGAACCATACAGAGTATTTGTTGAGTATGACTCAACAAATGTAACCATAATTAACTGAGTACACACAAACACACTCCCATGAACTCGCACACACACACTCTCCCACACTGCAAGAAGGCCGTCTACACAGTTCCCCACAGGAGATTAGAGCAGAAGCTAGAGGATCAGGCACGCATAACAGGAAGGGCAGTGCAATGGATCAGAGAATACCTGACAGGGAGGCAACAACGAGTCATGGTACGAGATGAGGTACCACAGGGGTCAGTCCTAGGACCATTGCTGTTCTTGGTATATGTGAATGACATGACGGAAGGGATAGACTCAGAAGCGTCCCTGTTTGCAGATGATGTGAAGTTAATGAGAAGAATAAAATCAGATGAGGATCAGGCAGGTCTACAAAGCGAAATGGACAGGCTGGACACGTGGTCCAGCAACTGGCTACTCCAGTTTAACCACGCCAAATGCAAAGTCATGAAGATCGTGGAAGGGCAAAGAAGACCGAAGATTGAGTATAGGCTACGTGGCCAAAGACTGCAAACCTCACTCAAGGAGAAAGATCTTGGAGTGAGTATAATACCGAGCACTTCTCCGGAATCACACATCAACCAGATAACTGCTGCAGCATACGGGCGCCTGGCAAACCTGAGAATAGCATTCCGATACCTCAGTAATGAATCGTTCAAGACACTGTACACCGTGTACGTCAGGCCCATACTGGAGTATGCAGTACCAGTTTGGAACCCACACGTGGTCAAGCACGTCAAGAAATTAGAGAAAGTGCAAAGGTTTGCAATAAGGCTAGTTCCAAAGCTAAGGGTAATGTCCAAAGTAGAAAGGTAAAGGGAAATAGGCCTGACGACACTGGAGGACAGGAGGGTTAGGGGAGACATGATAACGACATACACAATATTGAGAGGAATAGATGAGGTGGACAGAGACAGGATGTTTTAGAGATGGGACACAGAAACAAGGGGTCACAACTGGAAGTTGAAGACTCAGACGAGTCAAATGGATGTTAGGAAGTATTTCTTCAGTCACAGAGTTGTCAGGAAGTGGAATAGTCTAGCAAGTGAGGTAGTGAAGGCAGGAACCATACATAGCTCTAATATGAGGTATGTTAAAGCTCACAGAGCAGAGAGAGAGAGAGAGAACCTAGTAGTGATCAGTGAAGAGGCGGGGCCAGGAGCTGAGTCTCGACCCCTGCAACTACAAATAGGTGAGTACAAATAGATGAGTGAGTACAGGGAGAGAGTGGATCTAGCACCGACCAGCAAAGAGGTAGGGCAAGGAACTGTGATTCGATCCCTGCAACCACAAATAGGTGAGTACACACACACACACACACACACTACGACACACATAGACTACCTTACACCCCCCCCCACCACCACACACACACATACACTGTAAGGGCTCTGTAGAATATTATTTAAGCTTTGTATCTATCAATACATGAATAAAAGATACTTAGCTTCAATGCTGTCTCAGCCGTCCTGCAGCTGCACCCAGAACAGCTCCGCCGTGAAACAGCTATTCTACAGCACGGAGCTGATGAAGGATAAGTAAGCATAAGTACATAATTGCCCCAAAGGAGTGTATAATACAGCATTTCACTGTTAACTTATTGCTGTATAGCTTACTTGTTTGGGCTCAATGGCCCATATATCAGTGTGTATTGGTATATCTAGACACGATACAACCTAGCTATCTGCTGCAGCCGACTTAACTAGGTACGTAACTGACTAGACTTACCTGGGTATTTGTATCTGACCCGAAAGTTTTCACTGGCTTGTAGTAGTGAAAATCACTGCGGTATCGTTGTCTTGGTTGAAGTAGTAGTGTCTGATGGTTGCACTGTCCTTTCTCTCAAGATTGTTTGCAACACACACTACACACACTATACACTACACACACTGCTACACTACACACACTGCTACACTACACACACTGCTACACTACACTGTTCTTCAAGATTTGCCCTATCGTGGTAATTTCACATCAGGAAGATAGTTACACTTTACTGTAATAGTTCGACCACGAATTGTTGAGATTGTCACTGTTCTCACCGCGTGAAACGTTTCCCTGCCCTCTCCCTGCATAGCGCCCTCTCCCTGCATAGCGCCCTCTCCCTGCATAACGGACTCTCCCTGCATAGCGCCCTCTCCCTGCATAACGTCCTCTCCCTGCGTAGCGCCCTCTCCCTGCGTAGCGCCCTCTCCCTGCGTAGCGCCCTCTCCCTGCACCATCTCCCTGCACCCTCTCCCTGCACCCTCTCCCTGCACCCTCTCCCTGCACCCTCTCCCTGCACCCTCTCCCTGCGTAGCGCCCTCAGCCCTCGCTTCGCCTTTCTTAAAAATGATTTTCTGAATTCAGTGTTATTACTCTTCCTCGCTAAACACTGGTTTCTTATAATATCAGCTATAATTGACTCTAGTAATTTGCCTACAATTGAGGTCAGGCTTATTGGGCGGTAATTTGACGGTAGTGACTTGTCCCCTGCTTTAAAAATAGGAATTACATTAGCCATCTTCCACATATCAAACACTACACCTGTTTGAAGAGATAAATTAAAAATGTTACTTAATGGTTACTTAATGGTCTTTAAGAACCCTTGCAAAAAGCTCATCAGGACCCGGCGATTTATTTTGTTTCAGTCGGTCTACTTGTTTCATAACCATTTCGCTAGTGACTGTGATATTACGAGTACTTTCTCTCTTCATGTCTATTATACTTTGTTTACCTACTTCCTACGTGGGGACGTTCTCTTAATCTTTCCATTTTCATCTTTGTTTCTCACACAGGTACGTTTTTTGCTTGTCTTCCACTATCTCCTCCGCCAGGTCATAACAACATAAAGAAGGAGCACTGCAGCAGGCCTACTAGGCAGGTCAATGTCACTTACTGGCCTAAGCTACTGGCTGAAGTCAGTCAGGTCCAAGATGGAGCACTGACTCACACCCACTAGCACAAGCCACATAGGTCACACTCACACCCACCCACACACACCCTCATGTATTTGTCTAACCTATTTTTAAAACTACACAACGTTTTAGCTTCAATGACAATACTCGGGATACGAGGGCATTCTCGTTCCCCTACTCCATTAATCCAGGCTGTCCAACTTACCGCAGGGATACATTACTCCAGTGTTTCCAACTTACCGCAGGGATACATTACTCCAGTGTTTCCAACTTACCGCAGGGATACATTACTCCAGGCTGTCCAACTTACCGCAGGGATACATTACTCCAGGGTTTCCAACTTACCGCAGGGATACATTACTCCAGGGTTTCCAACTTACCGCAGGGATACATTACTCCAGGCTGTCCAACTTACCGCAGGGATACATTACTCCAGGGTTTCCAACTTACCGCAGGGATACATTACTCCAGGCTGTCCAACTTACCGCAGGGATACATTACTCCAGGGTTTCCAACTTACCGCAGGGATACATTACTCCAGGGTTTCCAACTTACCGTAGGTATACATTACTCCAGTGTTTCCAACGTACCGCAGGTATACATTACTCCAGTGTTTCCAACTTACCGCAGGGATACATTACTCCAGTGTTTCCAACTTACCGCATGGATACATTACTCCAGGCTGTCCAACTTACCGCAGGGATACATTACTCCAGGGTTTCCAACTTACCGCAGGGATACATTACTCCAGGGTTTCCAACTTACCGCAGGGATACATTACTCCAGGGTTTCCAACTTACCGCAGGGATACATTACTCCAGGGTTTCCAACTTACCGCAGGGATACATTACTTCTAGCATGTGTTTTCACTATTTTAGTATCCTTCTTTCTCTTTCTCTAACTTTTATCCATCACCATCTCCTCCCTCTCTCCTATCCTCCGAACCCTCCTTCTCAGTCACTCTGACTCAACATGTTAACACAGCAGCAGCAGTGTTAACACAGCATCATCAGCAGCAGTGTTAACACAGCAGCCTCAGTGTTAACACAGCAGCAGCAGTGTTAACACAGCAGCAGCAGTTTTAACACAGCATCAGCAGTAGCAGTGTTAACACAGCAGCAGCAGTGTTAACACAGCAGCAGCAGTGTTAACACAGCATCAGCAGTGTTAACACAGTTGCAGCAGTGTTAACACAGCATCAGCACCAGCAGTGTTTACACAGCAGCAGCAGTGTTAACACAGCATCAGCAGTGTTAACACAGCATCAGCAGCAACAGTGTTAACACAGCATCAGCAGTGTTAACACAGCATCAGCAGTGTTAACACAGCATCAGCAGTGTTAACACAGCATCAGCAGCAACAGTGTTAACACAGCATCATCAGTGTTAACACAACATCAGCAGTGTTAACACAGCATCAGTAGTGTTAACACAGCAGCAACAGTGTTAACACAGCATCAGCAGTGTTAACACAGCATCAGCAGTGTTAACACAGCATCAGCAGTGTTAACACAGCATCAGCAGTGTTAACACAGCATCAGCAGTGTTAACACAGCATCATCAGTGTTAACACAGCATCAGCAGTGTTAACACAGCATCAGTAGTGTTAACACAGCAGCAACAGTGTTAACACAGCATCAGCAGTGTTAACACAGCATCAGCAGTGTTAACACAGTATCAGCAGTGTTAACACAGCATCAGCAGCATCAGTGTTAACACAGCATCAGCAGTGTTAACACAGCATCAGCAGTGTTAACACAGCAGTAACAGTGTTAACACAGCAGCAACAGTGTTAACACAGCATCAGCAGTGTTAACACAGCATCAGCAGTGTTAACACAGCATCAGCAGCAACAGTGTTAACACAGCATCAGCAGTGTTAACACAGCATCAGCAGTGTTAACACAGCATCAGCAGTGTTAACACAGTATCAGTAGTGTTAACACAGCATCAGCAGTGTTAACACAGCATCAGTAGTGTTAACACAGCATCAGTAGTGTTAACACAGCATCAGCAGTGTTAACACATCAGCAGCAGTGTTAACACAGCATCAGCAGTGTTAACACAGCAGTAACAGTGTTAACACAGCATCAGCAGTGTTAACACAGCAGCAACAGTGTTAACACAGCATCAGTGGTGTTAACACAGCATCAGTAGTGTTAACACAGCAGCAACAGTGTTAACACAGCATCAGCAGTGTTAACACAGCATCAGCAGTGTTAACACAGCATCAGCAGTGTTAACACAGTATCAGTAGTGTTAACACAGCATCAGCAGTGTTAACACAGCATCAGTAGTGTTAACACAGCATCAGTAGTGTTAACACAGTATCAGCAGTGTTAACACATCAGCAGCAGTGTTAACACAGCATCAGCAGTGTTAACACAGCAGTAACAGTGTTAACACAGCATCAGCAGTGTTAACACAGCAGCAACAGTGTTAACACAGCATCAGTGGTGTTAACACAGCATCAGCAGTGTTAACACAGCAGTAACAGTGTTAACACAGCATCAGCAGTGTTAACACAGCAGCAACAGTGTTAACACAGCATCAGTGGTGTTAACACAGCATCAGCAGTGTTAACACAGCATCAGCAGTGTTAACACAGCATCAGCAGTGTTAACACAGCATCAGCAGTGTTAACACAGCATCAGTAGTGTGGGGTTGTTATGACAACCTCAGCTATCAGCCAAGGTGACGGAACCAGCGCTGATACAGAGTCAATCCTCTGCTCTCTCACACTCCTCCCACTCTCACTTATTCCCCCCCTCTCTCTCACATACACCCTCTTCCCTCTCACTTCCCTCACACCTCCCACAAATTCTCTTTCCCCTCTCTCCCACTCCATCGTCTCTCTCATTTCTCATTCCATTCCTTCTCATTTTCTCGTCAGTCTCTGCTATCACCCTTCTCATTTCCTCTTCCCTCTCAGCTACTCTATTCCCTCTTATCCACACCCACTCCCATTTCCTTCACTCTCACCCATTTTCTCTTCTCTCTCACTTCTTCCCTGTTATTCATTCTACCTTCTTTCCTGCTTTACGTCCCCTCTCACCCATATCACTTTCCCTTTCATCTCACCCATTCACACTCCCGTCATCCACTCCCTCTCCCCTCTCACCTCTTTCTTTCTCTCCTCCCTCATTCTCTTTTCCGTTGCACTCCCCTCTCTCCCACACCCTCTTTCTTCTCACCCACTACGACTTCTCTCCCAGCTTTCATCTCTACTATTCCTTCTTCCCTGACACATTCCTCTCTCCCCTTACTCACTCCTTTTCCCTCTGAAATTCCTCATCTTTTCTCTCACTTCTCACTCTTTCCCCAGTCATCAACTCTCTACCCTTTCTGCCACTCTATCTCTTCCTCACTCTCCAACTCTCCCTCCCCTCTCTTTTTCCCACTCACGAACTCTCTCTCCCCTCGCTTTTCACCACTTACCAACTCTCACCCCTCTCGCCCACTCCCTGTACTTCCTAACCCACTGACATTAGCCTCTCAGCTCCTCTCCCATAATCTTCCTTCTATTAAATATTTCCTCTCTCCTTCTCTCCCACTCCCTCTCATCTACTTTCCCTCCCTCCCTCCCTCTCTTTTTCTTCTGTCTACTTTTCCTTCTCACTTATTCAAGCGCTTCTGTTACTAATCCCATCACTCTCCTCAAGTCGTTTTCTCCTATTTCTCTCTCTCTCTCTCTCTCTCTCTCTCTCTCTCTCTCTTCTCTCTCTCTTCTCTCTCTCTCTCTCTCTCTCTTCTCTCTCTCTCTCTTCTCTCTCTCTCTCTCTTTCTCTCTCTCTCTTCTCTTCTCTCTCTCTCTCTCTCTCTCTCTCTCTCTCTCTCTCTCTCTCTCTCTCTCTCTCTCTCTCTTCTTATATATATATATATATATATATATATATATATATATATCTTCCTCCTCCTCTCTTTCTTTCTCTCTTTTTTTCTCTAGAGGTGTTACTACTAACTAAATTATCTGCGGTACAAAATTTCCCTACACTAAAAACTGTTGATGTGGTAAGAATGAGAGTGGAGTTAGCAGGTTTCTACACAGCTTTCATATCTTGCACAGCAGCTCCACTAACTTGCACAGCAGCTCCACTAACTTGCACAGCAGCTCCACTAACTTGCACAGCAGCTCCTCTAACTTGCACAGCAGCTCCACTAACTTGCACAGCAGCTCCACTAACTTGCACAGCAGCTCCACTAACTTGCACAGCAGCTCCACTAACTTGCACAGCATCTCCACTAACTGAATTGCTTAAGAAAGATGGTCACCACTCAAGACATCAAGTGATAAGCTAACTTCTGCTACTGTTCTGAAAATTTCTTCGTTTTCAAAAGCCTTTCTACCTGACAACAAACGCTAGTTTTTAAACAATAGGCGCAGTCCTATCGTGAAAGGTTGATGGTTAATCCATTTGCATTTGCTAGTCGAGTCTTAACCATGGCTGAACGTAATCATTCTGTAACTGAGGAGGAAACATTAGCCATTGTATGGGCTTCTAAACATTTCCTTGACATTATTCACCAGTACCCAATTCATGTCCCTTGCTCCAGAACAAATAACTGGACGATTAGCGAGATGGTGTATGACCATACAGAAGCTCAATCCTACCTTTGCACACTTGCTTGGCAAGTCGAACGTGGTCGCAGATGCCACATTGGTGCAGTTGTAGTCGATCCTCCATTTAGAGCAGAGGACGTTAACATTGACTAGTGCATGTGGTCCTGCAGCTAGTTCACCATGTCTCAGGTATTGCTCACCCAAGGAGAGACTGAAATATTATTAACCTTGCATGACAACAGTGTAAAGTGTGCATGCAACACTAGTGTAATGTGGGAGGACCTAATCTCATCCAGGTCTACCCTGCTACCAGTGAATCATGGAAAAGGGCATCGCCTGACTTGCTGACCAATTTCCAATGTTCCTTCCAAGGTAATAGGTATTTGTGTGTGATTTATTGATAATTTCAGAAGATACTGTGCATTAGTACTTATTGTTGATAAAATTGGAGTGGCAGTAGCTAAAATATTTAAAGAACAAATTATATACATACATACTACACCTAAGTACCTCGTAACAGATAACGAAGGTGAATTTTACCATTAAATTCTTGAAAAGACGTTTATTTTATACAAGATTAATAAGTTTATTGTCGTCTTCCACCATCCTGCCAGTAATGGCCTAGATGAAAGTACAAACAAGAAAGTACTCGATACTTTTCGAGCAATAATTTATCCTCCCAGCCAAACATGGGACGAAGTTTAGTGTGAAATTAATTCTTCATACAGTGTCTGATAGTGATGCTCCCCACATTATGCTTTGTATAGTGCAGATAAAAGTCTACCCTACGAGTTGCTGTACTCCAGTCTATACGTAAATCAATTGTGACTCTTACTCATATGGCTTTAGGTATTTTTACAAGAATCAAAGAAACACAACAGAAGTCAACAGCAGAATTTACTAAATTCACGAATGTTCGTACAAAGCCAACCAAAATTAAAGTCTGCTTAGAGTCATGTTAACTAACTTCAATAGGAAGTTTGTGAATCCAAAGTTTGACCAAAAGTTTGTTGGTCCTTATTAAGTAATTAAACATTTAAGAAGTAATAAGTACAAAGTTAGAGAAATAAGCAGTGGCCAGTGTCAAGAGTCGCATTTGGACCATATGAAGCTGGTTTATGACGATATTATTGACTGTTCTGACACTCAGACTGGAGAGCTAGTGCTTGAGCATCCTATTTACCCTGTACCTTGTACCTCTCCCCACCTGACTGACACACGTACTGACTGTCGCTACTCTTAGCAGTCATGACAGGTGATGAGGACACCTCAGGTGTCGGCCAATATCACGCTAAGTTTTAGGCATTACCACTGAATTTGACTTCCCTAGGTCAGATGAACACTGTATATATAAATCTTCAGATAGTTATTTCAATCACATCTTTAGGTTTTGCTACACTTGTTATCTTGTTAGACTGTGTCAGTGTGACCGTGTGTTACCTCACATTATTCTGCCATACTGTATAAATAAATTTGTACCTATTCTTACATTTAATTACTTCAATTTTTTTGGAGTGTTCGTGTAAATCTAGTTAATTAGATGCTTAATGTGGGTTAATATATTTTGTGTATTCATTTTTCATTTTCTCTATGAGAACATTAATAATGAATGAAATAATGATTGCACAAAACAGATGTGGCTTGTGTACACCAGGTTATTCGTGCTTGTTAAGTACTCTTTATTATTTTCCAAATATTTTACTTCAGAATCGTAGACCACTTGAATACGCTTGATGTACCTACTTTGATTCCCACTGTGATTCCCTGAGATTCATCAGGCTTTCAATGTGATCTTCGAGTATGATATATGTTTTTCCTGTTGTAAGAACAGAAACAAATCACTAACTGATATTCCTTTGTGTAGCATTTGTCAGTTTATTGTATCTGTATTAGAATATCTTGGTGCATAAGAGAGTTGTCCTTCACGTAGTAAGATCTAAGCTGCCAGTGCTATGTTACGTTATAAGTAGGAGCCCGTTTATAGTGTCACACCATAGGAATATAATGGTTTAGCTTCAGTTACTGAAAGGTCAGTAATACTGACCTACATGAATTCATACCCCGTCATACCCTTCAAACATGGGCAGTTACAACGTAAATACGATGTTCACAGGATACAACTGGGGGATGTCTCGACCATCTTCGTAATAAACAAAGGGAACAGCAACTGTGTACTTCTCCACCGCATTCATTACGTTTCTCGAACCTCCACCCTCTCTCTGTAGTGCAGGATTGCGGGGTAGGGGTCATCCTAGGAAAGGTTGAAGGGAAGGCGTTAGGGGTTTTGTGTGAGAGGGGTTTGGACGTCCAACACGCCTGTGTGAACGTGTTATATAGGTGGTTGAGGCAATTTGCTTTTATGTTGTTGGAGTGTTAGTTAGGTAACATTTAAGAATTGATTCAGGACAACAGGTTAGCCATACTTGAGCTGGGAATAACAGTGCCTGCTCTCTGAAGGAGAGGCATCTGAGCTGTTATGTCAACACACCTCATGCAAGACAGTGATAGAGTGAGTGACGGTGAGAGTATTCCTTCTTTTTATGGTCACCCTTCCTCGGTGGGAGACGGCTGGTCTATTAAAAAAAATAGAGAAAGAATTATTCCAATTTTTTACCGATTCCGATATTTTTCCCGTTTTTCCTTAACGGAATACATTGTGCTCAATAGTTATTAAATAACCCAGTGAGGTTAAATATTAAATAACAACATTTCTCTCAAATTATATTATAATAAATATTAAACGAAAGTATAAAATTATAATTCAGACCTTGAATAATAACCTCTCTGCATTATTAAGCCGATTTAACTGACACTTCCATTATAGCCGCTACTGGTAAAAGGTTCTAATCTAATCTCTGATAAAGCATTAATAACAGGAAAAAACATACATAATTCTAATACTTAAAATAAAGTTGAAGAACATCATCTACCTATTTTCGGAAGTTAATCTGTGCCAGTGAGGATAATAGATGTTACCCCCAGAGGTTAAGAGCATCTTTCACTGGGGTATTTACTGGCTAGGTTTACCTGAGATGGAAGAACTGGCTAGGTTTACCAAAGATGGAAGAACTGGTTAGGTTCACCAGAGATGGAAGAACTGGTTAGGTTCACCAGAGATGGAAGAACTGGTTAGGTTCACCAGAGATGGAAGAACTGGTTAGGTTTACCAGAGATGGAAGAACTGGTTAGGTTTATCAAAGATGGAAGAACTGGTTAGGTTTACCAGAGATAGAAGAACTGGTTAGGTTTACCAGAGATGGAAGAACTGGTTAGGTTTACCAGAGATGGAAGAACTGGTTAGGTTCACCAGAGATGGAAGAACTGGTTAGGTTCACCAGAGATGGAAGAACTGGTTAGGTTTACCAGAGATGGAAGAACTGGTTAGGTTTACCAGAGATGGAAGAACTGGTTAGGTTTACCAGAGATGGAAGAACTGGTTAGGTTTACCAGAGATGGAAGAACTGGTTAGGTTTACCAGAGATAGAAGAACTGGTTAGGTTTACCAGAGATGGAAGAACTGGTTAGGTTTACCAGAGATGGAAGAACTGGTTAGGTTTACCAGAGATGGAAGAACTGGTTAGGTTTACCAGAGATGGAAGAACTGGTTAGGTTTACCAGAGATAGAAGAACTGGTTAGGTTTACCAGAGATGGAAGAACTGGTTAGGTTGACCAGAGATGGAAGAACTGGTTAGGTTTACCAGAGATGGAAGAACTGGTTAGGTTCACCAGAGATGGAAGAACTGGTTAGGTTTACCAGAGATGGAAGAACTGGTTAGGTTTACCAGAGATGGAAGAACTGGTTAGGTTTACAAGAGATGGAAGAACTGGTTAGGTTTACCAGAGATGGAAGAACTGGTTAGGTTTACCAGAGATGGAAGAACTGGTTAGGTTTACCAGAGATGGAAGAACTGGTTAGGTTTACCAGAGATGGAAGAACTGGTTAGGTTTACCAGAGATGGAAGAACTGGTTAGGTTTACCAGAGATGGAAGAACTGGTTAGGTTTACCAGAGATGGAAGAACTGGTTAGGTTTACCAGAGATAGAAAAACTGGTTAGGTTTACCAGAGATGGAAGAACTGGTTAGGTTTACCAGAGATGGAAGAACTGGTTAGGTTTACCAGAGATGGAAGAACTGGTTAGGTTTACCAGAGATGGAAGAACTGGTTAGGTTTACCAGAGATGGAAGAACTGGTTAGGTTTACCAGAGATGGAAGAACTGGTTAGGTTTACCAGAGATGGAAGAACTGGTTAGGTTTACCAGAGATGGAAGAACTGGTTAGGTTTACAGAGATGGAAGAACTGGTTAGGTTTACCAGAGATGGAAGAACTGGTTAGGTTTACCAGAGATGGAAGAACTGGTTAGGTTTACCAGAGATGGAAGAACTGGTTAGGTTTACCAGAGATGGAAGAACTGGTTAGGTTTACCAGAGATGGAAGAACTGGATAGGTTTACCAGAGATGGAAGAACTGGTTAGGTTTACCAGAGATGGAAGAACTGGTTAGGTTTACCAGAGATGGAAGAACTGGTTAGGTTTACCAGAGATGGAAGAACTGGTTAGGTTTACCAGAGATGGAAGAACTGGTTAGGTTTACCAGAGATGGAAGAACTGGTTAGGTTTACCAGAGATGGAAGAACTGGTTAGGTTTACCAGAGATAGAAGAACTGGTTAGGTTTACCAGATATGGAAGAACTGGTTAGGTTTACCAGAGATGGAAGAACTGGTTAGGTTTACCAGAGATGGAAGAACTGGTTAGGTTTACCAGAGATGGAAGAACTGGTTAGGTTTACCAGAGATGGAAGAACTGGTTAGGTTTACCAGAGATGGAAGAACTGGTTAGGTTTACCAGAGATGGAAGAACTGGTTAGGTTTACCAGAGATGGAAGAACTGGTTAGGTTTACCAGAGATGGAAGAACTGGTTAGGTTTACCAGAGATGGAAGAACTGGTTAGGTTTACCAGAGATGGAAGAACTGGTTATGTTTACCAGAGATGGAAGAACTGGTTAGGTTTACCAGAGATGGAAGAACTGGTTAGGTTTACCAGAGATGGAAGAACTGGTTAGGTTTACCAGAGATGGAAGAACTGGTTAGGTTTACCAGAGATGGAAGAACTGGTTAGGTTTACCAGAGATGGAAGAACTGGTTAGGTTTACCAGAGATGGAAGAACTGGTTAGGTTTACCAGAGATGGAAGAACTGGTTAGGTGAAATTGCCAAGTATTTGTGTATTTTTGTTTTTTGTTTGTGGTAACACGAATACGTGTGCGTTTATTTTTTCACGATGTGTTTTTGTGATTTGGAAAAGGATCCCGAGGGAAGAAAATGTCTGTTACGTTCTGTTGCTGGGAACTTTGGCTACAGTTTCCCCATATTATTGATCAAAATCAAACTCAAGTGATGAGTACGTTCAGTATACTCATCACTTGAGTTGCTGTCAGCATACCAGCTGAACATACTCACCACTTAAGTTGCTGCCAGCATTGTGGGGGAATGTACCCCTAAGATAATATGGACTGTAAATGTTGCTATACTTAGCTTGTAGATGCATCCACGACTATCCAGCCATCCCAATAATCGTTGTTGATGCAGACGTTCACATCCCCCACAGGGCTGTATGGTAAAATAAAATCACACATGAGACTTATATTATTGCCCCAAAGGAGCGTATGCCATATAATCAGTCATTGAATGGACTTAACGGCGGTTTACTCACGGTGTTTGGGTGGATCGCCCGCGTGTGACCGAGTGAATGATAAATCTGCCTAGATTATGAACATGTTCCCAACTGCGCAGCCTTCTGAACATATACATGTCTGAGCAGACTTACCTGGGTATTTGTATCGGACCCTTAATTCACACCTGGAAAACGCTGTCTTGATTGAAGAACGCTGCTGAAGAGTCACTGCCTGGTTAGACGAAGTACACTCGATTATCTCTCTACTTTCAACAATTTCAGTTTTTTTGCAGTGGTAAGAAGCTGCGCACACTTCTGAATATACCTCTATTTTATTGTTAACACTAAACGCGCTGGACCAGAGTTCTTATCCGTTTTCCCGACGATAGTGGAGATTGAATAAGCGCACGGACGTCCACGACTAATGTCTTTTTGTGGTTAAATCCCCTCGTGCTGTAGGACCCGTCTCTTTGGTTTATAAGTTCAATCTAACGCCCTCGTGCCTCAGCGGGGCTTGGCATCGCTGACATCAGCACAATTTCAACAATTGCTACATGCTGCTACAAGAGGTAATTCAAATGCTTGTGTTCTCTAAATACTTTGATCACTGGAACACAAGATTGTATTGTCAAGTGTAGAAACTGATACAACAGTTTCCTATAACTTTCTGCTAAGGTAAAGAGTCACATATATATCAAATGTCTATTAACTCATATATACTTGTTGCAACTTGGTCAGACAACACATGACATACTGTGGTCTATTCATCTGTTATTAATTAAGTTGTTTTCGAAGCCAGACATGCCGTCTGGCCCTTTCTAAGGGCCGGAAATGGTAGGGCCCTTGAAAAGGGCACAAAGGGCTGATAACCCCCCTCTTTTGGAGAAGTTTCTCCACAAGCATACCAACTGATCATACTCATCACTCGAGTTGCTGTCAGCATACCAGGTGAAAATACTCATCACTTGAGTTGCTGCCAGCATACCAGCTGAACATACTCATCACTTGAGTTGCTGTCAGCATACCAGCTGAACATACTCATCACTTGAGTTGCTGTCACTATACCAGCTCAACATACTCATCACTTGAGCTGCTGTCACTATACCAGCTCAACATACTCATCACTTGAGCTGCTGTCACTATACCAGCTGAACATACTCATCACTTGAGCTGCTGTCACTATACCAGCTCAACATACTCATCACTTGAGCTGCTGAATTCTCTTCTCAGTTTCTTTCACTTCATTCACAATATTGTCAAGGTGTGTTTTATCGGAGTCATCCACTGAATTAGCAGTGAAGACGTTATTCTTATGTATGGGTTTTAAAATAGCTGAGTATCTTGAATCACGGGTGTGTGCATAGGGGCGGGAGGAGAAAGCAGGATTGTTTCCTCAGGGCCCATGTTGTCGTGGGGGTTCCTCAGGGCCCATGTTGTCGTGGGGGTTCGGTGATGGATTTGGGTAATTAACACACACGTAGGATGTCTTGGTAGCATATATTAAGATGATAAGGAAGAGCGCTCAGAGCCTTGACCTGTCCTCTCTATATCCCGTCTTGAACTGAGGGCAGTGCCCGAGGGCACGTACGGCAAGTGACACACCTAACGGTCACTGGTAAGAGGCACCAGTACTCCTGACACTACTGACAATATATTCTAGGGAGGCTAAACCTACATTATTGAACAGACGAATAATGGAGCAGTGCAGTAAGCCTACTGGCTCACTTTACTTCATTTTACTGAGAAGACGTTTTGTTAACCATGGACTGTATGAGTTCTCCTGGTGCACGAAACATCTCAATAAAGTGTCATAAATAGCACATTCTGTCTTATTAAATCAAAGGAAACGTGTATTAGAAAGAAGGAAACATGTTGTAGTCACCGGTATTATAGGGAAAAGTATTTGGGCTACCAACGTTAAAAAAAGAAAGGGAAACGTGTTAAGAAAACCAGCATTAAAAAGCGAGAAACGGTGATGTGGCCGTCAGCCTTACCAGCAAGGATATGTATATGTTGGGGACACTTGTATTAAAACTTAGGAAACTTGATACCAACATTATGAGGAGAGAAACGTGTTGGCGCACCTGCGTTATATGGAAGGAAATATGTTGGTTTAACCCGCATTAAAAAGAATGGAAAGTGTTATAGCCATCATTATTAAAACAAATAGTGGACCCTCGGTTAACGAATACCCCGGAAATCGTACAATTATGTAAGTATAATATTTTAAGTGCATGTGGAAGTGTATTTTTGGGGGTCTGAAATAGACTAACCTTCGTGACATTATTTCTTAAGGACGTAAATTCGTTCGGTAATGGCACTTGAGCAGGCTTCTGGGATGAAGTTTTTTCGTTAACCGAGGGTCCACTTAAACAAAAAAACATGCTGAATTTATCAACAGTGAAAGGAAGGAAACGTGTCGTGGCCACCAGCACGTGTCGTGGCCACCAGCATTATAAACACAGATACGTGTCGTGGCCACCAGCATTATTAACACAGACACGTGTCGTGGCCACCAGCATTATAAACACAGACATGTGTCGTGGCCACCAGCATTATTAACACAGACACGTGTTGTGGCCACCAGCATTATTAACACAGACACGTGTTGTGGCCACCAGCATTATTAACACAGACACATGTTTTGGCCACCAGCATTATTAACACAGACACGTGTTGTGGCCACCAGCCTTATTAACACAGACACGTGTTGTGGCCACCAGCATTATTAACACAGACACGTGTTGTGGCCACCAGCATTATTAACACAGACACGTGTTGTGGCCACCAGCATTATTAACACAGACACGTGGGGCCACTATAATTACGTGGGTATTCCCGAAGGGAAATCTTAAAGAGCTTACCCGAATGTTTTTTTCTTCCTTCGTGTTGATTTTATTTTGCTGGTAGCTTGAAAAAGCCTTATTCAGTCGGCTTCAAATTTTCAACACGAGGAACAGACATATTCCCGAGCACTGTGACTGATCTCAACAACCTCGGTGGCGGAGCTTCAAAGGGTCACAAACTGTGTCAAAAATACGTCGTCGGCGGAGAAGGAAATTCAACCAAGTTGTTGCAGATCTGATGATTTTATGTATAGAATAATGTGACATTTTCATTCACGTTAAGTCACGTTAAATAAGTTTTAGTTTACTTTTGAACGGCTTCAATATTAAATGGCTGATGCATCTTAATATCTATTAAGTTTCGCTTATGTGCGGACAAATTTTGTTGTTGTAGATGCGCCGGTACTCTCCCAGCCTGGGTCTCTTCCAGATGGTGACCCGGCCTTGGCTCCCTGTCGTGGGAGTGTCTGAGACCTATGTCTCCCATGGGAGGAGGTAAAAGTACCCCCTCATCTTCTGGGACCAATTGTTCCTAGGACTAGCCACATTCCTTGCCCTCACGGGGCTCGTAGGGAGAAGCTAGGCCTCTTTGGTCTGCCATCTTCCCCGCCCAAGGGAGGCTAGGGAATGGCAGGCTTGTGAGCTGCAGATGGTAGCAAGCATGCCCTAAAAGGGCATGGCATGGTCCCCCTCGGGCAGATTTGTTGACGTAGTAGTACTGGTGTGGAGTCCTGAATACAAGGTTTGCACTGCCATTGCGTGATGGAAATTTTATTGAATTAACAGGGATATTCATTTTTCTTCAGTAACAAACGAATGCTTCTCTTGATTGGCTTCAAAATATTATTGACGATCAAACTTTTAAGTTAGATTGAAATAGTTAAAAAAAGAATGGAATCCTTGAAAGCAAATCAGTTACTGAAGAATGTCTTACCTGATCAGCTTCACACTTTTACCATTGTGGCCTTTATTACAACCTCAGGTTCAATGGCCTGTTAACCTGAGTGTAAAAGGGAGCTTGGAGCAAAGAAACACAGTAGAAGATGCTTTGAATTTGTATTTCCTTCACCAAGCAGTTAGGAATATATAAGACTTTGGTCTTTTCCTTCACCAAGTAAATAGAAAAGGGCTTTTTACACATATGTACACTATATACAAAGGAGTAGTATTTAGTGCATGCCACAGTTGTCTAGGCTAAACAGCAGCCAAAAGACAGACAACTTTCCACAACCAGCTCTATGCAGGAATTCCAATGACAAACTGCGAGTGGTATCCACGTCACCTTTGTCATTGTTAAACTCGCATTTTAATTGGCTGAACCGAGTCGTTGATTTGATGATGGGCCCCATTGCCAAACCCTTAGCGATGGTTCTCTGGTTGGAGGGGAGCCTATGTGGGTGTGTTTAACATGCTCCGAATAAAGGTTACATACTCTTTCCATGCAACACCCCCACCCCAAGAGGGCTCAGGACTAGGCTTCCACCTCAAATGGGTAGAGTGCCGCCATGGCACATTATAATAAGGGGACCGCCTTTCCCCTCAACCATCCCGCTCATTAGTTAAAGCTAAACTGTTCTCGAGACATAAAGTCCAGCTTTAAACTTAAGAGTGAGACAGCAGACGGTAGGGCTAGCGTAGGTCCAAGGTGCCTGCAGGGCACCCCCCCGCTAAAAAAAAAAAAAAACCACTAGGGGAAAAAAAGGGCTGGTTCCACCCAAAGTCCCTAACACAACCTAACTAAATCAGCTAGTGTATTATTTTTGCCAGCAATGTGTATAATTTTTATATTGTAGGGTTGCAACCTAATACTCCAACGCATGAGTCTGGTATTTTGATTCTTCATATGCTGGAGATACACCAGAGGGTTGTGGTCGCTGTAGATGGTGACCACCTGAGAGGATTGGCCCACATAGACATCAAAATGCTCTAATGCCAGAAGTAGATCCAGGCCCTCCTTCTCTATAGTAGAGTAGGCCCTCTGGTGTGGTTGGTATTTGGCCGAAACATATGCCACAGGCTGCAACCCATCATTCCCAGATTGCAGAAGCACTGCCCCCACCCCAGACTCACAAGCGTCAATCTGCAAGGAAAATGGTTTTGAAAAGTCTGGAGACAACAGAATGGGTGCAGTACATAGTAATATCTTTGCTTTTGTAAAGGTATCTTGACATTCTGGGGTCCAAATAAAGGGAACTTTGTGACTGGTAAGTTAGGTTAGAGGTGCAACAATATCTGCAATTTTTTTACAGAATCTTCTATAAAACCCTACCATCCCTAGAAAACGTTGAAGGGATTTCCTGTCAGGGGAACTGGATAATTTTTAATGGCCAGAATTTTTGCAAATTTAGGGGCCACTTTGCCACTACCTACTGCATGGCCCAGAAAATTAATAGTAGATTGGCCAAAGGATGACTTTGATAAATTAACAGTTAAATGAAAACTCTGGAAGGTCTCAAAGAGAGCCTTAAGCCTAAATACATGTTGGTCCCAAGTGTCCGACACAACAACTATGTCATCTAGGTAAGCTGCCGTGCCTTCAAGTCCTTTAATAGCCTGATGGATAAGTCTCTGGAATGATGCAGGAGAGTTTTTCATTCCGAAGGGAGTCACTGTATACTGATAATGACCTCCTGGAATTACGAAGGCAGAGATTTCCTTCGCCTTATCTGTTAAAGGTACTTGATAGTAACCTTTAAGGAGGTCCAATTTGGATACAAAAGTAGCCTTACCCACAAAGTCGATTACATCATCCAGACGTGGCAGAGGATAGGCATCTGCAATTGTGACCTCATTCACCTTACGGTAATCTGTGCACATTCGGAACCCTCCATCAGCTTTGTTAACAAGGATGCACGGTGAAGCCCACGGACTAGATGACTCCTCCACTAACCCATGCTCAAACAGAAATTCTACCTCCTGTTAAAGTAGCCTCTGTTTTTCAGGATTAGCTCTGTAAGGGCAGAGTTTAATAGGTTTAGAGTTTCCAACATCTACGTCATGATATCCTATTGTATGTACATTTTTTCGGCACATCCGAAAAAAATATCAGGATAAGACTGTAGGAGCGCAGTGAAATTAGTTACTTGAGACTTGGTCAAACCCAACATTAAAGGGTTAGGGTCCTTGAGGAGGACCGAATTTGGAAGCTTTACATTAATCTCAGAGTGCAAAGAGTCAGGGTCATCAGAGGCAGAGGACAGAGTCATTACTGGGACTTTATCTGATGTATTAAATGCTTTAATTTGATTAATGTGGTAAGTTTTGCTTTTTGAGGTCTTGTCAAGGGGAGATACCACATAATTTACATCAGATAATCTACTTACGATTTGCATTGGTCCCGTAAATCTAGCTTTCAAGGTGTGGCCAGGTATAGGCTCCTGTACCAAAACCTTATCTCCTGGATGGAAGGAGCGAAATTTTGAGTTTCTGTCATACCTCTGTTTCATCGTATTCTGAGCTGCCTTCAAGTTAGCCTTAGCCAACTGACGTGCTACCTGCAACCTTGAAGAAGGGTTGTAGAGGGTTGTGGAGGCGTCTTCTCCCATCCATCCTTCTTTGAGCACACGTAGAGGACCTCGTACATTGTGCCCAAATATCAGCTCAAAAGGACTGTACCCTGTAGACTCTTGCACAGTTTCTCTCATTGCGAATAGCAACAGAGGAAGTGATTCATCCCAGTCTGTAGGAAAATGCAAGCAGAATGTTCTCATCATTGTTTTTAACGTCTGATGGAATCTTTCCAAGGCGCCTTGGGACTGAGGATGATAGGCAGTGGATAGGTTATGAACTATTCCTAGCCTAGTTAATGCTTCCCTAAATGCTTTGGCAGTGAAGTTAGTACCTTGATCACTTTGAATAGTTTTAGGAATTCCAAAGCTTTAAGGATTGCTTTAGTGTTAATACTGCGCATATGAACTGTCTCTGGATATCTAGTTACTCTATCCATGATTGTGAATAAATATTGATTTCCAGACTTAGCTTTAGGTAGTGGACCTACACAATCTATTATTAATTCTGAAAAAGGGTCTCCATTAACAGGAATGGGATGGAGAGGTGCAGGTTTAATGGGGTGTCCACGTTTCCCTACTTGCTGACATTCTTGCCAACAGCGAATATGATTCTTTACATCTTGCCTTAACTTTGGCCAAAAGAATTCTTTTGTTATTCTGTATTGAGTTTTAGTAATTCCCAAATGGCCTCCTAAAGATGAGTTATGGGCTATTTTTAGTATCTGAGACCTAAACTTTCTATGAACCACTAATTTATCTGTTTGCTGTTTTCCCTCCACCTCCTTACCAGTTTCAGTGCAGACTAAGTAATTATTTTTTAGGAGATATTTGACCGGGTGACCCGAAGTGGATTTACCCATAGCTGCCTCAAAAGCAGAGTTTAGTGAGGAGTCTTTCCGTTGTTCCTCCCGAAAGGACAGTCCCTCAGGCATGGAAACAGAGACATCTGCAACACTGGAATAAATACGGTAATACGGCGTAATACGGTGACCATAACTGTAATACGGTGACCATAACTGTAATACGATGACCATAACTGTGCAGCATAATCTAAATGAGGCCAAAATAACGATATATAGAGTTGAAGAATAACCTGAGGACTCCTGTTATTCAGATATATGGTAGTGGAATTGTCTGCAGAAGAGTCTATGAAAGATGAGGTGAATTCTTGTATGGACGAGGAAAAAACAAAGAGCGTTAAGTCTGATGCAAAAAAAGAGGGAATGTATCAGAGTAAAGTTGTGCCAACACTCTTATATGAGGGTGGAGCATGGGATGTAAACGTTGCTACGAGAAGCTGGAGGCAGTGGAGACTGAGCACAATGTCTGGTGTGAATATTTTGAGGAAACAAATGTAGCAAGGATATTAGAAGGAGGTGCAGGGTTACTAAAAGTATTATCCAGAGGGCTGAGAATAAGTTATTGAGGTGATTTGGGCATTCAGAGAGGACAGGACAAAATAAGTTGTGGTAGAGGGTGAATAAATGTGTAGTGGAGTGAAGACGGGGACAGGGTCTTCCTACAAAGGTTGTAGGGAGAGGGTAAAGGAAGTATTGAATGCAAGGGCTTGGACATCCAACAGGCGTATGTTGTGACTTGTGTTGTTGGTGTGTGAGCAAGGTAACACTTATGAAGGGATTCAGGAAGACTGGTTAGCCGGACTTTAGTCCTGGAGTTGGGAAGTACAGTGGCTTCGCTCTGAAGGATGGGTGAGGATATTGCAGTTTTGATGGGCATCTGAGCTGTAGTATCGGCCTCTGACAAGACAGTGAGGGAGTGAGGAATGGTGAAAATGTTTCTTCTTTTTCGAGTGACCATTCCTCCGTGGAAGACGACCATTGTTTTAAAACAAATGATGATGATGATACTCGATTTTAAACGAAGGAAGGAACTGGAAGCAATGTAAACAAAAGGAACGTGTTGCGACCTCCAGCATCATAAAGAGGGAAACATGTTAAGGCCACCGCCATTATAAAGAGTGAAACATGGTGAGACCACCAGCGTTAAGAGGACCGAAACATGTTGGCGCCACGTGCATTAAAAGGAAGTAAACGTGTTGCAAAGACAAAAAACATGTTGGAGCTTTTGTGTTATGAAAAGAGACACATGTTGAGGCTATCAGCATTGTAAGGAAGGAAATGTGTTGAGACTATCAGCATTGTAAGGAAGGAAATGTGTTGAGACTATCAGCACTGTAAGGAAGGAAATGTGTTGAGACTATCAGCACTGTAAGGAAGGAAATGTGTTGAGACTATCAGCATTGTAAGGAAGGAATGTTGAGACATCAGCATGTAGAATGTGAGACTATCAGCATTGTAAGGAAGGAAATGTGTTGAGACTATCAGCATTGTAAGGAAGAAATGTGTTGAGACTATCAGCATTGTAAGGAAGGAAATGTGTTGAGACTATCAGCATTGTAAGGAAGGAAATGTGTTGAGACTATCAGCATTGTAAGGAAGGAATGGAGAATGCATGTAAGGAAATGTAGGCTATCAGCATTGTAAGGAAGAAAATGTGTTGAGACTATCAGCATTGTAAGGAAGGAAATGTGTTGAGACTATCAGCATTGTAAGGAAGGAAATGTGTTGAGACTATCAGCATTGTAAGGAAGGAAATGTGTTGAGACTATCAGCACTGTAAGGAAGGAAATGTGTTGAGACTATCAGCATTGTAAGGAAGGAAATGTGTTGAGATTATCAGCATTGTAAGGAAGGAAATGTGTTGAGACTATCAGCATTGTGAGGAAGGAAATGTGTTGAGACTATCAGCATTGTGAGGAAGGAAATGTGTTGAGGCTATCAGCATTGTGAGGAAGGAAATGTGTTGAGACTATCAGCACTGTAAGGAAGGAAATGTGTTGAGACTATCAGCATTGTAAGGAAGGAAATGTGTTGAGACTATCAGCATTGTAAGGAAGGAAATGTGTTGAGACTATCAGCATTGTGAGGAAGGAAATGTGTTGAGACTATCAGCATTGTAAGGAAGGAAATGTGTTGAGACTATCAGCATTGTAAGGAAGGAAATGTGTTAAGACTATCAGCACTGTAAGGAAGGAAATGTGTTGAGACTATCAGCATTGTAAGGAAGGAAATGTGTTAAGACTATCAGCATTGTGAGGAAGGAAATGTGTTGAGACTATCAGCATTCAAATGATGAAAACCTGTTGGGGTCATCAGCATCATAGAGAAACGTGTTGGTGCTTCTAGCTTTCTTAAAATGAAGGAAAAGTGTTGTGGACACCAGCATTAAACAAGAGAAACGTGTTACTGCCTCGAAATGTGTTCGGGACACCAGTTTATTTTTTATCTGTGTCTAAATCTTTATTATTTAAGAGTTGTAATAAATATGAAAAAAAAAATGATGCTTTTTGTAATTTAGGTACAAAATTATAAGGTCTTTGTTGGTGTTTTTCATTAATATTGTTTACTCAGAACCTTCTAAATTTCTTACACTTATTTTCCTGTTTCCTGTTCTTGTCTCCAGTGATGCCTCACTCTACCACCTACTGTTTCCTGTTCTTGTCTCCACTGATGCCTCACTCTACCACCTACTGTTTCCTGTTCTTGTCTCCACTGATGCCTCACTCTACCACCTACTGTTTCCTGTTCTTGTCTCCACTGATGCCTCACTCTACCACCTACTGTTTCCTGTTCTTGTCTCCACTGATGCCTCACTCTACCACCTACTGTTTCCTGTTCTTGTCTCCACTGATGCCTCACTCTACCACCTACTGTTTCCTGTTCTTGTCTCCACTGATGCCTCACTCTACCACCTACTGTTTCAGGTTCTTGTCTCCACTGATGCCTTACTCTACCACCTACTGTTTCCTGTTCTTGTCTCCACTGATGCCTCACTCTACCACCTACTGTTTCCTGTTCTTGTCTCCACTGATGCCTCACTCTACCACCTACTGTTTCCTGTTCTTGTTTCCACTGATGCCTCACTCTACCACCTACTGTTTCCTTTTCTTGTCTCCACTGATGCCTCACTCTACCACCTACTGTTTCCTGTTCTTGTCTCCACTGATGCCTCACTCTACCACCTACTGTTTCCTGTTCTTGTTTCCACTGATGCCTCACTCTACCACCTACATTTTTTTATCATTCGTCAATTTTATGGTTCACTTCTTCTTTCACAGCCGCCAACTGTCGACAAATTCACCCACAAACATCTAAATACATTTATTTCTTTCATACAACCTCCCTCCATTCTGATATCCGGTTTTTCTTTGCCTACATTTTTCTTACCCTCATTATCCTCTTCGTTCCTATGATCACTTTTAATTTCCGTCTTACATGTCCTCTCAAATTCGTCCACCAAACTTTGCAACTTCTCATTAGAATCTTCCAAAAAGAACTGTCATCGGTGAAGGTAGTTGTGACAACTGTCATCGGTGAAGGTAGTTGTGACAACTGTCATCGGTGAAGGTAGTTGTGACAACTGTCATCGGTGAAGGGTAGTTGTGACAACTGTCATCGGTGAAGGTAGTTGTGACAACTGTCATCGGTGAAGGGTAGTTGTGACAACTGTCATCGGTGAAAGGTAGTTGTGACAACTGTCATCGGTGAAAGGTAGTTGTGACAACTGTCATCGGTGAAGGTAGTTGTGACAACTGTCATCGGTGAAGGTAGTTGTGACAACTGTCATCGGTGAAGGTAGTTGTGACAACTGTCATCGGTGAAGGTAGTTGTGACAACTGTCATCGGTGAAGGTAGTTGACACTGCATCGGGAAGGTAGTTGTGACAACTGTCATCGGTGAAGGTAGTTGTGACAACTGTCATCGGTGAAGGTAGTTGTGACAACTGTCATCGGTGAAGGTAGTTGTGACAACTGTCATCGGTGAAGGTAGTTGTGACAACTGTCATCGGTGAAGGTAGTTGTGACAACTGTCATCGGTGAAGGTAGTTGTGACAACTGTCATCGGTGAAGGTAGTTGTGACAACTGTCATCGGTGAAGGTAGTTGTGACAACTGTCATCGGTGAAGGTAGTTGTGACAACTGTCATCGGTGAAGGTAGTTGTGACAACTGTCATCGGTGAAGGTAGTTGTGACAACTGTCATCGGTGAAGGTAGTTGTGACAACTGTCATCAGTGAAGGTAGTTGTGACAACTGTCATCGGTGAAAGGTAGTTGTGACAACTGTCATCGGTGAAGGTAGTTGTGACAACTGTCATCGGTGAAGGTAGTTGTGACAACTGTCATCGGTGAAGGTAGTTGTGACAACTGTCATCGGTGAAGGTAGTTGTGACAACTGTCATCGGTGAAGGTAGTTGTGACAACTGTCATCGGTGAAGGTAGTTGTGACAACTGTCATCAGTGAAGGTAGTTGTGACAACTATCATCGGTGAAGGTAGTTGTGACAACTGTCATCGGTGAAGGTAGTTGTGACAACTGTCATCGGTGAAGGTAGTTGTGACAACTGTCATCGGTGAAGGTAGTTGTGACAACTGTCATCGGTGAAGGTAGTTGTGACAACTGTCATCGGTGAAGGTAGTTGTGACAACTGTCATCTGTGAAGGTAGTTGTGACAACTGTCATCGGTGAAGGTAGTTGTGACAACTGTCATCGGTGAAGGTAGTTGTGACAACTGTCATCGGTGAAGGTAGTTGTGACAACTGTCATCGGTGAAGGTAGTTGTGACAACTGTCATCGGTGAAGGTAGTTGTGACAACTGTCATCGGTGAAAGTAGTTGTAACAACTGTCATCGGTGAAGGTAGTTGTGACAACTGTCATCGGTGAAGGTAGTTGTGACAACTGTCATCGGTGAAGGTAGTTGTGACAACTGTCATCGGTGAAAGTAGTTGTGAAAACTTGCACTTTGCTCTAGACTCCATATCTTTTTATTCACACAATCCTCTCCAACATTCCAGAGTTTACTTCCTACATAATCGCAACTTAAATTATTTTAAACAACCATTGTTACATCACATATCCCTGTCTAAGGTCTACTTTTACTGTAATATAATCCCCTCTCATATATATTCCTTAACCTGAGCCTCGCTGTTCACAAAAAACTTTACCACTTGAGCAACATCTGGCATATTTCTCCCTTTTTTCAACCTTATCATATTCCTTTTCTAAATTCATAAATGTAACAAAAACTAATTCAAAAACAAAATTCGCTCCTGCTTTTAAAATTTGTCTCGATCTCACCTATTTCAGGTGCTTTATCTTCTCCCGCTGTAGTCACCGCCTCCTGCACTCTCCCCACACACACTTACATCAGCCTTTCCCTCACTCCTACAAGACGTTATATCTCCATGCCCAATGCATGAATTCACTGCCTCCCTTTCCTCACTGGTATTCAACAACACAAAATAATCCCAGTGCCTCCCCCACCCATCTAATAACTCTTGTATTTTTTTTTAATTGTTAAATTCATTTGTTCGGTATTCTTCCTCAACTTATTAATCTCACTCGAAACTCGTTTATTATTCCTCAGCAATTTTTTTAATAAATCGTCACTCATTCTCTCATTGGCTCTCCTTCCGGACTTTCTCGTTACTCTTTTAACCTCTGTTTTGCTTTCCGTATACTCTGCCCCCCGAAATTCACTTGAACATTGTTAAAACCTGGAGTATGCTACTTCATTCCACCAATTACTCCTATTCCCTCTGCACCCACCCTTCAACACCCACCAATGTCTGTTACACACTCTAGCATTGTACTATTAAATCTACGACAAATGTCTTCGACCTCCTATCTGTACTTTCTCTAGTCACTCCGGTAAACCAAAGTCATGAGAGAAATTAAATTTACTCAGAAAAAAAGGCAGAAAACTAGCGAAATTATGCGCGTGAGAAAATAATGGAATCAATTTCCAAAAATAGATTCACATGAAGGTGTGATAGAACTCGAGGCTAGAAAGTATCGATGTGAGTCAATTAAAGGTTAAGAGGCTCGGCTCTTCTTACATCTCCCACCACACAGCTCACATTGCCTCTCAACAGATTAACAATATCAGTGCCCACTCTACTAGGCAACTCTGCCTCCTCTCAGCTGTGACACCACCTATCCCAGCCTTTATCATTTCAAGCTAAGTGCATCCCAATCACTGACATTCCGTATACCCCGCACACCTAGACGTAACTATTTGGTTTTCTCTCATATACATAGATATGTAAATACGAATTAACATAATGTGCAGTTATTCTTTTCATTTCTCGCAAAACTAGGTGAGCGACATAGCTTGGCCTTGCTAAAGCTACTGTCCAGCTTATCTTCGGTCGATTTCGCTGGATTTGCTTAGCATCATTGTTTCGTGAAGTTCAGGTTGGTTTTTCGCCGTATTTTGGCAACTGTCAATTTATAAATATGAAAAATTATAACTTTATAAATATATCACGTCAAAGGAAATGACAATTTATAGTGGAATGCTTGACGATAACCCTCCAGTTCTCGTTTTTTATATTCATATACAGAAGCCATTGTATGTGCTAGAAAATGAAAGGTAAACATTGCCAGCTTTTATTCTTGCAATATATCCCTAACAAACAATAGACTACACCACACTGCAGACGTACCCAAATATACTTTAGAAAAAAAAATGAAAAAAACTGTCCGCAGTACCAGCCACTTGACCCCCTCACTTACACAGACACCATCAACAACAGTCCCCAACACTCGAGGCATCCTGCACTCCACATGGACCAATAACATGCATACACACTTCTGACTCAATTATTCTGTCTTCCTCCTCGTCCTTAACTCTATCCAGCAACGTGATACCCAAGATCAACTCCATCCAGCAACGTGATACCCAAGATCAAATGGACACAGAAAACATTGGAAGCAAGAGACCGCGAGGAAGGTAATGCATTTAACACAAAATTAGTAGCAGACATTATAACCATTGATGGTACAACAAAGAACAATTAAAGAAGAGAAATTTATTGAACTTTATTGAGACGTTTCGCCGGTGGAAGAGACTTCTTTAATCAATCATTGATAGAAAAAGCCTCGTCCATGGGCGAAACATCTCAATAAAGTTCTCCTTTGCAATTGTCTTTTTCACCACACGTTGGCTTAGCACAATTTGTCTCAAATATCAGTGATATCAAAAGCAGAGCAAAAAATGATTCACATCCAGACCAGATAGTGACTACAAGGACAAAACAGATATGATAATGATAAGAACAGTTGCCATAAATGGCACACATTACAGAAAGCACCTGGTGGTTACTAACGCCTTGCTCCCGGTATTTTAATCACCTCTTGCTACATGCATGGCTTACGGAGGAAAGATTCTTCTCCACTTCCCTATGGAGATGAAATAAAATAACACAAGACTGAGAAATTAGAAGAAAACTCAGGTGAGTGTGTATACACATACATATATATGCATAACTGCATGTGTAGTATGGACTAAGTGCAAGTAGTATACCTGGAGAGGGTTCCGGGGGTCAACGCCCCCGTGTTAAGAGACAGAAAGAAGAGACACCAGTAATCATACCACTGAGTAGGTAGGATGGTAGTATCTCCCTGGGTGGTTGCTGTCTGCCAACCTTATTATTATTATTATTATTATTATTATTATTATTTTTATTATTATTATTATTATTATTATTATTATTATTATTATTATTATTATTATTAATATTATTGTTATTATTTTTATTATTATTATTATTATTATTATTATTATTATTAATATTATTATTATTATTATTATTATTATTATTATTTTTATTATTATTATTATTATTATTATTATTATTATTATTATTATTATTATTATTATTATTATTACATTTACAAGTACGAGCTAAATCCATCGGAATTTTACACTTATTTACGCAGGTGTGGGTACTCGGGACAGTTCAATAGAGAGAGCTGTTAGGACTTTAGCGTTATGGATTTTTGTACGAAAAACGGATTAAAGAACCTGAGATTTGACCTTGTTTTGCCAAACAAGGAAATCTTCGTAAATATTCTAAGACCACCGAAGAGCTTGGCACAAGTAATCAGAAATCTATTACCTATTGCCTAATTACATCTTCATTTTACTATTACACCTGCTGCCTCTGTATATAACTGAAGAAGTCTACTGTGTGGGCGAAACGTTGCAACAACAAACAAACCCAACTGTTGCACAAGTGTGTTGCACAAGATGTCGGTATTTTATATCATTTTCAACATAACCTTTAATATTACCCGGGATTTTTGGAATGAAGAAAAATACTGCGAATAAATGGTTTACAAAATCGACACGTTGATAAATGGGACATTTTTGTAACATCAAGATTGATTTACTAAACACATCGACTCAAGGCTGAGGGACTGATTACCTCAAACTCCTCCTCTTGTTCTACCTTTTCCTGCATTGCACTGAAGAAGCCACTGTGTGGCAAAACGTTTCCAGAATAAAGATACCCAAGTGTTGCACAAGTGTCTCATTTATCAAGAAAAATACTGAAAAAGTCCCTGATTTTCCCTCTGCTGATATTAATAGACTTGGGAACATTTTTCTAACCTTGACTGGAGGTATATGGATAATAATTGTGTTGACGAAATAGCAAGTGACATGACTAAATTAGCTGATTACACCAAAAATAGACAAAGTTATAGATTCTGAGGAGGATACCATTGAATCCTCAGGGAAATCTGAACAATGTCTAAGGCCCTATTCCTCGGGAATGAAAATGACCCTCATACTTATAAACTAGGTGATGATCAGCTTCTTCATACAGACTGACCCTCATACTTATAAACTAGGTGATGATCAACTTATTCATACAGACTGACCCTCATACTTATAAACTAGGTGATGATCAACTTATTCATACAGACTGACCCTCATACTTATAAACTAGGTGATGATCAACTTCTTCATACAGATTGTAACACAAACTCGGGGTCATGGTGAGCAGAAATTGGAAGCCAAGACAACAGTGCATAAGGCTGACAGATAATTTTGATTTATTTCAAGGAGTATAAGTAACAGGCGTCCAAAATTTATTTTACATATCTGTACATCACTAGTAAGACCTCACTTAGCTTATTATATTTTAATCAGAAGAAAGCGATAAACCCGTATGGGTCATAAGGGAGTCATTCCAATTTGATTCAGACAAGAACAGACGTCCACACACGCTTTTCTGAAGACCAATATGCCAGCAGAATGAACCACTCAAGTGATCATTCACAACAGCTCACGACTCATTGATAAAGAAGACGCTTCAAAACGCAGGATTTTGGAGTCATTGCTAATCAGCAAATTGAACAACTGCAACCAGACCAACGTCTTCTTCAACACTGCTGAGTCTAGTGTTGGAAACTCCTTGATCGCTGTCCCACATAGCAATAGTATGGAGGAACACTGCAGCAGGACTACTGGCCCCAGCTATGCAGGTCCTTCTCACATCCAACCTCTCCTTAGCCTTAGTCTTATCCAAGAATAATCTTCAACGAACCTTACGTGACTCTCCACGTCACTACGCTTTCTATAACTGGGCGCTTCTCTGCTCCACCTCATCTGTCTACAGTATATAAGCTTTGTCTACTCCAATATGCTGCACTTTTGTCAAGATTGATGGACTGAACACATCGACACCAGACTGAGGGACTGATTACCTCAAACTCCTCCTCATCGTCCACCGTTTCTTTGCATTGGACTGAAGAAGCCACTGGCTTCATTATCATTACACTCACTATATATATGCACATCCACTCTCTCCAGTTTGGAAATAGGGTAGTTGATGAGTGGAACAGTCTGCCTAGTAGGGTTATTGAAGCTAGGACCTTGGGTAGTTTCAAATTTAGGTTGGATAAATTCATGAGTGAGAGGGGTTGGATTTGAGTGGGACTCGCACATGAGTGGGTAGAATTGTCAAAGCTTATTTCTTGGGTAGCATTGAAAATTGGGTTGAGCAAATATTCTGTTAGTGGGACGGATTGTGAAGGACCTGCCTAGTATGGGCCAACAGGCCTGCTGCAGTGTTCCTCCTTTCTTATGTTCTTATGTTCTTATGATCAAATGCACTGTGGGCGAAACGTTGTCAATAAAGGATCGCTTTACACTGCATTTGTGTCTTTATTGACAACGTGTTTTCAATAATATTGATCTTTACAACCTTACGGTTTAGTAATAGGAAATTCTCTCATCCCAATCCGGTCAATTTCTTTATAAAAAATTGAGACCAAATTAGTTCTACATTGATGAAACTCGATACGAAATATTCTTCAACAATTTTAACTATTTACAGTCATCGTCAAATTCAAATAATCATTTTTATCATTATTATTTTAATTGCACTTTATAATAATAATTATTATATATATTATTTTATAATAATAATTAATTGTATTATTATTATTATTTTTTCATTAACGGAAAAGCGCAGAACTTGGGGAATGAATAACAGTCAGGGATCAAGAGCACTTCCCAACATCAAGGTACGCCCATGATGGTATCAAATTCACATATGCTTAGGGAATCGAATTAGAGACACAGTAGATAAGCTCCAGTGCCTTGATTTTTTGATGAAGGTAGTTAGTAGTATTAAAATATGAAGGTAGTTAGTAGTATTAAAATATGAAGGTAGTTAGTAGTATTAAAAGATGAAGGTAGTTAGTAGTATTAAAAGATGAAGGTAGTTAGTAGTATTAAAAGATGAAGGTAGTTAGTAGTATTAAAAGATGAAGGTAGTTAGTAGTATTAAAAGATGAAGGTAGTTAGTAGTATTAAAAGATGAAGGTAGTTAGTAGTATTAAAAGATGAAGGTAGTTAGTTGTATTAAAAGATGAAGGTAGTTAGTAGTATTAAAAGATGAAGGTAGTTAGTAGTATTAAAAGATGAAGGTAGTTAGTAGTATTAAAAGATGAAAGTAGTTAGTAGTATTAAAAGATGAAGGTAGTTAGTAGTATTAAAAGATGAAGGTAGTTAGTAGTATTAAAAGATAAAGGTAGTTAGTAGTATTAGAAGATGAAGGTAGTTAGTAGTAATAAAAGATGAAGGTAGTTAGTGGTATTAGAAGATGAAGGTAGTTAGTAGTATTAAAAGATGAAGGTAGTTAGTAGTAATAAAAGATGAAGGTAGTTAGTAGTATTAGAAGATGAAGGTAGTTAGTAGTAATAGAAGATGAAGGTAGTTAGTAGTAATAAAAGATGAAGGTAGTTAGTATTATTAAAAGATGAAGGTAGTCAGTAGTATTAAAAGATGAAGGTTGTTAGTAGTATTAAAAGATAAAGGTAGTTAGTAGTATTAAAAGATGAAGGTAGTTAGTAGTATTAAAAGATGAAGGTAGTTAGTAGTATTAAAAGATAAAGATAGTTAGTAGTATTAAAAGATGAAGGTAGTCAGTAGTATTAAAAGATGAAGGTAGTTAGTAGCATTAGAAGATGAAGGTAGTTAGTAGTAATAGAAGATGAAGGTAGTTAGTAGTATTAAAAGATGAAGGTAGTCAGTAGTATTAAAAGATGAAAGTAGTCAGTAGTATTAAAAGATGAAGGTAGTTAGTAGTATTAAGAGATGAAGGTAGTTAGTAGTATTAAGAGATGAAGGTAGTCAGTAGTATTAAAAGATGAAGGTAGTCAGTAGTATTAAAAGATGAAGGTAGTCAGTAGTATTAAAAGATGAAGGTAGTCAGTAGTAATAAAAGATGAAGGTAGTTAGTAGTAATAAAAGATGAAGGTAGTTAGTAGTATTAAGAGATGAAGGTAGTCAGTAGTATTAAAAGATAATTGTAGTTAGTAGTATTAAAAGATAAAGGTAGTTAGTAGTATTAGAAGATGAAGGTAGTTAGTAGTATTAAAAGATGAAGGTAGTTAGTAGTATTAAAAGATAAAGATAGTTAGTAGTATTAAAAGATGAAGGTAGTTAGTAGTATTAAAAGATGAAGGTAGTTAGTAGTATTAAAAGATGAAGATAGTTAGTAGTATTAAAAGATGAAGGTAATCAGTAGTATTAAAAGATGAAGGTAGTTAGTGGTATTAGAAGATGAAGGTAGTCAGTATTATTAAAAGATGAAGGTAGTCAGTAGTATTAAAAGATGAAGGTAGTCAGTAGTAATAATAAGGTTAATAATAAGAACATATTCAGTACACTGTAAGACATTTGCAACAATAAGAATTTTTATTATGGAAACATTTCACCTGCAGCGCAGCATCATTAACTGACTGACGAAGTCTGGAGCGCAGCATCATTAACTGACTGACGAAGTCTGGAGCGCAGCATCATTAACTGACTGACGAAGTCTGGAGCGCAGCATCATTAACTGACTGACGAAGTCTGCAGCGCAGCATCATTAACTGACTGACGAAGTCTGCAGCGCAGCATCATTAACTGACTGACGAAGTCTGCAGCGCAGCATCATTAACTGACTGACGAAGTCTGCAGCGCAGCATCATTAACTGACTGACGAAGTCTGCAGCGCAGCATCATTAACTGACTGACGAAGTCTGCAGCGCAGCATCATTAACTGACTGACGAAGTCTGCAGCGCAGCATCATTAACTGACTGACGAAGTCTGCAGCGCAGCATCATTAACTGACTGACGAAGTCTGCGGCGCAGCATCATTAACTGACTGACGAAGTCTGCGGCGCAGCATCATTAACTGACTGACGAAGTCTGCGGCGCAGCATCATTAACTGACTGACGAAGTCTGCAGCGCAGCATCATTAACTGACTGACGAAGTCTGCGGCGCAGCATCATTAACTGACTGACGAAGTCTGCGGCGCAGCATCATTAACTGACTGACGAAGTCTGCGGCGCAGCATCATTAACTGACTGACGAAGTCTGCAGCGCAGGAGGAATGCTTCGTCAGTAGAGATTACTATTGTAGCAAATGTGTCTTATCAAACTGTCGGTATTGTATGCCATTTATAATAAAACAAAATTGTATACCTGGAGAGGGTTTCGGGGGTCAACGCCCCCGCGGCTCGGTCTGAGACCAGGCCTCGTAATAGATCAACCAGGCTGTTACTGCTGGTCGCATACTGAAAGAACTGGCGTGATCGGAGAGATACCATTTTTCATACCATGGATAACATGTGACAACAAATATTATTATTTATGTTTCTGAGAGACTATGGTGTACCTCATATTTTGAGTGATCTAGGTTTTCTAAAAATGCTCCATTTAAAAGCTCCTTTTGCCTAAACGAAATCTTTTTATATATTTGTTTCAGAGTTGGCAATGTCGTGGCATGTTGATACAATTACATTATCAACAAACTAATAGACAAAACAATACCCAACATTAACGTTGACAAGGAGGTAAATACAATGGCGCAGGAGTGTGCCCAGTCACAAGTGCTTGCATTGAAGGGTCCCTCTGGTGCATTGAAGGGTCCCTCTGGTGCATTGAAGGGTCCCTCTGGTAATAGCTATTTTGAGGTTAGACTCAGAGGATTCCGCCCTCAAGTACCTGATGAGAGGTCGGTCTGGTACTCAAGCATTTCTGAGTTATTTTCAAATATTTGTAAGCATTCATCAGTAGTTGTATATTTCTTCTTATAGCGGTGTAATTGAGAGCTGTTTGGTTACGCTGTACTATGCAAGAGTTAAACTTGTAACGGAAGTGTTAACGGAAAGAAAGATGGTCTGTTTTGTTTACACTAGTTAAATGTTATCTTGTTTGTGAGAAGCCGTGATGGCTGGCTTCTTAAAGTGGTGCTTCAGGCGCTGCCGGACGTATGTCATTCGCAGATGTGGAGGAGCAGGAAGAGGGTGGAGTGGAGGTGAGAGACGTAAACATATTTGCTGGTATTCAATATTAATACTCACACCCTTGCCTACTTGGGCGTTCATGGTCTCCACTTGCCACAAGCCACACGTACCAATACCACCTCCCACTTAACAGATTTCAATTACACCAACACTTGCAACCACTCTTTTCTCCAACATAAGTTAACATATCATCAGCCCACATCACGTCCTGCACAACCACATGTCATCGTTCCCACGTCCGCATTGCACCTCATCACCCACAACAACACTGTTTCAATGATCGTATTATTCACTACTATTATCCACGCCACAATTATGACACTTACGTAAACAATACAATGGCATTTATAAGTTTACATGCAATGTTCAGAAACTCATGTTGGAAGTCACGTAAGAAAAACAACGTAGTAAAATAAGGATAGGCTGGTGCGTAATGTACACCAGCCTAGCATTATTATTTACATACTTATCACATACCTGAAATTGATTTCAAGTTTTGTTCTATCCTAGCAGTCCGGCCAGAGGCCAGACTTCTTAGTTGATCGCCCGTTCAACCTGGCCGTTGCTGGCACTTGGCAGAGGTAGTGGTTCAGTTTCCACTTGAAAATTTCTACCAATCTTCCGACAATATTTCTGACATCTCATGGTAACTGGTTAAAGGTTCTTGGACCATGAATGTTGACACATTGCTTTACTCTATCGTGTGACTCACACTAGTAAGTTGTAATGGAAGAACGCAGGTTTGAGACATGGCCCTCAAATATCTTCCGTGTATATATTATCAATCCTTTCTCTGTTTCAAGTACTCTGAGGCGTTTCTAACAGTTTAAATATTTTACTGACTCAATGCGGGCAATAAAAGAGCTAAACGCTTTCCAGATCTTACATATCTCCTGCCATGAACAGAACTGTGGCCACAAAAAAGTATTTTAGACGTAAGCGCTGGAGCTATTTGAATTTTAGATATGTTTTTGAAGGTTTTAATGAGCTATCTTGTTAGTTATCTGACTTTTTTTTATATTTGCTTAAATTATAAGTCAATCAATATTATTAATCCAAAATCATTTACGTGTTCCTTTCTTTCTATGAAATGTTCCTATATTTATATTTGCTTCTCCTTTTAATTCATTATTCTTCCCACCTCTAACAGTTGGATATCACATAGGAATACCAAGATACTGAACATTTTGCTTAGGTAAGAATATATTTTTCTTTGTTCACTATCTTTGTTAGAATTCTGTAAGCTATTTTCGTAGTTTACTTTTATATTTATTGACCTCATTTTATGGGTTATCATTCCATAGTCACATTTGTCACATGTGTTTGTAAAGTCCGTGTGGACCACATCGGTGTTGTAAAGTCCGTGTGGACCACATCAGTGTTGTAAAGTCCGTGTGGACCACATCAGTGTTGTAAAGTCCATGTGGACCACATCAGTGTTGTAAAGTCCGTGTGGACCACATCGGTGTTGTAAAGTCCGTGTGGACCACATCAGTGTTGTAAAGTCCGTGTGGACCACATCAGTGTTGTAAAGTCCGTGTGGACCACATCAGTGTTGTAAAGTCCGTGTGGACCACATCAGTGTTGTAAAGTCCATGTGGACCACATCAGTGTTGTAAAGTCCATGTGGACCACATCAGTGTTGTAAAGTCCGTGTGGACCACATCAGTGTTATAAAGTCCGTGTGGACAACATCAGTGTTGTAAAGTCCGTGTGGACCACATCAGTGTTGTAAAGTCCATGTGGACCACATCAGTGTTGTAAAGTCCGTGTGGACCACATCAGTGTTGTAAAGTCCATGTGGACCACATCAGTGTTGTAAAGTCCGTGTGGACCACATCAGTGTTGTAAAGTCCGTGTGGACCACATCAGTGTTGTAAAGTCCGTGTGGACCACATCAGTGTTGTAAAGTCCGTGTGGACCACATCAGTGTTGTAAAGTCCATGTGGACCACATCAGTGTTGTAAAGTCCGTGTGGACCACATCAGTGTTGTAAAGTCCGTGTGGACCACATCAGTGTTGTAAAGTCCGTGTGGACCACATCAGTGTTGTAAAGTCCGTGTGGACCACATCAGTGTTGTAAAGTCCGTGTGGACCACATCAGTGTTGTAAAGTCCATGTGGACCACATCAGTGTTGTAAAGTCCGTGTGGACCACATCAGTGTTTTTCTTTTCTTCTGAACCCACCATGAGTTGTCTTGTCTCACAGACTGATTGTCTATCACATGCTCTTTCATAATATCAATAATTTGACGTTTTAGAACCATTCAAAATCTATATATAACCATATTTTTGCATATATGTACCTACAGCTTTATAGGCTTTAAAATTACTTAGGTAATTTGGTGTCATAAACAATCATGGCACTATTTTTTATACTCTTTTGGTATAGTTAATTGTTTTTTTAATAATTAATAATAATTAAAGAAAAATATATTTACTTATTATTGGAATAACATCGTGCACAAAAAAGTAGTTTTTGGAAGACATATTATAGATATCAAAAAGCCGATTTAATGTGTGAGGATGAGATTATTAAAGCATATTATTTTTAAAAAAAAATATTTGTATTGTATTATTGCAATTATATTTAAAGCGTTTGCAATTCTTAACAATATTTTCTCGGAGAGGAAGTGGGTATACAAGGATGCAAGAACCGTTGCGTTTACGGTACGAGGAATTAGTACTGCAAGTGCTGGTAATGAACCTCTGGAGACAAGGAAAGCTGTGAGGGAGGTAGGAAGGCTGTGAGGGAGGTGGGAAGGCTGTGAGGGAGGTGGGAAGGCTGTGAGGGAGGTGGGAAGGCTGTGAGGGAGGTGGGAAGGCTGTGAGGGAGGTGGGAAGGCTGTGAGGGAGGTGGGAAGGCTGTGAGGGAGGTGGGAAGGCTGTGAGGGAGGTGGGAAGGCTGTGAGGGAGGTGGGAAGGCTGTGAGGGAGGTGGGAAGGGCTATTGATGCAATATCTTTCTCATGTTTCAATAATGTAGTGAAACGTTTAATAGAGATGAGATGTTTATAATAACTTGGCCCATTTGTCCTCGGTATGCCAGAAGCTTTCAAGGTCATGAGAATGAAGGTGAAAGCTGTAAATACCGAGTTTTATGAAATACTGAGGTTTAACTTGAGATTTCTGGCAGCAGAAACAGGAGAGGGAAAGCAATAAATTGACGGTAACGTTAGATTGAGCATAACAGTTTGTGATGTTATATGCAGTTGTGTGCTTAGTTAGGCGCGCATGATGTGATAGCCTTTGGACTCAGAGCATAGATTGCTCGGTGTGCTATGTGATAATTCTGGATGGTGTTACTACACAAATATTAATAACTTTCATTATGCATCTACATTTCGATTTCAAATTTATCGTCTCTGGAGAATGAGTTTATTCCACTCTCCATTATTAATTCAACCCACTAGATCCTGTATTTATCCTCTGGTTTATAGAGTCAAACCACTGGATAATAGATTCTTCTGGATTATTGATTCATTCCCCAGGAGTTAAGATTTATTCCCATGGATTGCGAGTTTATTTCCAATGGAATATATATAAATTCCCTCTGAATTATTGGTTCTGTCCTCCCTGGATTATGAATTAATTTCACTGAGAGATAATTTCGATTCTTATATTATGGTTTCATCCTTTCTGGATGAGACCTTAGGATGATGGATGATGGGTTAATCTTTCTATGTTATGTATTCATTTCCCTGGATTATTTTAACCTTCATGGATGAGATGCGTATAAAATAATTCCTAAAACTGAGTTGGTATTTTGAAATGGAAGATTTGCAGGCATCTTGGGTGTTGACTCAGGAGAGGGCATCTTGGGTGTTGACTCAGGAGAGGGCATCTTGGGTGTTGACTCAGGAGAGGGCATCTTGGGTGTTGACTCAGGAGAGGGCATCTTGGGTGTTGACTCAGGAGAGGGCATCTTGGGTGTTGACTCAGGAGAGGGCATCTTGGGTGTTGACTCAGGAGAGGGCATCTTGGGTGTTGACTCAGGAGAGGGCATCTTGGGTGTTGACTCAGGAGAGGGCATCTTGAGTGTTGACTCAGGAGAGGGCATCTTGGGTGTTGACTCAGGAGCGGGCATCTTGGGTGTTGTCTCAGGAGCGGGCATCTTGGGTGTTGTCTCAGGAGCGGGCATCTTGGGTGTTGACTCAGGAGCGGGCATCTTGGGTGTTGACTCAGGAGCGGGCATCTTGGGTGTTGACTCAGGAGCGGGCATCTTGGGTGTTGACTCAGGAGCGGGCATCTTGGGTGTTGACTCAGGAGCGGGCATCTTGGGTGTTGACTCAGGAGCGGGCATCTTGGGTGTTGACTCAGGAGCGGGCATCTTGGGTGTTGACTCAGGAGCGGGCATCTTGGGTGTTGTCTCAGGAGCGGGCATCTTGGGTGTTGACTCAGGAGCGGGCATCTTGGGTGTTGTCTCAGGAGCGGGCATCTTGGGTGTTGACTCAGGAGAGGGCATCTTGGGTGTTGACTCAGGAGCGGGCATCTTGGGTGTTGACTCAGGAGCGGGCATCTTGGGTGTTGTCTCAGGAGCGGGCATCTTGGGTGTTGACTCAGGAGCGGGCATCTTGGGTGTTGTCTCAGGAGCGGGCATCTTGGGTGTTGACTCAGGAGCGGGCATCTTGGGTGTTGACTCAGGAGCGGGCATCTTGGGTGTTGACTCAGGAGAGGGCATCTTGGGTGTTGACTCAGGAGCAGGCATCTTGGGTGTTGACTCAGGAGCGGGCATCTTGGGTGTTGACTCAGGAGCGGGCATCTTGGGTGTTGACTCAGGAGCGGGCATCTTGGGTGTTGACTCAGGAGCGGGCATCTTGGGTGTTGACTCAGGAGCGGGCATCTTGGGTGTTGACTCAGGAGCGGGCATCTTGGGTGTTGACTCAGGAGCGGGCATCTTGGGTGTTGACTCAGGAGCGGGCATCTTGGGTGTTGACTCAGGAGCGGGCACTTTGTCCCTACTCTGGGTATCAGCTGCACTTTCCTAAATGAGTCGCTCTCCACTTCATGCCACTTACACTTGTTTCTTCTTTTATCTCTCACTCTTCCTATTTAAACACAAGCTTTTTTCACTTCTCCATTCCATTCCAATCCTTACCCTCCAAATTCTTTCCATTCCTCTTATAGTCTTAAAAAAACCCTCTATATTTGGTGTGAAAAAAGTATTACTATCGGTATTTTGTATCCTGCCCATTGTTCTATATATACAAATACCTTTATCTATTCCATTCATCAATCCTCTCTTTAGTCTCCGTCTTCCTGTCGAACACCTCGGTGTTGTACTCATGTCAGCAGCGACCTCAAGCTACTCACATTTTCCACAACCCTTCCCTACTTTATATACCTTCTTTTACACTAGGCGCTGCAGATACAGGGGTCTTCTCACTCCCATGTGCTTCCTTTCCTATTTTGTTCTCTCAATTTTTTTGGTTTGGCACTTATGTTCTCACGTCTGGAATATTGTTTTGCTCTAACAGTTTATTTCAAGATGTGTGAAGGACCTGCCTAGTATGGGCCAGCAGGCCTGCTGCAGTGCTCCTCACATAGATTCAACGAAAATATAACAAGAAAATTCTGACATCACTTGAAATGCACATTCTGTAAAGGAGAATGGGAAAAATTCTTAATAATATACTTAGAAAATCGTTGAGGGTCAGTTCCTGACTCAACCTGCGCATTACCCTAACTATCACCTGAAGAGAGATATTGAAAAAAGGCCGAAGTATTGAAAATGCATAGTGAAAAGCACAGGTGCCATTTGGGACAATTCGATAAAACATTTTTAAAAGTAGTGACCCAAGATTCTTGAGCTGTCACCTTCAACCTGTTATTTTCGAAGGCAGAATTTTTAAGAAGGAAACTAAACCCTGACCTAGTGAGAGTGTCTTATTATCCAGGTTGTAATAACTATGTGCGCCTCAGGCTAAACTTGATATAAATTTCCAACAAGCTGACGAGTACGACACATGAGCAACACATACGCCACATGAGCAACACATACGACACATGAGCAACACATACGACACATGAGCAACACATACGACACATGAGCAACACATACGACACATGAGCAACACATACGACACATGAGCAACAGATAAGTATGGTTAATAAGTGTACTTGAAGGGTGACATTTAAGTCGCTGCCTGATTTTTTTCCCTTCAACTTTTTAATTAATTTCTCTGAAAACTGGGAATCCTTCATCCACTCAAATTTAAAAAATTGTATGCTTGTGTACGGTAACTAGGACCAGATTCCCAACATCATGGAATGCCCCGAGTAATTTCCAAAAAAGTTGCCTCCTAATTCGATGACTTCAGAGAATGATATTCAACAAGGAGGATAAAGAACTGACCATTTTATTTGTAAAATTGAATGAAACTTTTATTTCACTTAATTTTCATAATCAAAATATATGCGTCTACTTTTGAATGGTTTCATTATCCAATGGCTGCTGCTTGTCATGGCCAGGGTACAGTGGCTGCTGCTTCTCATGGCCAGGATACAGTGGTTGCTGCTTCTCATGGCCAAGGTACAGTGGCTGCTGCTTCTCATGGCCAGGATACAGTGGTTGCTGCTTCTCATGGCCAGGGTACAGTGGCTGCTGCTTGTCATGGCCAGGATACAGTGGCTGCTGCTTCTCATGGCCAGGATACAGTGGTTGCTGCTTCTCATGGCCAGGGTACAGTGGCTGCTGCTTCTCATGGCCAGGATACAGTGGTTGCTGCTTCTCATGGCCAGGGTACAGTGGCTGCTGCTTCTCATGGCCAGGATACAGTGGTTGCTGCTTCTCATGGCCAGGGTACAGTGGCTGCTGCTTCTCATGGCCAGGATACAGTGGTTGCTGCTTCTCATGGCCAGGGTACAGTGGCTGCTGCTTCTCATGGCCAGGATACAGTGGCTGCTGCTTCTCATGGCCAGGATACCAACCAGTCACTGTATAAACAAATGTGTTAATGTATTTTTCTTTAAACTTACAGTCGTTGAAACGTCAACAAACTGGACTGTCTAACACAACTCAAAAATCAACTTTTTTTCTTAGAAGATTGTAGAGAATTTTAAATCAAATTCAAATAAAGAAAAGAAAAATTGAAATATATTGAAAACTATCTGCTTGATAGCGTTTTTAAATTTAAGGAAATGATTGAACCCTTAAATACGGCACTGAGTGATGCCAGAGCATCGTAATAGGTAAAACTTGCGATATTGGCTCAAATAGCAAAGCTCATCTTGCCGAATACGGAAAAGGAAAAGTTGTGTATGCAATAATTTCGCAAACATCATGTTGGACGTAACGAAAATAATATATTTCATTGTGTTTGTTTATTAAATTATTGTAAACTTATCTTAAATATATTTAGTTAGATAAGGCTAAATTAAATTGCGCTTGTTATAATAAGGTTAGGTAAGTTTCTAAGGTTCTTTTGGTACAAAATTGTATTTTTTTCCATTAACATAAATAAAAAATATATATCTAAACTTATAAGATAAAATTTTAGAAAGGACTTAATTTTAAATGAGGTCTTGATAATTGACCAATTTTACCTATTCGGCACGAATATATGTGTGTGTGAGTGTGTGCGTGTACTCACCTAGTTGTGGTTGCAGTGGTCGAGTCATAGCTCCTGGCCCTGTGTGCGTGTGAGTGTGTGTGTGTACTCACCTAGTTGTCATTGCAGGGGTATAGTCAGAGCTCCTGGCCCCGCCTCTTCACTGGTCACTACTAGGTCATTCTTCCTGCTCCATGAGCTTTATCTTACCTCTTCTTAAAGCTATGTATGGATCCTGCCTCCACTACATCACTTCCCAGAATATTCCTCTTCCTGACAACTCTGTGACTGAAGAAATACTTTCTAACAGCCCTGTGATTCATCTGATTTTTCAACTTCCAACTGTGTCCCCTTGTTGCTGTGTCCCATCTCTGGAACATTCTGTCTCTGTCCACCTTGTCGATTCCTCTTAGTATTTTATATGTCGTTATCATATCCCTTCTATCTCTCTTGTCCTACAATGTCGTCAGGTCGATATCTTTTAATCTCTCCTCGTAGGACATGGCCCTTAGCTCCTAGAGTAGTCTTGTTGCAAACCTTTGCACTTTCTCTAGTTTCCTTACGTGCTTGGCTAGGTGTGGGTTCCAAACTGGTGCTGCATACTACAATATAGGCTTAACGTACACAGTGTACAGGGTCCTGAACGATTCCTTATTAAGATGTTGTAATGCTGTTCTTAGGTTTGCTAGGCGCCTGTATGCTGCAGCTGTTATTTAGTTGATGTCTGCCTCAGGATTTGTGTCCGGTGTTATACTCACCCCAAGATCATTTTCCTTGAGTGAGGTTTGTAGTCTCTGGCCCCCAGTCTTCATGACTTTGCACTTGGTGGGGTTGAACTCCAGCAGCCAGTTGCTAGACCAGGCATGCAGCCTGTAAAAATTCCTTTGTAGTTCTGCCTGGTCCTCGTCCGATTGAATTCTTCTCATCAACTTCACATCATCTGCAAACAGGGACACTTCTGAGTCTATTCCTTCCGTCATGTCGTTCACAAATACCAGAAACAGCACCGGTCCTAGGACTGACCCCTGTGGAACCCCGCTCGTCACAGGCGCCCACTCTGACACCTCGCCACGTACCATGACTCGCTGCTGTCTTCCTGACAGGTATTCCCTGATCCATTGTAGTGCCTTCCCTGTTATCCCTGCCTGGTCCTCTAGCTTTTCCACTAATCTCATATGTGGAACCTTGTCAAACGCCTTCTTACAGTCCAAAAATGCAATCTACAGAGGACAGAGTGACAGAGTGGACAAGGTCAGTCAGATGTGATAAATGGTTTTAAAAACCGATTAGTTGAATATTGAGACACTTATGCAACATATTGGAATCTTTATTAAGGAAACGTTTCGCCACACAGTGGCTTCATCAGTCCAATACAAAGCAGTGAGGGGTAAGGCGAGGAGGAGTTTCAGGTAATCAGTGATGGACTGAACACATCGATTCCAGACTGAGGGACTGATTACCTCAAACTCCTTCTCTCCTTGCCCCTCTCCCATTTGAATTGAACTGATGAAGCCACTGTGTAGCGAAACGTTTCATTTATAAACATTCTCATATGTTGCATAAGTGTCTCAATATTCAAGGTCAGTCAGGAATAGGAGAGGTAAATATGAAATAAAAAAATAACAGCAAAAAAGAAATAAAGACGAAAGAATATGATATAGATCGTGGAGGAGGTCGGTGAGGTAAACTCTACTTGCACTTTTTAAGTAAGTTATTATAAATAAGTTATTATAAGTAAGTTATTGTAAGTAAGTTATTATAAGTAAGTTATTATAAGAGACCAAATATGAATATTAATGATCTATAGAAGGTTACGGGGCGAGGTCAGAGGATGAAAACCAATGCTCAGAAAAACAACTCTATGAGTACACTCACATATTAGGTGACGCTTGGTCACGTTAATCCCTCAGGCATTCCACCGTATGTGGTTACCATCACGCCCGCGCCCTAGTCACGCCCACGTTCACACCTACGCCCATCAAAATGCCCATACCCACGCTTTCACCCACGCTCACACCCAATTTTAAGGACACACACACACACACACACACACACACACACACATCCCTATAACCCACATCCACTCATACAGGTACACAGGGCTTACGCCTATGCACACATGCATTTTTACACCTCATTCGTATGCTACTGCCCTCACCAACGCACAAATACACATACTAACGCAAAGTTAAATACGTATGCCAAATCCATGCTTGGAGAGACACTCCCATGCTTGAACACATACTCCTATGCTTGGACACACACTCCCATGCTTGTAGACACACTCCCATGCTTGGAGACACACTCCCATGCTTGGAGACATACTCCCATGCTTGGACACACACTCCCATGCTTGAAGACACACTCCCATGCTTGGAGACACACTCCCATGCTTTGAGACATACTCCCATGCTTGGACACACACTCCAATGCTTGAAGACACATTCCCATGTTTGGTGACACACTTCCATGCTTGAAGACACACTCCCATGCTTGGAGACACACTCCCATGCTTAAAGGCAGCAGGAGGCCGAGGCAAGAGTATGATTAGAGTAATAGAGCGATGGTTGAAACAATGGCTGAAGTGGCCAGAAGGGCTCATGCGAGCAGGGCGAAGCTACAAATCATGGGTGACTTCAACCACAAGGAAATCGATTGGGAGAACTTGGAGCCACATGGGGGCCAAGAAACATGGAGGGCTAAGATGATGGAGGTGGTACTGGAAAACGTCATGTACCAACACGTAAGGGACACTACCAGAGAGAGAGGAGAGGATGAACCAACGAGACTGGACCTAATATTCACCTTGAAAGGCCCTTTGGGGCCAGTGATAATATGGTCTTAAGCTTCGAATACAGAGTAGAGTTACAAGTGGAGGGGGAAGCAGGAAGGGCTGGACGAATGAAGCCAACCTACAAGAAAGGGGACTATGTGGGCATGAAGAACTTCCTGAACGGGGTTCAGTGGGACAGGGAAGTCAGTAAACGAGAAGATGGAATATGTGACAACAATATGCAAGGAAGCTGAGGAGAGGTTTGTACCCAAGGGAAACAGGAATAATGACAAAGCCAGGATGAGCCCGTGGTTCACCCAAAGGTGTAGGGAGGCCAAAACCAAATGTGCTAGGGAATGGAAGAAGTATAGAAGGCAAAGGACCCAGGAGAATAAGGAGAGCAGTTGTAGAGCCAGAAATGAATATGCAGAGGTAAGAAGGGTGGCTTAACGACAATATTAAAATGACACAGCAGCGAAAGCCAAATCCGTCCCAAAGCTGCTGTACAGCCACATCAGGAGGAACACAACAGTCAAAGACCAGGTGATCAGGCTAAGGAAGGAAGGAGGAGAGCTCACAAGAAACGACCGCGAAGTATGTGACGAACTCAACATGAGATTCAAAGATGTGTTCACAGAGGAGACAGAAGGGACTCCAGAGAGACGGAGAGGTGGGGTACACCATCAAGTGTTGGACACGATTCATGCAACCGAGGAAGAAGTGAAGAGGCTGCTGAGTGAGCTAGATACCTCAAAGGCGATGGGGCCGGACAATATCTCTCCGTGGGTCCTGAGAGAGGGAGAAGAGGCGCTATGTGTACCCCTAACAGCAATATTCAACACATCTATCGAAACAGGGAGATTACCTGAGGTATGGAAGACAGCAAATGTAGTCACAATTTAAAAAAAAAGGAGACAGACATGAAGCACTAAACTACAGACCAGTGTCACTGACATGTATAGTATGCAAAGTCATGGAGAAGATTATCAGGAGAAGAGTGGTGGAACACCTAGAAAGGAATGAGCTTATCAACGACGGCCAACACGGTTTCAGGGACGGGAAATCCTGTGTCACAAAACTACTGGAGTTCTATGACAGGGTGACAGCAGTAAGACAAGAGAAAGAAGGGTGGGTAGATTCCATTTTCTTGGACTGTAAGAAGGCGTTTGACACAGTTCCACAAAAGAGATTAGTGCGAAAGCTGGAGGACCAGACAGGGATAACAGGAAAGGTACTCCAGTGGATCAGGGAATACCTGTCAGGAAGACAGCAGCGAGTCATAGTAAGTGGCAAGGTGTCAGAGTGGGCGCCTGTGACGAGTGGGGTTTCACAGGGGTCAGTTCTAGGACCGGTGCTGTTTCTGGTAATTGTGAACGACATGACGGAAGAAATAGACTCCGAAGTGTCCCTGTTTGCAGATGATGTGAATTCAGTCGGAAGAGGGCCAGGCAGAACTACAAAGGGATCTGGACAGGCTGCAAGCCTGTCCAGCAATTGGCTGCTGGAGTTTCACCCCATCAAGTGCAAAGTCATGAAGATTGAGGAAGGGCAAAGAAGACTCCAGACGGATTACAGTCTAGGGGGACAGAGACTACAAACCTCACTCAAGGAAAAAGATCTTGGGGTGAGTACAACACCAGGCACATCTCCTGAGGCGCACATCAACCAAATAACCGCTGCAGCATACGGGCGCCTAGCAAACTTAAGAACAGCATTCCGACCTCTTAATAAGGAATCGTTCCGGACCCTGTACACTGTGTACGTTAGGCCTATATTGGAGTATGCAGCACCAGTTTGGAACCCACACCTAGCCAAGCATGTAAAGAAACTAGAGAAAGTGCAAAGGTTTGCATCAAGACTAGTCCCGGAGCTAAGGGGTATGTCCTACGAGGAGAGGTTAAGGGAAATCGACCTGACGACACTGGAAGACAGGAGAGATAGGGAGGACATGATAACGACATATAAAATATTGAGAGGAATCGACAAGGTTGACAGAGACAGAATGTTCCAGAGATGGGACACAGCAACAAGGGGACACAGTTGGAAGTTGAAGACTCAAATGAATCACATGGACGTTAGGAAGTATTTCTTTAGCCACAGAGTGGTCGGGAAGTAGAATAGTTTGGAAAGCGATGTAGTGGAGGCAGGATCCATTCATAGTTTTAAGAAGAGGTATGATAAAGCTCAAGGCTCAGGGAGAGTGACCCAGTAGCGACCAGTGAAGAGGCGGGGGCAGGAGCTATAAATCGACCCATGCAGCCACAACTAGGTGAGTACAACTAGGTGAGTACACATGAGAGATAGAGGGGATATGATAACGACATATAAAATACTGAAAGGAATCGACAAGAATGTTCCAGAGGTGGGACTCAGCAACAAGGGGTCACAGTTGGAAGTTGAAGACTCAGATGAACCACAGGGATGTTAGGAAGTATTTCTTCAGTCACAGAGTGGTCAGAAAGTGGAATAGTCTAGGAAGTGATGTAGTGGAGGTAGGATTCATACATAGCTTTAAGGAAAGATATGATAAAGCTCATGGAGAGGGTAGAGTGACCGAGTAGCAGCCAGTGAAGTGGCGGGGCCAGGAGCTGTGACTCGACTCCTGCAACCACAACTAGGTGAGTATAAGTATGTGAGTACCCACACATATCAAAGGCCTCTCAGAGCTAGTGATCACGTGGTCCTGAGCTTCGATTATTTTGCGGAGTTAATGTTGGAGATTGAAGCAGCAGCACGAGAAGCACGGAAGAAGCCAAAGTGCAGAAGGCTGCACAAGACAGGTCACTCCTGCAGGAGCAACACTTGGGCAGAGAACTGCAGGAAAACACGGTATATGGAAATGATGGAACACGTGACCACAAAATGCATGGTGGCAGAGGAGAAGTTCGTAACCAAGGGCAAAAGAAACAATGTGAAAACCAGAACGACCCCTTGGTTCACCCGGAGGTGTAGGGAGGCCAGAGCTGAGTGCGCTACAGCATGGAAGACAAAGCTGAGTGCGCTACATCATGGAAGACAAAGCTGAGTGCGCTACAGCATGGAAGACAAAGCTGAGTGCGCTACAGCATGGAAGACAAAGCTGAGTGCGCTACAGCATGGAAGACAAAGCTGAGTGCGCTACAGCATGGAAGACAAAGCTGAGTGCGCTACAGCATGGAAGACAAAGCTGAGTGCGCTACAGCATGGAAGACAAAGCTGAGTGCACTACAGCATGGAAGACAAAGCTGAGTGCACTACAGCATGGAAGACAAAGCTGAGTGCGCTACAGCATGGAAGACAAAGCTGAGTGCGCTACAGCATGGAAGACAAAGCTGAGTGCACTACAGCATGGAAGACAAAGCTGAGTGCACTACAGCATGGAAGACAAAGCTGGGTGCACTACAGCATAGAAGACAAAGCTGAGTGCACTACAGCATGGAAGACAAAGCTGAGTGCGCTACAGCATGGAAGACAAAGCTGAGTGCCCTACAGCATGGAAGACAAAGCTGAGTCTGCTACAGCATGGAAGACAAAGCTGAGTGCGCTACAGCATGGAAGACAAAGCTGAGTACGCTACAGCATGGAAGACAAAGCTTAGTGCGCTAGAGCATTGAAGACAAAGCTGAGTGTACTACAGCATGGAAGACAAAGCTTAGTGCGCTAGAGCATTGAAGACAAAGCTGAGTGTACTACAGCATGGAAGACAAAGCTGAGTGCGCTACAGCATTGAAGACAAAGCTGAGTGCACTACAGCATGGAAGACAAAGCTGAGTGCGCTACAGCATGGAAGACAAAGCTGAGTGCGCTACAGCATGGAAGACAAAGCTGAGTGCACTACAGCATGGAAGACAAAGCTGAGTGCACTACAGCATTGAAGACAAAGCTTAGTGCGCTAGAGCATTGAAGACAAAGCTGAGTGCACTACAGCATGGAAGACAAAGCTGAGTGCGCTACAGCATTGAAGACAAAGCTGAGTGCACTACAGCATGGAAGACAAAGCTGAGTGCGCTACAGCATGGAAGACAAAGCTGAGTGCGCTACAGCATGGAAGGCAAAGCTGAGTGCACTACAGCATGGAAGACAAAGCTGAGTGCACTACAGCATTGAAGACAAAGCTGAGTGCACTACAGCATGGAAGACAAAGCTGAGTGCGCTACAGCATGGAAGACAAAGCTGAGTGCGCTACAGCATGGAAGACAAAGCTGAGTGCGCTACAGCATGGAAGACAAAGCTTAGTGCGCTAGAGCATTGAAGACAAAGCTGAGTGCACTACAGCATGGAAGACAAAGCTGAGTGCGCTACAGCATTGAAGACAAAGCTGAGTGCACTACAGCATGGAAGACAAAGCTGAGTGCGCTACAGCATGGAAGACAAAGCTGAGTGCGCTACAGCATGGAAGACAAAGCTGAGTGCACTACAGCATGGAAGACAAAGCTGAGTGCGCTACAGCATTGAAGACAAAGCTGAGTGCGCTACAGCATGGAAGACAAAGCTGAGTGCACTACAGCATGGAAGAGAAAGCTGAGTGCACTACAGCATGGAAGCCAAAGCTGAGTGCACTACAGCATAGAAAACAAAGTTAAGTGCACTACAGCATGGAAGACAAAGCTGAGTGCACTACAGCATGGAAGACAAAGTTGAGTGCGCTAGAGCATGGAAGACAAAGCTGAGTGCACTACATCATGGAAGACAAAGCTGAGTGCGCTACAGCATTGAAGACAAAGCTGAGTGCACTACAGCATGGAAGACAAAGCTGAGTGCGCTACAGCATGGAAGACAAAGCTGAGTGCGCTACAGCATGGAAGACAAAGCTGAGTGCACTACAGCATGGAAGACAAAGCTGAGTGCACTACAGCATTGAAGACAAAGCTTAGTGCGCTAGAGCATTGAAGACAAAGCTGAGTGCACTACAGCATGGAAGACAAAGCTGAGTGCGCTACAGCATTGAAGACAAAGCTGAGTGCACTACAGCATGGAAGACAAAGCTGAGTGCGCTACAGCATGGAAGACAGAGCTGAGTGCGCTACAGCATGGAAGACAAAGCTGAGTGCACTACAGCATGGAAGACAAAGCTGAGTGCACTACAGCATTGAAGACAAAGCTGAGTGCACTACAGCATGGAAGACAAAGCTGAGTGCGCTACAGCATGGAAGACAAAGCTGAGTGCGCTACAGCATGGAAGACAAAGCTGAGTGCGCTACAGCATGGAAGACAAAGCTTAGTGCGCTGGAGCATTGAAGACAAAGCTGAGTGCACTAAAGCATGGAAGACAAAGCTGAGTGCGCTACAGCATTGAAGACAAAGCTGAGTGCACTACAGCATGGAAGACAAAGCTGAGTGCGCTACAGCATGGAAGACAAAGCTGAGTGCGCTACAGCATGGAAGACAAAGCTGAGTGCACTACAGCATGGAAGACAAAGCTGAGTGCGCTACAGCATTGAAGACAAAGCTGAGTGCGCTACAGCATGGAAGACAAAGCTGAGTGCACTACAGCATGGAAGACAAAGCTGAGTGCACTACAGCATGGAAGACAAAGCTGAGTGCACTACAGCATAGAAAACAAAGCTAAGTGCACTACAGCATGGAAGACAAAGCTGAGTGCACTACAGCATGGAAGACAAAGTTGAGTGCGCTAGAGCATGGAAGACAAAGCTGAGTGCACTACATCATGGAAGACAAAGCTGAGTGCGCTACAGCATGGAAGACAAAGCTGAGTGTGCTACAGCATGGAAGACAAAGCTGAGTGCACTACAGCATGGAAGACAAAGCTGAGTGCACTACAGCATGGAAGACAAAGCTGAGTGCACTACAGCATGGAAGACAAAGCTGAGTGCATTACAGCATGGAAGACAAAGCTGAGTGCGCTACAGCATGGAAGACAAAGCTGAGTGCACTACAGCATGGAAGACAAAGCTGAGTGCGCTACAGCATGGAAGACAAAGCTGAGTGCACTACAACATGGAAGACAAAGCTGAGTGCGCTACAGCATGGAAGACAAAGCTGAGTGCGCTACAGCATGGAAGACAAAGCTTAGTGCGCTAGAGCATTGAAGACAAAGCTGAGTGCACTACAGCATGGAAGACAAAGCTGAGTGCGCTACAGCATTGAAGACAAAGCTGAGTGCACTACAGCATGGAAGACAAAGCTGAGTGCGCTACAGCATGGAAGACAAAGCTGAGTGCGCTACAGCATGGAAGACAAAGCTGAGTGCACTACAGCATTGAAGACAAAGCTGAGTGCACTACAGCATGGAAGACAAAGCTGAGTGCGCTACAGCATGAAGACAAAGCTGAGTGCCTACAGCATGGAAGACAAAGCTGAGTGCGCACAGCATGGAAGACAAAGCTAGTGCGCTAAGCATTGAAGACAAAGCTGAGTGCCTACAGCATGGAAGACAAAGCGAGTGCGCTACAGCATTGAAGACAAAGCTGAGTGCACTACAGCATGGAAGACAAAGCTGAGTGCGCTACAGCATGAAGACAAAGCTGAGTGCGCTACAGCATGGAAGACAAAGCTGAGTGCCTACAGCATGGAAGACAAAGCTGAGTGCGCTACAGCATGAAGACAAAGCTGAGTGCGCTACAGCATTGAAGACAAAGCTAGTGCACTACAGCATGGAAGACAAAGCTGAGTGCGCTACAGCATGAAGACAAGCTGAGTGCCTACAGCATGAAGACAAAGCTGAGTGCGCTACAGCATGAAGACAAAGCGGTGCGCTACAGCATGGAAGACAAAGCTGAGTGCGCTACAGCATGGAAGACAAAGCTGAGTGCACTACAGCATTGAAGACAAAGCTGACTGCACTACAGCATGGAAGACAAGCTGAGTGCGCTACAGCATGGAAGACAAAGCTGAGTGGCTACAGCATGGTAGACAAAGCTAGTGCGCTAGAGCATTGAAGACAAAGCTGCACTACAGCATGGAAGACAAAGCTGAGTGCGCTACAGCATTGAAGACAAGCTGAGTGCCTACAGCATGGAGACAAAGCTGAGTGCACTACAGCATGGAAGACAAAGCTGAGTGCGCTACAGCATGGAAGACAAAGCTGAGTGCACTACAGCATGGAAGACAAAGCTGAGTGCACTACAGCATGGAAGACAAAGCTGAGTGCCTACAGCATGGAAGACAAAGCTGAGTGCGCTACAGCATGGAAGACAAAGCTGAGTGCGCTACAGCATGAAGACAAGCGAGTGCGCTACAGCATGGAAGACAAAGCTAGTGGCTAGAGCATGAAGACAAAGCTGAGTGCACTACAGCATGGAAGACAAAGCTGAGTGCACACAGCAGGAAGACAAAAGCTGAGTGCGCTACACATGGAAGACAAATGAGTGCGCTACAGCATGGAAGACAAAGCTGAGTGCCTACACATGGAAACAAAGCTAGTGCGCTAAGCATTGAAGACAAAGCTGAGTGCACTACAGCATGGAAGACAAAGCTGAGTGCACTACAGCATGAAGACAAAGCTGAGTGCGCTACAGCATGGAAGACAAAGCTGAGTGCCTACAGCATGAAGACAAAGCTGAGTGCGCTCTACAGCATTGAAGACAAAGCGAGTGCGCTACAGCATGGAAGACTAAGCTGAGAGTGTCTACAGCATGGAAGACAAAGCAGTGGCTACAGCATGGAAGACAAAGCTGAGTGCACTACAGCTTGAAGACAAACTGAGTGCACTACAGCATGGAAGACAAAGCTGAGTGCGCTACAGCATGGAAGACAAAGCTGAGTGCGCTACAGCATGGAAGACAAAGCTGAGTGCGCTACACATGGAAGACAAAGCTAGTGCGCTAGAGCATTGAAGACAAAGCTGAGTGCACTACAGCATGGAAGACAAGCTGAGTGCGCTACACTTGAAGACAAAGCTGAGTGCGCTACAGCATGGAAGACAAAGCTGAGTGCACTACAGCATGAAGACAAAGCTGAGTGCCTACAGCATGGAAGACAAAGCTGAGTGCGCTACAGCATGAAGACAAGCTGAGTGCCTACAGCATTGAAGACAAAGGAGTGCCTACAGCATGGAAGACAAAGCTGAGTGCTACAGCATGGAAAACAAAGCTAGTGCCTACAGCATGAAGACAAAGCTGAGTGCACTACAGCATGAAGACAAAGCTGAGTGCCTACAGCATGGAAGACAAAGCTGAGTGCCTACAGCATGGAAGACAAAGCTGAGTGCGCTACAGCATGGAAGACAAAGCTGAGTGCGCTACAGCATGGAAGACAAAGCTAGTGCGCTAGAGCATGAAGACAAAGCTGAGTGCACTACAGCATGGAAGACAAAGCTGAGTGCCTAAGCATGAAGACAAGCTGAGTGCCTACAGCATGGAGACAAGCTGAGTGCCTACAGCATTGAAGACAAAGCTGAGTGCACTACAGCATGAAGACAAAGCTGAGTGCGCTACAGCATGGAAGACAAAGCTGAGTGCACACAGCATGGAAGACAAAGCTGAGTGCCTACAGCATGGAAGACAAAGCTGAGTGTGCTACAGCATGTGAAGACAAAGCTGAGTGCGCTACAGCATGGAAGACAAAGCTGAGTGCTACAGCATTGAAGACAAAGCTGAGTGCGCTACAGCATGGAAGACAAAGCTGAGTGCCTACAGCATGGAAGACAAAGCTGAGTGCACTACAGCATGGAAGACAAAGCTGAGTGCCTACAGCATGGAAGACAAAGCTGAGTGCGCTAAGCATTGAAGACAAAGCTGAGTGCACACAGCATGGAAGACAAGCTGAGTGCGCTACAGCATTGAAGACAAGCTGAGTGCACTACAGCATGGAAGACAAGCTGAGTGCACTACAGCATTGAAGACAAGCCGAGTGCACTACAGCATGGAAGACAAAGCTGGGTGCGCTACAGCATGGAAGACAAAGCTGAGTGCACTACATGGAAGACAGCTGAGTGCACTACAGCATGGAAGACAAAGCTGAGTGCACTACAGCATAGAAACAAAGCTATGCACACAGCATGGAAGACAAAGCGAGTGCACTACAGCATGGAAGACAAAGTTGAGTGCGCAGAGCATGAAGACAAAGCTGAGTGCACCAGCATGGAAGACAAAGCTGAGTGCCACAGCATGGAAACAGCTGAGTGGCACAGCATGGAAGACAAGCTGAGGCGCTACAGCATGAAGACAGCTGAGTGCACACAGCATTGAAGACAAAGCTGAGTGCACACAGCATGGAAGACAAAGCTGAGTGCGCTACAGCATGAAGACAAAGCTGAGTGCGCTACAGCATGGAAGACAAGCTAGTGCCTAAGCAGAAGACAAAGCTGAGTGCACACAGCATTGAAGACAAAGCTGAGTGCCTACACATTGAAGACAAAGCTGAGTGCACTCAGCATGGAAGACAGCGAGTGCCACAGCATGAAGACAAACTGAGTGCGCCAGCATGGAAGACAAGCTGGTGCACTACAGCATGGAAGACAAACGAGTGCGCACAGCATGAAGACAAACTGAGTGCGCTACAGCATGGAAGACAAAGCTGAGTGCACTACAGCATGGAAGAAGCTGAGTGCGCTACAGCATGAAGACAAAGCTGAGTGCACTACAGTGGAAGACAAAGCTGAGTGCGCACAGCATGAAGACAAGTGAGTGCACTACAGCATGGAAGAAGCTGAGTGCACTACAGCATTGAAGACAGCGAGTGCACTACAGCATGAAGACAAAGTGTGCGCTACAGCATGGAAGACAAAGCTGAGTGCACTACAGCATGGAAGACAAGCTGAGTGCACACAGCATGGAAGACAAGCTGAGTACTACAGCATGAAACAAAGCAGGCCACAGCATGAAGACAAGCTGATGCCTACAGCATGGAAGACAAAGTTGAGTGCGCAGAGCATGGAAGACAAAGCTGAGTGCACACACATGGAAGACAAAGCTGAGTGCGCACAGCTGGAAGACAAAGCTGAGTGCTACAGCATGGAAGACAAACTGAGTGCACTACAGCATGGAAGACAAAGCTGAGTGCACACAGCATGAAGACAAGTGAGTGCACTACGCATGGAAGACAAACTGAGTGCATTACAGCATGGAAGACAAAGCTGAGTGCGCACAGCATGAAACAAACTGAGTGCACTACAGCATGAAAGACAAGCTGAGGGCACAGCATGAAGACAAAGCTGAGTGCACTACAACATGAAGACAAGCTGAGTGCGCACAGCATGGAAGACAGCTAGTGCACTACAGCATAGAAGACAAGCTGAGTGCACTACAGCATGGAAAAGCTGGGTGCGCACAGAGACAAACCTGGTGCCACAGCATGGAAGACAGTGAGTGGCTACAGCATTGAAGACAAAGCTGAGTGGCACAGCATGAAGACAAACTAGTGCCAAGCTGAAAAAAAAAAAAAAAAAAAGGGGGGGGGGGGGGGGGGGGTGAGTGCGCTACAGCATGGAAGACAAAGCTGAGTGCGCTACAGCATGGGAAAACAAAGCTGAGTGCACTACAGCATGAAGACAAAGCTGAGTGCGCTACAGCATGGAAGACAAGCTGAGTGCGCTACAGCATGGAAGACAAAGCTGAGTGCCCACAGCATGGAAGACAAAGCTTAGTGCGCTACAGCATGAAGACAAAGCTGAGTGCACTACAGCATGAAGACAAAGCTGAGTGCGCTACAGCATGGAAGACAAAGCTAGTGCGCTACAGCATGGAAGACAAAGCTGAGTGCGCTACAGCATGGAAGACAAAGCTGAGTGCGCTACAGCATGGAAGACAAAGCTGAGTGCACTACAGCATGGAAGACAAAGCTGAGTGCACTACAGCATGGAAGACAAAGCTGAGTGCGCTACAGCATTGAAGACAAAGCTGAGTGCACTACAGCATGGAAGACAAAGCTGAGTGCACTACAGCATGGAAGACAAAGCTGAGTGCACTACAGCATGGAAGACAAAGCTGAGTGCGCTACAGCATGGAAGACAAAGCTGAGGTCACTACAGCATTGAGAAGACAAAGCTGAGTGCTACAGCATGAAGACAAAGCTGAGTGCGCTACAGCATGGAAGACAAAGCTGAGTGCCTACAGCATGGAAGACAAAGCTGAGTGCGCTACAGCATGGAAGACAAAGCTGAGTGCACTACAGCATGGAAGACAAAGCTGAGGTGCCTACAGCATGGAAGACAAAGCTGAGTGCGCTACAGCATGGAAGACAAAGCTGAGTGCTACAGCATGGAAGACAAAGCTGAGTGCACTACAGCATGGAAGACAAAGCTGAGTGCGCTACAGCATGGAAGACAAAGCTGAGTGCGCTACAGCATGGAAGACAAAGCTGAGTGCCTACAGCATGGAAGACAAAGCTGAGGATGCAGCTACAAGCATGGAAGACAAAGCTGAGTGCTCTACAGCATGGAAGACAAAGCTGAGTGCACTACAGCATGGAAGACAAAGCTGAGTGCGCTACAGCATGGAAGACAAAGCTGAGTGCCTACAGCATGGAAGACAAAGCTGAGTGCGCTACGCATGTGAAGACAAAGCTGAGTGCGCTACAGCATGGAAGACAAAGCTGAGTGCACTACAGCATGGAAGACAAAGCTGAGTGCTGCTACCACAGCATGAAGACAAAGCTGAGTGCGCTACAGCATGGAAGACAAAGCTGAGTGCGCTACAGCATGGAAGACAAAGCTGAGTGCTACAGCATTGAAGACAAAGCTGAGTGCACTACAGCATGAAGACAAAGCTGAGTGCGCTACAGCATGAAGACAAAGCTGAGTGCGCTACAGCATGGAAGACAAAGCTGAGTGCGCTACAGCATGGAAGACAAAGCTAGTGCGCTACAGCATGGAAGACAAAGCTGAGTGCACTACAGCATTGAAGACAAAGCTGAGTGCCTACAGCATGGAAGACAAAGCTGAGTGTGCTACAGCATGGAAGACAAAGCTGAGTTGACGCTACAGCATGAAGACAAAGCTGAGTGCCTACAGCATGGAAGACAAAGCTGAGTGCGCTACAGCATTGAAGACAAAGCTAGTGCGCTACAGCATGGAAGACAAAGCTGAGTGCGCTACAGCATGGAAGACAAAGCTGAGTGCGCTTTTTTTTTTTTTTTTTTTTTTTTTTTTAGCATTGAAGACAAAGCTGGAGTGCCTACAGCATGGAAGACAAAGCTGAGGTGCGCTACAGCATGGAAGACAAAGCTGAGTGCACTACAGCATGGAAGACAAAGCTGAGTGCCTACAGCATTGAAGACAAAGCTGAGTGCCTACAGCATGGAAGACAAAGCTGAGTGCCTACACATGGAAGACAAAGCTGAGTGCGCTACAGCATGGAAGACAAAGCTGAGTGCGCTACAGCATGGAAGACAAAGCTGAGTGCACTACAGCATGGAAGACAAAGCTGAGTGCCTACAGCATGGAAGACAAAGCTGAGTGCGCTACAGCATGGAAGACAAAGCTGAGTGCCTACAGCATGGAAGACAAAGCTGAGTGCACTACAGCATTGAAGACAAAGCTGAGTGCACTACAGCATGGAAGACAAAGCTGAGTGCAGCTACAGCATGGAAGACAAAGCTGAGTGCGCTACAGCATGAAGACAAAGCTGAGTGCCTACAGCATGGAAGACAAAGCTAGTGCGCTACAGCATTGAAGACAAAGCTGAGTGCACTACAGCATGGAAGACAAAGCTGAGTGCGCTACAGCATTGAAGACAAAGCTGAGTGCACTACAGCATGGAAGACAAAGCTGAGTGCGCTACAGCATGGAAGACAAAGCTGAGTGTGCTACAGCATGGAAGACAAAGCTGAGTGCGCTACAGCATTGAAGACAAAAGACCCAGAAAAATATATATGCATTAATAAGGAGGGAGGTACAGCCAAATCTGACCCAAAGTTGTTGTACAGCAACATCAGTTGGAAAACAAGTCAGGAAGAAGGGGAGGTCACAAGAAATGACCAGGAAGTAGGCATGTGAGGAGCTCAACACAAGATTTAGAGAGGTATTTTCAATGGAGACAGAAAGGCCTCCAGTAAACCGGGATGGTAGGGTACACCAACAAGTGTTGGACATACTACACACAACCTAGGAGGATACCTCAAAGACGGTGGGCTCAGACAACATCTTCCCATAGGTCCTGAGGGAGGGAGCAGAGGCACTGTGTGCCAGTAACAATAATCTTCAACACATCTATCGTAAGAAGGCAACTACCTGAGGTATGAAAGACAGCAAATGTAGTGTCACTTTTTTAATTAAGAAGAGGCAGGTAGGCAGTATTATACCACAGACCAGTGTCACTGACATTCATAGTATGCAAAGTCAGAGGAAGAGTGGTGGAGCACCTACACAGGAACGAGCTTATACACGATAACCAGCATGGTTTCAGGGAAGGGAAATCCTACGTCACAAACCTACCAGAGTTTTACGACAAGGTGACAGAAGTAAGACAGGAGATATCAAAAGCTTTACTAACATCCAAATAAATATCGAATTCTTTATCATGATCAACTGTATTAAATGCTTTACAGAAGGTCAGTAAATTACTCAGGCAGGAACGGCCCCTCGTGAGTCCATGCTAAGTATCATTAACCCAGTTAGGCTTATCAAAAACGTTTCTTATAATATCAGATATAATTTTCTAGTAATTTGCCTACAATTGAAGTCTGGCTAATTGGGTAGCAACTTTTCTCCTTTTTTTTAAAATAGTTATTATATTAGCCATCTTTCACATCTCATACAATACACCTGTTTGAAGAGATGTATTTATAATGTTAATTAATGGTTAACGAAGTTCCATTCTGCATCTAAGAAACCCTTGAACAAGTTCATCAAGGAGTGGGGGGTTATTTTGCTTTAATCTGTCAACCTGTTTGATTACCATATCCCTAGTGGCTGTGATATTGCATAATTTATTTTCATCAGGCCCACTTAGAAATTAATTACCTGCCTCTTTATGTGAATATATTGATTTATAAGATGACCTTCACCTCTTTTGATACGTCTATAAATTCCTTTCTTCTGAGCTAAAAGATGTTTGAGCCATCTCGGATTATTTCTATTCGATATTATTTCTTTATGCAGAGTAAATGTTCTTTATGCAGTGTGTGTAATGTTGAGAAAACTGTCGTACTTATAGCTCTCTTTGTTACCCCAGTCAACAGATAAGTGCTCTCTAAGCCCATTGTAATCTGCTAAGCGAAAATCTGAGACCGATACTGAATTATCGCTACTATCACACTTCCTTTCTATATTATTAACAAGTGTATGCGACCACCAAACTTACTTAGCAAGCGATGAAGGAAGACTCTTTGGGACGAAATTGTTATTGCCCTCTAGACACGATAACATATTAATATTAGACTTTAATTTTAGTCAAATTGACTGGACTTCTCTGACCAGTAATCTGGAGTCCAGTGACATCCTGTAAGTAGTTCAGGACTGCTTTCTGAAGCAGTGTGTAGCAAAGCCTACTAGTGTTATCAAAAGGACCCTCGTAAATAATCTGGAGATAACTGAAGAGCTTGGTGCAAGTGATCATAAATCTATGACCTTTAATATTACCTGGGAGAATAAGGATAATATTGTAAAAGTCCCAGATTTTTGTTCTACCGATTATGTCTAGTCTCAACTAGGGTAATGTAGCCAATGATGTTATTGACGACGATCATACTTACGATAATGAAGATCTGTGTTTATGATTTTATAATAATAATGTACAAGGTTCTTAAAGTGTATATATTCCCCGGAGAGATTAGGTCAAACAAGAACGATCCCAAAAAGATGAATAGGAGAATAAAACATATATTAGGAGAGAAAGGAGGAGGAATTTATAGGCATATAAAAAAAGAAGAGGTTGACCTTATTGACCAATACATTCATTTGAAAAAGAGAAGTAAAAAAGTGGTATTGGAAAGGCTAAATGCCAATTTGAAATTAAGGTTGCTAATGAAACAAAGACTAATACTAACGGGTTATTTCAAGTGTATAGGACGAAGGTCAGGGAAAAAGTAGGACTCCTGAGAATTGGAGAAGGACAGCTGACTGATAATGAGCAGGAAATGTGTTATTTTTCAATGATTATAGTTTGTCAGTCTTTATACAATAAGACATAAATGATATCCCAACAATTAATAATTATTTAGGCCCTGAATAAACGTATTAAGTAATGTAAACCATCCCACGGGCAGGGATTGAACTCGTGGCGGAGGTCCTTAAACTCCCGGCCAGCGCGTAATATTACTGTCATGAGGAATGTGGTTATCAAACAAGTAGATAAACTGAAACAAAATAAGTCCCCGGGCCCAGACGAATGCTTTTAAATGGTACCAAAAGAGTGCAAGTTAGATGTTAGTAAGCCGCTAACAGTTTAATGCGTCCATCCAAACTGATGTTGTGCCAGAGATGGGGATGATGGTTAATGTAATTCCTATATCTAAATCAGGGGATAAGTCCAGTCCATCAAATTACCGTCCAGTAACCCTGATGTCTGAAGTAGGCAAATTATTACCTGGAGAGAGTTCCGGGGGTCAACGCCCCCAGGCCCGGTCTGTGACCAGGCTTCATGGTGGATAAGGGCCTGATCAACCAGGCTGTTACTGCTGGCCGCACGCAGTCCAACGTACGAACCACAGCCCGGCTGGTCAGGTCCAGTGCCTGCTTGAAGACAGCCAGGGATCTATTGGTAATCCCCCTCATGTATGCTGGGAGGCAGTTGAACAGTCTTGGGCCCCTGACATTTATTGTGTTGTCTCTCAACGTGCTAGTGGCACCCCTGCTTTTCATTGGGGGATGTTGCATCGCCTGCCGAGTCTTTTGCTTTCGTAGGGAGTGACTTTCGTGTGCAAGTTTGGTACTAATCCCACTAGGATTTTCCAAGTGTATTCGAATCAATTATAGCTGATATTATTACCTGGAGTATACCTGGAGAGGGTTCCGGGGGTCAACGCCCCCGCGGCCCGGTCTGTGACCAGGTCTCATAGTGGATCAGGGCCTGATCAACCAGGCTGTTACTGTTGGCCGCACGCAAACCGACGTACGTACCACAGCGAAGATGGTCAGGTACTGACTTTATGTGTTTGTCTAGTGCCTGCTTGAAGATAGCCAGGGGTCTATTGGTAATTCCCCTTATGTATGCTGAGAGGCAGTTGAACAGTCTTGGGCCCCTGACACTTACGAGCATAATTTCATTAATGAGTCTCAGCATGTATTCACTAGAGGTCGTTCCTGCATGAAAAATTTGCTGACATTCTTTAATAAAGCATTTGAGGCAGTAGACACCTATGAATAATATGATGTAGTTTATGCAGATATCGCAAACCAAGCAATACAAGACAGAAAACAACCACGGGGGGGGGGGAGTTATCATTCTACTCCGCCCGTGGTTGTTTTGCATGATGTAGTTTATTTGGATTTTAGTAAGGCCTTCGATTGAGTAAGTCATGAAAGATTGTTAAGAAAAGTCGAAGCTCATGGTACAGGAGGCAAAGTTCTTACATAGCTTGAGGCATGACTGACCAATAGGATGCAGAGTTTCTATTAATGGGGACAGGTCTGAATGGGGGACCGGTCACTAGTGGCGTTCCACAAGGATCAGTTTTGTGTCTATATTTGTTCATAATTTACATTAATGGTCTTGATGAAGGAATAATGAGTGACATGAGTAAATTCACTAATGATACAAAAATAAACCAAATAATAGATTCTGAGGAGAACAACAATGACCTTCAGAATTTAGACAAATTTAAGTCATGGTCTAAAAAGTGGCAGATGTAGTTCAGTGTGGACAAGTGTCGAGTCCTAGTCCTTGGGAACGAAAATAACCCTAGTAATTATAAACTAGGTGATGCACAGCATAATTATACAGAATGTGAAAAAGACTTGGGAGTCGTGGTAAGCAGAAATCTGAAGCAAGACAAGAGTGCCTAAGTGTGAGCAATTAAGTTAACAGATTACTGGAATTTATATCAAGATGAATAAATAACAGGAGTCTAAAAGTTATTTTACATGACTAGTAAGACTTCACTTAGATTATGCAGCTAAGTTTTGATCGCCATAATACAGAATGAATATACGATTGTTGGAGAACATTCAGAGAAGAATGTCGAAATTAATCCATTGTATAAGGAAGCTCCCATGTGAAGGGAGAATCCTGAACCTTCACTCTTGAGAGACGTAGAATGAGAGGAGATAACATACAAGTTTATTAGTGGATGATGGGTATAAACTAGAGTGATATAAAGTACTGAGAATGTCAAATCAAGTAAGAACCAGAAATGACTGTTCTAAATAAAAAAAAATGATTTAGAATTGACACAGGGTGTACAGCGCGGCACAAACCGCCAGGCGCGGGCAGGTAAAAAAAAAAAAAAGTCGAGAAATTAGTAAAACTTGGAGAAAAAGCTTCAGGAATCTGGCAATATTTTGGTGTAAGTCTCATCTTAAGAGAAGATAAGATTTTGTTCGAATTTTTAACCCCGGAGGGTTAGCCACCCAGGATAACCCAAGAAAGGCAGTGCGTCATCGAGGAACTATCTTATTTCCATTGGGGTCCTTCAATCTTGTTCCCCAGGATGCGACCCACACCAGGTACATACTTGCTAGGTTATCGGGGGCAGTAGGTATATGGAAACACGCTCAGTGTTTCCATCCTTGACGTTGATTGCGAGAGCATTGCCTACCAGGCCACGGGCCACCCATAGTAAGTTTATTGAGGGACACGTAAATACAGTTACATAAATTATCATACATAGCAGCATATGTATACATTACTCAGGATAACGTACGATGTTTCTAAAACCATTTATAGTCACTACAACAGTGTTTGTGATGACGCCACAGTTTACCTGGAGAGAGTTCCAGGGGTCAACGCCCCTGCTGCCCGGTCTGTGCCCAGGCCTCATGTTGGATCAAGGCCTGATAAACCAGGCTGTTACTGCAGGCCGCACGCAGTCCAACGTACGAACCACAGCCTGGCTGGTCAGGTACCGACTTCAGGTGCCTGTCCAGTGCCTGCTTGAAGACAGCCAGGGGTTTGTTGGTAATCCCCCTTATGTATGCTGGGAGGCAGTTGAACAGTCTTGGGCCCCTGACACTTATTGTGTTGTCCCTCAACGTGCTAGTGGCACCCCTGCTCTTCATTGGGGGGATGTTACATCGCCTGCCGAGTCTTTTGCTTTCGTAGGGAGTGACTCGTGTGCAAGTTTGGTACTAATCCCTCGAGAATTTTCCAAGTGTATATAATAATGTATCTCTCCCGCCTGCGTTCTAGGGAGTACAGGTTTAGTAACTTCAAGCGTTCCCAGTAACTGAGGTGGTTTATCGCAGTTATGTGTGCCGTGAAGGTTCTCTGCACTAGTTAGTATATCACCGCGCATGAAGTGGATTTTCGACGTTTTTTTCTCATTTTTTTATTAATTTGTCCCCTAATTTATTAAAATCACCATTTGGCATCATTATAAAGTGGGAGGAGGAGGTATGACAGACCAGGCATAATCTTTGTCAGGAAACAGGGCAAGTGTTTCCTGACGCAGGTCTTAGTCATATGATGACCCGCAACTGGGGCTTTTGGTCATCTGACCGAGACCTTCCGCTGGCTTACCGGTCCAACTCGTTAAAAATCATTGTTATTATCATAACAATTAGTATCCAGGGAGAGGCAGAGGGAGAAATCTCAGTAGTGATGAAGGCGCCATTGTGGGATGATGTGTGTCGCTCACGTGCTATAAATTGTTGTATATTTACGTTATCATTGACAACTGTATTTATTTATCTATCACATGTCTTCCAAAATGGTATAAGAGGAGGTGTTGATTCGCCGGGAATTCTCCCGGCCCTGGTCTTTACCAGATGGCGACCCGGCTCCGGCTCCCTGTCGTGGGAGTATCAGAGACCTATGTCTACCATGGGAGGAGGTACAAGTACCCCTTCATCGTTGGGACCAACTGATCCCCGGCATAGCCATCTTCCCCGCCCCAGGGAGGCTGACGGGAAGGGCAGTCTTGCGAGCTGCAGATGGTAGCAAGCTCCAGCTGTGGTGGCCCGGTGGTCTGGTGGCTAGAGCTCTCGCTTCACACACGGAGGGCCCGGGTTCGATTCCCGGCGGGTAGAAACATTTCGACGTGTTTCCTTACACCTGTTGTCATGTTCACCTAGCAGCAAATAGGTACCTGGGTTGTTAGTCGACTGGCGTGGGTCGCATCCTGGGGGACAAGATTAAGGACCCCAATGGAAATAAGACAGACAGTCCTCGATGACGCACTGACTTTCTTGGGTTATCCTGGGTGGCTAACCTTCCGGGATTAAAAATCCGAAGAAATCTTATCTTATCTTACCTACCCTGCCCTAGAAGGGCTGGGCATGGTGTCGACCCGCTAGTATTAGATATAAATATATACCAACAAGCATAATACAGATGCACAAATGAATATAATCTGAGGAGCGATGACAGCCAAGCAATAGCTAAAGCAGTGTACGTATAATATTATAATTTTACACTCTCTCTGGTCCACTAACACTAGAGAAAACGTATGTTAATGGGGGTGGGGGTAACTAAAAGAACACTCATTTCGTATGCCAAAACTCGTAAATAGCGCAATGTTTTTTCTCTCAAAAAAAAAAAAAAAAAAAAGTATATATATATATATTTGGCCGAGTTTTCCTCGATATCTCGGAAGTAAGTTATTGACCTGTTTATTGAAAGCCATCCATTAATAATGAATAGATTGAAAACATTTTAACAGCAAGCATTCAACAGTGTTTCAGAAACTAGTGTCAATATTTTCGCAATAGCACATTTTTTTTTAATTTGCTGGGGAAGGAGGTGGGGGGGATAAAGGGCAGATATTTTACTAAAAGTCAAAAACTTATCAACTTTATTTTTTTTTTGAGGATGTTTTGGGGGGCTAACGCCCCCGAGGCCTCGTATTATTACAGTATTTATTTTCATAATTAAATCGGTTTATGTTTGTTTTATCAGCAGGGAGCCAAACACACTTTTAGCAGTGCCACTACGTGAGGTCTTGCTGGAAAATCCAATTTTCAGTAGATATATTTTTTATTCATTTGTTTGATGGCCGATCTTAATAAAAACTTTTATATGTAAATAGGACATGTACTCTTAATGCAAATAAAAAAAAAAACCAAGTCCTTTTCGCATTCTGTATGGCCAAGTTCTACATTATTTAGTTTATAAGTGGTAGGGTTATTTACATTCTTGAGTTTCAGAACTTCGCATTTGTCTACATACAACTGCAACTGACACTTTTCAGACCATCACATAAGCTTGTATAAATCCTCATGAAGTACATTCGCAGTTTCCTAAGAATCAATTATCCTGCCTATTTTTGTATAGTCATATCACTTGTTATTCCCTCATCAAGGTAATTTATGTATTTAACTCAATGGGTCTAAAACTGATCCCAGTGGAACGCCACTTATTACAAGTCCCCACTCAGATGGATCACCATGCCCAGCCCTTCTAGGGCAGGGTAGGTGCCAAGGCTGGAGCTTGCTACCATCTGCAGCTCACAAGCCTGCCCTTCCATTAGCCTCCTTCTTGCGGGAAAGGTGGCAGACCAGAGAGGCCTAGCATCTATCTACCTACCAGCCTCGTGCTGGTGGGGAATGTGGCTAGGCCTGGGACCAGTTGGTCCCGCCACTGAGGGGTACCCCCTCCCATGGGAGACATAGGTCTCTGATACTCCCACGACAGGGAGCCGGAGCCGGGTCGCCATCTGGTAAAGACCCGGACCGGGAGAATTCCCGGCAAATCAACACCTCTTCCTCCCACTCAGATTTTACTCCATTTATGTATACTCTCTGCTTCCTGTTGGTCAGCCACACCTCGATCCATGACAGCTCTTTTACCACAAGACTCCAAGCAGACATCAACCAAATCTTTAAATGGGCTGCAGAAAACAATATGAAGTTCAATGATGAGAAATTTCAATTACTCAGATACGGAAAAAGTGAAGAAATTAAAATCTCATCGGAGTACAAAACTAATTCCAACTACACAATAGAGCGAAAAACTAATGTCAAAGACCCTCGAGTGATCATGTCAGAGGATCTCACCTTCAAGGACCATAACACCGTAGCAATTGCATCTGATAGAAAAATGACAGGATGGATAATGAGAACCTTCAAAACCAGGGATGCCAAGCCCATGATGACACTTTACAGATCGCTTGTTCTATCTAGGCTGGAATATTGCTGCACACTAACTGCACCTTTCAAGGCGGGTGAAATTGCTGACCTAGAAAATGTGCAGAGAACCTTCATGCCACGCATAACTGAGATAAACCACCTCAATTACTGGGAACGCTTGAAGTTCCTAAACCTTTACTCCACTAGCACGTTGAGGGACAACACAATAAGTGTCAGGGGCCCATGATTGTTCAACTGCCTCCCAGCATACATCAGGGGGATTACCAACAAACCCCTGGCTGTCTTCAAGCAGGCACTGGACAGGCACCTAAAGTCGGTACCTGACCAGCCAGGCTGTGGTTCGTACGTTGGACTGCGTGCGGCCAGCAGTAACAGCCTGGTTGATCAGGCTCTGGTCCAACATGAGGCCTGGTCACGGACCGGGCCGCGGGGGCGTTGACCCCTTTAATTCTCTCCAGGTAAACATACTATGAGCTGCCACTTTCTTTAACAGATTTTTGAGTGTTAGTCTATATAAAGTTTTACTAAAATTCAAATAAATAATATCAAATTCTTTATCAGGAGTAACTGCTACAAATGCTTTACTGAAGTCAGTAAATTAGTCAGGCAGGAGCGGCGCCTCGTGAATCCATGCTGAGTATCGTAGATCAAATTATGCTTATCAAGATGACTTCCTATAATATCATCAATAATTGACTCTTGTAATATGCCTACAATTGAGGACAGGCTTACTGGGCGGTAATTTGACAGTATTGACTTATTCCTTGCTTTAAAAATGGGAATTACATTAGCCATCTTACACATATCGGGCAAAACACTTGTATGAACAGATATATTAAAAAATGTTAGTTTATGGTTCACAAAGTTCCAATTTGAATTCCTTAAGAACCCTTGAAAAAGGTTCACCAAGGTCTGAAGATTTATTTTGCTTTAATTGGTTTACCTGTTTGGTTACTATATCCTAGTGACTGATATTACATAATTTATTTTCTTCAGGCCCACTGAAGATATTGTCAGTGTCTTCTTGTGTGAAAACTGAAAGGAAATAATTATTAAAAATCAAGCACATTTCCTTCAGCTGGACAGTAAACTGTCCACTTAGTTTTAAGTTGACTTCTCTTTTCTCTAACCTTTGTTTTATATTTCAGGTTAGTTTTCAAATCATTTGCCATTTTAATTTCATAGTCCCGTTTAGCTTTTCTTATCTCTTTTTTTAACCTTCCTCTTAACGTGTATATGTTGATTGTCCTCCTCTTTTGATATGCCTATAAATTCGTTTATTCTGCTCTAAAAGATGTTTGAGTGTATTATTCATTCATTTCAGATCATTTTCATTCGATCTCATTTCTCAAAACGGAATAAATGTTCTTTGGTTTATGTGTATAGTGACTCGTGCCAACTTCCTCTGTAATGTCTAGATTATTAACAAGGGTATCCTTGTTAGCCAGAATCAAATCAAGCAGGTTATTTGTCCTTGTTGGATCTGTCACAAACTGCTCTAAAAAAAAATCTTGTTCTACCTGTATTATTATAATAATAATAATAATATCTTTATTTACTACAAGTACATGTACATAGTCTACAGGTCTAGCTGACATCAATGACATACTACTATATAGAAAGCCCCTTGTTATGCTGAGCATTTCGGGAAAATTAGGTCCTTGTCCCAGTATGCGACCCACACCAGTCGACTAACTCCTAGGTACCTATTTTACTGATGGGTGAATATAGACAACCGGTGTAAAGAAACGCCCAATGTTTCTACCCTCTCTTTGAATCGAACGCAGACCCTCGCCGTGAGAAGCGAGACCTTAGTGATCAGGCAACTAGGAAGTCCTTAGACTCTAAATTCCCAGTCTAAGAATTCCAATCAATATGACTAAAATTAAAATCCTCTAGATTTACTAGAGTATCGTGCTTTGCGGCCTTAACAATTTATTTTCAAATAAGTTTCCCTTGGTCCTTATCCATGTTGATGACAATGAGTGAGCCTTAAGGACGACTCGTGAGAAGATGCTTCCAGCTGTGCTGGTAGAGATGGTCTGCCAGACAAGGTCATTACATACTTCACTGCGTGCGTGGTGTATCTTCAGAAGAGTCGTCCAACTTAGGTCTCTCTTTACAAAGGTGTTCGGTCGACTCACGCATCCGACGCCAAGGTTGGTTGATTACGTATCGAGTGCCAGTGGCCAAATGGACACTTCCCTCACACATCCTCAGGGATGTGTGATTCGTGACCTTAGTATATAGATACTGACCATATTGTGGAAAAAAAAAGGAAAGTCCTAGCACACCTACATATAACAAACTAAATCACGAGGAGGAGATACATATTGTTCACATAGGTATCATGGTTTCTACTCAGTTTCCACAAAAAAAGAATTATGCTTGTCTGTGCATAATGAAGACTAAGGCACTTGAGAACATATTTGGGTATGGGAAAAATGACATGGGTAACAATTTACCTTAAAAGATAGATAATGTGACCTACGGTACTTGGTCGAACACGTGCTCTGGTGACTAAGAATTACGGTTAAAGTTACACATTTTCTCTGTAATTTTCCACAGAGATTATTGTAAAAAACTAAATTGTTCACCACAAATAGCAATGCAACACTGGTATACATGACAGTTGATTATGTGTGGTAAAACTCAAAGTAATGGTGCAGATGTTAGCATTGCAGATGGCAAAGAACTTGCGTGCGTGAGTGGCGTCGGTGTGGCGTGGTGGTGTTGAGTATTGGCTTAGTAGACTGACTTGAAGCTTGACTTAGGGACTAGACACTTGAAGTCTACATGACTGCGTAGAATAGTGGTGTCATGGTTTGACGTCCTGACGTGGGTGTGGCATAGAAGACTGGCTTTGAACCTGGCTAAGCGGCTAAGCATTTTCAAGATAACAGGATGATGTAGTCACTTATGAACAGAAATTAAAGTCGGAACAGGGTGAATAGGGAGTGTGGCTGTAGGTATTGTGTGTCAGTGTGTATGCATGAGGCGAGAAGCAAGCAGGTGCGCTGAGCAAAGAGTCTGGGGACGTCAGAACACGTTGGAACAGTAACACAGAAAACACATTAAAATCTCACCTTTGTCTATTGTAGCTTGTAGAATCATGATAGGAGACTAGAAAGTTTAAGTAACACAGAGGCTGGTGTAGGAATGTACACATACTTTGGCAAGGTGGGTCCAAGGCTTTGTCATCGACAGGGCTTTATCTGTGACTAGGCACGCAGAACAACCACACCACAAGCGATGATCACTTATCGAAGATGAATACGCAGCTTTGGCCAGAAATTCACAAGGAATTCATGGGAAGAGCATCGAGTGCGTGTGTGAGTGGCGGAGGAGCTGGCATGTGTAAGTAGCGTGGACCTGACCACAAGGGGACACTCCAGTGACGAAAAACCAGTAAACTTACCTCTGGTGTGATCAAACTGTAACAACAGGTAATAATGATGCTGGGCAAGTACCAGATGATGCTGAACACTTGAGTACGAACACGTAGTAGGAGGCTCTGAGAGGACAAAGATGATGCCCATGATTTCTCGGGAAAATTAAGAGAGTTTGGGCATAAATTCTGGATATACCTGTATCTCAGTGTGGTGGCTTTCAGATATGATGTCAGTATAACCCTCTGGTTGATGCCTAGATGAAGTGATGAAGTGACTCAACATGGGACTTATGTCTTCTCTTTCTCTGTCCTTCCTGGGTGTAACTAAAACTATGATTTATGGTTTTTGCAGGTTTGTGCATCGTTTGTTGTAGGTTGGTATGTAATGTGGTTAGTATAATAATGGGTACGGGTACAAGCTTAGGTTTATTGGGTTATTGATTACACAGTGAATGTTTCATGCTAGTCCCTTGCCTGGCCAAAAGGCCTATGAGGTAGTGAGAGAAGATTGCATCCGACCTATCCTGCGTCTGACCAATAAGGGAGGAAGATGGTGCACTGCGCTGAGTTCTACCATGAACTAGTTCTGCTAGGTGGCAGCACAAGTTTGACTCCCGATTATGATTCTTATACTCACGGATTCTGCAAGAGGATGACGCAGCGACAGGACGTCTGTCTTTTCACGCTGAACTCTAAGACCCAAAGTTACATTTTTTTGGGGTTATCCTGAGTGCTAGTTTGATCAAAGCTGAGAGGAAAACTTGCTCTCTGTCACTTCGAGCCCCATCCCTTGTTCCCCCCTTTCCACCCCACCACCTCATCCTACCCAATCCTAACCCCACAATTCCCCAACAAATGCACTGTCCTGACCACACACACACTACTGCTGTCCTTCTGCCTTTCCTGTCATCTTCTTTTCCGGCAACTTCGCCTCTGGTGATTTAAAACAAGGAAAGGTGACCATCCAGTAGCCAGTGTGGTATTTAAACTTGTATCATTCTGCCTCTCACCCTTGAATAGCTTTTAGGCCCGTCGTCCCTCCTCGAGTATGCTATCTTAGGGCCCCGTCCCTCTCACTCCTTGAGAGTAGGCTATTTTAGGGGCCCCGTCCGTCTCCCTCCTCGAGGGTATGCTATCTTAGGGGCCCCGTCCCTCTCACTCCTCGAGGGTAGGCTATCTTAGGGGCCCCGTCCGTCTCACTCCTCGAGGGTATGCTATTTTAGGGGCCCCGTCCCTCTCACTCCTCGAGGGTAGGCTATCTTAGGGGCCCCGTCCCTCTCACTCCTCGAGGGTAGGCTATCTTAGGGGCCCCGTCCCTCTCACTCCTCGAGGGTAGGCTATCTTAGGGGCCCCGTCCCTCTCACTCCTCGAGGGTAGGCTATCTTAGGGGCCCCGTCCCTCTCACTCCACGAGGGTAGGCTATCTTAAGGGCTGACCTTCATAAGTCAGCTGAAATAGGAATGTTTAGGAATGACGCATAGGAACGTTTTTCATTTTACAGCGTATCTTATGTGTCAGCTGTACCTTACTGGGCATTTTGCCGAAAATAAGAGTAAGAATTCGTGTCACTGACAACCAGAAGTCCAAGAAGGAAGTACTTGATTGTATTTGTACCAATGCCTGTGTTGCACCAGAGAAAGTATTCCAGACTCACTCTGGTGCAGTACTTCTACTATCCTTTGAAGAGGAGCTGCTCCAATACCTTCAGAATGATGTTTTGAAGAATTAAATACACTGGGTATCATCCCAATTCCACCAGACAGCTACCAGACACATGGTACTGTATTTGTGGCAAGAATCAACACTTTCATGAGGGACTTCACTGCTGAAGAACTTGTTGAAGAAATTAATCATGAAAACTCCGAGTTCAAGGTTCTTAAGACATATAAGTTTGCCAAAAGTTCAAGCATCCAGCAAACATTAAAATTAATCCTCGAGACACTGGAAGGAGCCAAAATCATATGTCAAAATGGTGTAAAATGCTTTGGAACCAAGTGTACACCAGACTAAATCTCCATTAAAAGGTTTGTCAGTGTCACACAATGTTTTAAATGTTATGAGTTTGGTCATAACACAAATAAATGTAGCAGCCATAAAACGATTTACAGTATCTGCTGTGGTGAGCATGTTTTCAGGGACTTCCCTAACTGAAACAACCCTAAGTGTGCCCTTTATAAAGGGAAACATCATGCTGTCTCTCCTAGCTACCCTGTTAGGAAATCTACAATCCAGGAAATTCTAGATGCTAAGAAACAAGCAAACAACAAGAACCCCACTCCCCACGCCACTCCAAAAATGTCCTAATCTACCTGGATCTGCCTCTACTAATTATAATGCTTGGAATTCTGCCCCTCCTGCAGCGTCCCACCCTAACCCCAACATACACCAAGCACAAGGACCATTATTAATCCTTATGTCCCCCTGGTCCTCAGAGGTAGATGTTATGAGAAGTACACTGATGTTCATGTTGGCCAAGGAGATAGCAGGTAGCAATAAGAACATAAGAATGGAGGAACACTGGAGAAGGCCTACTGGCCCATACAAGGCTCTGTTCCTCTATTTTAAATGATTTGTTAGTAGCTAATGGAGCCAGGCCCTTAATCTTCCCAAATAATGTGAACTCAGTAATGACCCAGTCCCCTCAAGAGGGGAAGTATGTGCCCTCCTCCACAACCACACATATCAAACCACATCACACAACCAAGGCCCAGCCATAATGGAAGACCCAGTTGAAACAACAACTCAGACCAGTGAGTTAATACCTGCCCCTGAACTTGCACCAGACACTGATGCACAATCTGCCGCTGTAGACGCTGACCCAAAAGTACAAGTAGTTTCCAATGATACCCCAAGTGGACTTACACATGGAGCCTCCACTGTCTCCTATAGTAAGTGTTGTGAATATGCCGACTGAGGTTGTGAATGACATGCCACAGTTGTCAGATGATGAATCTGACACATCAGTTAATATCACCAATAGTAGTGAGGAGTGAGGAAAGATGAAATACCCGGTACAGAGAAAAACCACTCAAGACTAAAATCCTCCCCAAGATGAGTCGAGTAGGGAGAGCTTGCACACACCTTGCAGATATAATCTCAGACACCAACTCTCTGGACGCAGCAAAAACGCAAACATCACGAAATAATAGGGATTACAATTTTACAAATTAATATTCAACATTTCTTTAACAACCGCTATCTCCTTGAAGTCGAACTACACAATCACAACCCTGATATCATCCTCCTGAACGAGACACCTGCCAGAGCAGACCAACATATGAAGATACGTGGTTACTCTACTGTCGAGAAGTCGAGAGGGTCCTTTAGTGGAGTGGCCGTCCTAGTGAAACTAGATATGCATTTCGTTCCATCCACATTGACGATGACAGCATTATAGCAATAGAACTGACGACCTCATATTGTCAGTTAACAGTTAGAACTGGATATTTTCCTCCAAGACAGCCATATATAGAGTCCATTCCCCTACACCGGATACTGAGTAGAAATGTTCCAACAATCCTGAGAAGAGATTTTAGTGCATCACCTCGCAGTCTTCAACTGTGGAGCCGGCCAGCTGCTGGGTGACCTCAAGGGACAACAGCTGTTTAATAAAATGACAGCAAAAAATTTATCATTCCAAGGCCCATTCTTTAAGTCATATGTAGGACCTCATTTGGGGACACCTGATATCGTCTTGACCAACAGAGATTGTGACCTATACCATTACAGAGTCGACCTTCCTGACCACAACTGAACTTTTCTCAGATTCACATACAACTTCTTATCAGAAAGAAGAATCATCCCTACCTTTAAGGGCCTTTCACTCCGACAGCTGGAGTGCCACAAGGCTCGTGCCTTAGCCCGATACTATTCAACCCTAGTTCAATGATACTATCATCACCCAATTTGCTGATGATGTTATCCATGTAGTGTCATCACCCCCATAACGGGAAAACATAAGCATGTGAGGGTAATAGAAAAAATGAATACGGAACTACGAAGAACAGCAAACTGGGAGAAGAAATGGAGAATCACGACCAACCTAGACAAAGTCCTCATCATCACCATCGTATGTTTTGCAACAACTATAGAAGACAAGGGAGGTATCACCATCAGAGGTACACCTATTACCATCAGAAACCCCAACAAGATCCTGAGATTCGAGATAGACAGATTACTCCATTACACATCACACATCTCTGAAAAGGTGAACTTAGCCAAGGTCCACCTCATCAATCTATACAGGTTTAATCAAGCCACTTCCCACACCAAAAAATACCTGTACAAGATGAAGATAAGACCTATGCTAGAATATCCTTGTGTATCTATGTCATTAACAACTAAAACCAACATGCTACAACTACAGAGTCCAGAATAGAGCACTCCGGTTCATCACAGGCACCAGGAGGAGAGAGAGAATCAGGATGGAAGATCTACACATCCAACAGAAGATAGATGCAATAATTGTAAGGCTTGATAAACTAAAGAGACAACTATATGACATGCAAGAACTCTATATACCAGACAGATAAAACTCTCCCCAACTTGCAAATACCACCGACTACATCATCAACACACCTCCCCACAGAACCCAAAGAATGACCCTCCAACAGGGAGTGAGACGATTCATCCACAAGGATAATTTCCAGAGAACAATGATCCTGAGCGACCTTCCTGAAGACATAGATGAATGCCTAACACCGGAACCCTTTTTTGTCTAATAAGGGTAAAACTTCCCCAATTTATGGAGACTCCCCTTTTAACTTATTATCCTTTACATCAAACCAAGTAACATCTGCAAACATACTGCGTTGGTACACCACTTTTGAAGCAGCTGAGTCGGCCAGTATCTCCGAGTAGCAATCGATCTACATCAAAAGCCTTCCTATCGCCATTTCCAGCCTACGCCCGGCAATCGCCAAAAAAAAAAAAAAAAGTATTTCCCCTGCCAACTCAGCGTCATGCAGTTATACATTTGTTATAACTGTGTGAAACTGATGGGTAAGTGTTATACTCCATTCAGTGTAATTGATTTCATTAATAACACCACACACACACACATACATGTACTAAAGTGAACCAAAGTTGTTAGGTCACTTACCTTTGTTACCCCACCTCTCCTACACCCACCCACCCTTTTCCCATATTTTCATCCTTACCAATCCTTCTTCCCTACCCATCTTACCAAAGCTCTGGTCATAATTAACATTCGCAGCACAGGTACTATAGTGGGAAGGCACAAAATACAAAGACAACATTTGCTCATTTTCCAGCTTTCTTGCATTATCAAATGCAGGCTCCGTACTGGCGCTGCATACTCCACAATGGGCTTAACATATTGCATGTATAGGGTCATGAATATTTCATTGGTGAGGTACCTGAAAGTTACCCTTAGTAAATTTGCCAGTTTAGCATTTGCTGCAGTCGTTATCCATTTGATGTGCGCCTTATATATAACGTTCGAAACTACGTCCACCCAAAAATCCTTCTTTTTCAAAAAGATTTGCAGTCTTTATCCACTTTGCCTGTTCTCTGTTCCTTTGATCTTTCCTCATTTTCTTAACTTTGTATTTACTGGGGTTAAATTATGAAAACCACTTCTCAGACCAATTCTGCAGCTTGTCCAGATCCATCTGTAGTCTTCCCTGGTCTGTTTATGTTTTGTTCTCCTCAGTTTTATATAATCTGTGAAGAGGGACACCTCTGATTTGATTTGTTTTTTTTCATGCCATTTTTTTTTCTCTCTCTCTCCCTTTTCCCACTCCCTTGTCTCTTTTGCTCCTTCCCCTTCCCATCTCCATCTCTCCCCCTCTTTCTCTTTTTCCTTCCTCCCTTCCACCCCCTTTCCCTCCAGCCCCCTTCCCCCTCTTTCTCCACCCTTCCATCATTCCCACTGTCCCTCTCCCCTTCTCTCTCCCCACAAGCACACCCTACTCTCTCTCCCGTGTCTCTTTTGCTCCTTCCCCTTCCCATCTCCCTCTCTCCCCCTCTTTCTCTTTTCCTTCCTCCCTTCCACCCCCTTTCCCTCCAGCCCCCTTACCCCTCTTTCTCCACTCCCCCTGTCCCTCTCCCCTCTCTCTCCCCCTTAACCCCTACACTTCCCCAAACACACACAACTACATCAAAATGGTGTCTCGTAGGGGAACTCGATAGCCCAGGGGATCAGAGGAGAATGGCCCGGGTAGAGAAGAATGGATGGAAGAGCAAATGAACGGATGGATCAAGAGTGAGAGAGCAAACTAGGTGAGGTCACTGCAAAAATGGAGAAAAGGATGGAGGCAGAGCTTTGGGTGAAATTGGAGGGGAGGTTGGAGGAGGAGAAGAAGAAATGGGAGTCACAAGTCAAAGATGCAGTAGCCAGGATAAAGGCTCTAGAATGTGAGGTAAATAGGTTAAAAGAGAGTTCCAGGAGTATGGACCAGAGGGGACATTGCATCTGTAGCTGGTACACCCTTACCAAACCTGGAACCCAACGAGAAGGAAGGAGACACAACCTATGCTAAGGCCCTATCAGTCCACCAAGCAGGGCCGAGGAAGGAGGGGAGAGAGCAGCTGGGAGTGGGGGTGGTGGTGGTGGGGGAGGCAGGTGAAAGTGGAGAGAGGGATAGGACACATGCAGTGGCACGACCAGGCCAAGAGCTACAGGAAAACACTGGGGAGACACAGGGAAAGGCAATGGGAGGTAGAGAGGGAGAAGTCAGTGTTCATTCACGGGCTCCAGGAGATCGAGTTAAGGACACACACTGAAAGACGGCAGGAGGAAAGACAGTAGATTGAAAACATTATCAGAGAAATAGGCGAAGAGGACATGTCTGAAATAGTAAATTTTCAGAGAATAGGGGGGGGTACATGAAGGGAAGAAAACGGCCGGTCAAGCTGATTCTCAAGACAGAAACAGTGCGAAACAGGATCCTGCAAGAGAAACCACGACTGCAGGAATTGCCAACATACAAGTGGGTGTTCCTAGACTGGGTCAGAACAAAAACAGAACGACAGCAGCTGAGGGAGTGGAGGCAAAAGCGAAAGGAGATAGGAAGAGAGATACAGCCAGAATCGGCAGAGGGCAACCAGAGCAGGGAAGAGCAACAAGAAGCAAACATAGACACATCCTCAGAACCCCAAAACCAAACACACTACCCCGACACAGACCACAATACACACTTACAGCCCCAACCCCACACTACACTGTAGAATCCCGCAGCACTCTGCCAGGTCCCCCACCCTCACAGACCCCCCAAAACATAGTGCAGAAGAGGAAACTGAAGGTGTGGTACACCAACGCTGATGGAATAACTAATAAGTGGGATGAGTGGCACGAAAGAGTCAGAGAGGCATCACCGGACATCATATCCCTCACTGAAACCAAGCTCACAGGGATGATAACAGATGCCATCTTTCTATCGGGATATCAGATCCTGAGGAAAGACAGAGGGGGTGGAGGAGTGGCATTGTTGATCAAAAACCGATGGGATTTTGATGAGCTGGAGATAGGAGACAGAGGAGAAGCAAGAGATTATGTAATAGGAACGCTGCGGTCTGGAGGTCCCAAGGTGGTAATTGCAGTGATGTATAACCCACCACAGAACAGCAGGAGGCCAAGGCAAGAGTATGATGGGAGTAACTGATCGATGGTTGACACACTGGCAGAAGCTGCCGGAAGGGCGCATGCGAGCAGAGCGAAGCTACTGATCATGGGTGACTTCAACCACAAGGAAATCGATTGGGAGAACTTAGAGCCACATGGAGGCCAAGAAACGTGGAGGGCTAAGATGATGGAGGTGGTACTGGAAAATCTTATGTACCAACACGTAAGTGACACTACCAGAGAGAGAGGGGAGCTTGATCCAGCAAGACTAGACCTAGTATTCACCCTGAGTTGCGCAGATATCGAGGACATCACACATGAAAGACCCCTTGGGGCCAGTGATCATATGGTTTAAGCTTCGAATACATAGTAGAGCTACAAGTGGAGGGAGAAGCAGGAAGAGCCGGACGAATGAAGCCAAACTACAAGAAATGAGACTATGAAGGCATGAGGAACATACTGCATGGAGTTCAGTGGGACAGGGAGCTAGCAGGGAAGTCAGTAAACGAGATGATGGAATACATGACAAATATATGCAAGGAAGCTGAGGAGAGGTTTGTACCCAAGGGTAACAGGAATAACGAAAAAGCCAGGATGAGCCCATGGTGCACCCAAAGGTGTAGGGAAGCCAAAACCAAGTGTGTAAGGGAATGGAAGAAGTATAGAATTCAAAGGACCCAGGAAATATGGAGAGCAGTCGTAGAGCCAGAAACGAGTATACTCAGGTGAGAAGGGAGGCCCAAAGACAATAAGAGAATGACATAGCAGCGAAAGCCAAATCTGACCCAAAGCTGTTGTACAGCCACATCAGGAGGAGAACAACAGTCAAGGACCAGGTGATCAGGCTGAGGAAGGAAGGAGGGGAGGTCACAAGACATGACCGCGAAGTGTGTGAGGAGCTCAACATGAGATTCAAAGAGGTGTTCACAGAGGAGGTAGAAGGGCCTCCAGAAAGGAGGAGAGGTAGGGTACACCATCAGGTCTTGGACAAAATACATACAACTGAGGAGGAAGTGAAGAGGCTGCTAAGCGAGCTAGATACTTCAAAGGCGATGGGGCCAGACAACATTTCTCCATGGATCCTGAGAGAGGGGGCAGAGGCGCTATGTGTACCACTAACAACAATCTTCAACACATCCATCGAAACAGGGCGACTACCTGAGGTATGGAAGACAGCAAATATAGTCCCAATTTTTTAAAAAAAGGAGACAGGCATGAGGCACTAAACTAGAGACCAGTTTCATTGACATGTATAGTATGCAATATAATGGAGAAGATCATCAGGAGAAGAGTGGTGGAGCACCTAGAAAGAAACGAGCTTATCAACGACAGCCAGCATGGTTTCAATGATGGGAAACCCTGCATTACAAACCTACTGGAGTTCTTTGACAGGGTGATGGCAGTAAGACAAGAGAGAGAGGAGTGAGTAGATTGCATTTTCTTGGACTGCAAGAAAACGTTTGACACAGTTCCACACAAAAGATTAGTGCAAAAGCTGGAGAACCAGGCAGGAATAACAGGGAAGGCTCTGCAATAGATCAGGGAATACCTGTCCGGAAGACAAAAGAGAGTCATGGTACGTGGCGAGGTGTCAGAGTGGGCACCTGTAACGAGCGGGGTACCACAGGGATCAGTTCTAGGACCAGTGCTGTTTCTGGTATTTTTGAACGACATGACGGAAGGAATAGACTCCGAAGTGTCCCTGTTTGCAGATGATGTGGAGTTGATGAGAAGAATTGATAACATGAACGTAGATAAGTATGTTTATGGAGCAACTTTCAATATGAACAGACTGACTGATGTTGTAGTGGCCAGGCTTAGGCTTGGCTACAAGTACTTCTGGCAATTTGGGAGACACACAGATGATGATCAAACTAAATGCAAATTATGTGACCCTAAGAGAGTTTAATCGGACGAGGACCAGGCAGAACTACAGAGGGATCTGGACAGGCTGCAAGCCTGGTCCAGCGATTGGCTCCTGGAGTTCAACCCCACCAAGTACAATGTCATGAAGATTGGGGAAGGGCAAAGAAGACCGCAGACGGAGTACAGTCTAGGGGGCCAGAGACTACAAACCTCACTCAAGGAAAAAGATCTTGGGGTGAGTATAACAACAGGCACATCTCCTGAGACGCACATCAACTAAATAACAGCTGCAGCATATGGGCGCCTAGCAACCTAAGAACAGCATTCCGACATTTTAATAAGGAATCGTTCAGGACCCTGTACACTGTGTACGTTAGGCCCATACTAGAGTATGCAGCACCAGTTTGGAACCCACACCTAGCCAAGCACGTAAAGAAACTAGAGAAAGTGCAAAGGTTTGCAACAAGACTAGTCCCGGAGCTAAGGGGTAGGTCCTACGAGGAGAGGTTAAGGGAAATCGACCTGACGACACTGGACGACAGGAGAGATAGGGGGGACATGATAACGACATATAAAATACTGAGAAGAATTGACTAGGTGGACAGGGACAGAATGTTCCAGAGATGGGACAAAGCACCAAGGGGACACAGATGGAAGTTGAAGACTCAGATGAATCACAGGGATGTTAGGAAGTATTTCTTCAGTCACCGAGTGGTCGGGAAGTGAAATATATATATATATATATATATATATATATATATATATATATATATATATATATATATATATATATATATATATATATATATATATATATATATAAAAAAGGCTTCCAAGCTTATGAGGCATTCGTGGCTGAGTAGATTACAACGCTGCCTGGGAATCTTGACCGTTCCCAGTAGCAGTATCAAGTCCTGCTGACTATTTCTATATGGTCTATTTCCATATGGTTGAGGTCTCCCATGATGAATTGTTTTCTGTCATCACTGTGGACTCCTCGCCACCTCCAATGTCGTCTCCACTATAGCCTTCTTGCTGTAATATTCCTGTTTATTGGTGGGTTCTACATCACTGCTGTCAAAATCTTCAGTAACAGAGAGCTTTAGCAGTATTTAGGTAACAGAGAGTGCTTTAGAGGTGGTTAGGTAACAGAGGCAGCTTCAGAGGTGGTTAGGTAACAGAGAGTGCTTGAGAGGTGGTTAGGTAAGAGAGTGCCTGAGCGGTGGTTAGGTAACAGGGAGTACTTGAGTGTTCGTTAGGTAACATAGAATACTTAAGCAGTGGTTAGGTAACAGAATAATTGAGTAGTGGTTAGAGGGGAGCCAAAACAACTCCGAGGACGGAGATTTTTTTTAGTGCCAGAACAAAAGAAGACTGGCAAGTAATGACAGAAATACTTCACCAAGTGAACCACTTAGAGTGGAGGGGCCGTCATTGGCCTCCACTCCAGAACAACAGATACTAATGCCAGCAAACAAAGCCTCCCTGCATTCCATCAATATGACGATATTTATCTTTGCAAACATACAGGGTCTAAAGCCATCAACGAACAACAAAATACCTTTCAATACCAGAGTCAAACGCAATGTTTGCGGCTTTCACAGAAACCCACACATTGGATCATTTTGACAACGAAATATGGATCCCAGGATATAACCTATTCAGATGCGATAGATCAAACAGGCAACAAGAGGAAGTTGGCTTGTATGACACAGTCGCTCATTTGCTCAGAACTACTAAACACCTCAAATGATGTAGTTGAAATTTTGGCAGTAAAGATCGAAAACCAAAACCTTGTCATTGTGGTGGTACACAAGCCTCCAGATGCAACCTAATAGCAATTCCAGGAACAGCTTTTGAAAATTGACCACTGTCTGGAAAATCTCCCAACTCCTGCCCCAAACATCTTGCTACGGGGGATTTCAACTTGAGACACCTAAAATGGAGGAATGTAGCAAATAATGTATTAGCATAGGTCACCCCGGGGGGCAGCTCAGATGAAAATTCACACACACACGATCTATTAAATTTCTGCACCAAATTCACCTTAAACCAGCAAATAACAGAGCCAACAAGACTCGAAAATACACTAGGCCTCATCTTCACTAATGAACTGATACGTAATATAACCGTAGCAAAGACAATATACTCAGGTCACCACATAATAGAGGTATAGACATGTATGCACAGGCTCCTGACCAGCAAATTGTGATCAGTTATGAGGGAGCCTTCATCAAATTCAACTTCAATAACAAAAACATACAATGGGAACAAGTCATCCATGTCCTAAATGAAACAAACTGGGAAGATATTCTAAACAACACGGATCCGATCCTTTGCATATAAAGATTTAACTCTCTGGTACTTGAGGTATGCCCAAGAAAAAAGAAAAAGAAGATGTAAACTAGAAAGAGACTCTCCCCATACAGGCGAAGGCGAACAGAGCTGCTAAGAGGGACCAGTATATCTGAAATACGAAGGGAGGCACTGGTCAGATAAATAACTAATATCGAACATAAGCTTAAGGAATCTTACAGGAAACAAGATTCTCAGGAAAAACTTAAAGCCAAAAATGAAACTGAACTGAAAGAAACCCAGATTTCTTCTTTTTTTATGCCAAAATCTAAGGCGAAAACAACATCCATTATTGGACCCCGGCTTAGACGAGATGGGAAATATACAGATGACAGCAAAGAAATGAGTGAAATACAAATGTCCCAATATAACTCGGTGTTTAGTGAGCCGTTCACCAGACTAAGGGACGACAATCTAAAGTATTTTTTTATGACAGACTCAAAATTCGGTCAATTCAAAAGTCTCTGATATTATCCTTACACCATAAGACTTCGAAAAGGCAATAAATGACATGTTCATGCACTCTGCCCTAGACCCGGATTCTTGGAACTCTGGGTTCATCAAGAACTGCAAGAAGCCCCTGTCACATGCCCTTAGCATTCTATGGATATGGAGCATGGACACAGAGTCAACCCAGTCACTAAACACAACAGACATAGCCCCACTCCACAAAGGTGGCAGTAAAGCAATTGCAAAGAGCTACAGACCGATACCACTAACATCCCATATCATAAAAACCATTGAAAGGGTTCTAAGAAACAAGATCACCACCCACTTAGATACCCATGAATTACACAACCCAGGGCAACATGGGATTAGAGCAGATAGCTTCTGCCTGTCCTAACTACAGAACCACTATGACAAGGTCCTGGATGCACTAGAATATCAACAAAATGCAGATGTAGTATACACAGACTATGAGGAAAGCCTTCGACAAGTGTGACCATGGTGTAAAAGCGCACAAAATGCGTGATAAAGGAATAACAGCAAAAGTTGGTACATGGATCTGAAACTTCCTAAGAAATAGAACTCGAAGAGTAATAATAAACAGAGTAAAGTCTGAGATGGTACAGTACTTGCTCCCATCCTGTTCCTCATCCTCATACCTGACATAGACAGACATGTAAACCACAGCATCGTGTCTTTCTTTGCAGATGACACTCGAATTCGCATGACAGTGTCATTCATTGAAGACACTGCAAGACTCCAGGCGGACATCAACCAAATTTTTAAATGGGCCGCAGAAAACAATATGAAGTTAATAACAAAGGATACGACTGAAAAATACACACACCGCACATACGTCGTCAAGTCTCTCTTATATGGCGGTGGAATATGGTTCAATGAAAATAAATTTCAATTACTCCGGCATGGAAAACTTTAGGAAATTAAAACTGTATCAGAATATAAAACAAATTCCAACCACGCAATAGAGCGAAAAACTAATGTGAAAGACCTGGGAGTGATAATGTCAGAGGATTTCACTTTCAAAGGCCACAACAACATATCTACCTCATCTGCAAGAAAAATGATATGATAGATATAAAAATCTTCAAAACTAGGGACGCCAAGCAGATGATGATTCTCTTCAAATCACTTGTTCTCTCTAGGCTGGAATGCTGCTATATACTAACTCCCCCCTTCAAGGCAACCGAAATTGCTGACCTGGAGATTGTAGTACAGAGAACTTTCACGGCACACATAACTACGATAATTTTACCGGATAAAGCATGTATTCCATAAAAACCTAGAGGGAAAGATACAGAAAATACAACGAAAGCAAGACTCGGCAGTAGATGCATCATCCCTGCAATGAAAAGCAGGGGCGCCACTAGTACGCAAAGAGACAGCACAATAAGTGTCAGGGGTCCAAGACTGTTCAACTGCCTCCCAGTATACATGAGGGGAAGTACCAATAAACCCTTGGCTGTCTTCAAGAAGCCGCTGGACAGGAACCTAAAGTCAGTACCTGATCAGCCGGGCTGTGGTTCATACGTCGGTTTACATGTTGCCAGCAGTAACAGCCTGGATGATCAGGCCCTGATCCACCAGGAGGCCTGGTCACGGACCGAATCGTGGGGGCGTTGATCCCCGAAACCCCCTCCGAGTATACTCCGTGTAACAGAGAATACTTGAGAGGTGGTTAGGTAACATAGTACTTGAGAGGTGATTAGGTAAGAGAGGGGTGCTTGAGCGGCAGTGATTAGGTAACAGGGAGTGCTTAAGAAATGGTTCGATAATAGAAAGTGCTTGAGTGGAGGTTAGCAACAAGGAGTGCTTGAGCAGTGATTAGGTAACCATGAGTGCGAGAGAAGCATTGATTAGATAACAGTGAGTGCATGACCTGCAGAAAAGTAACAGAGTGCTTGAGCGGCAGTAGTTAAGTAACAGGGAGTGCTGGAGTGGTGGTCAGGTAACTGGGAGTGTAGGAGTGGTGGTCAGGTAAGTGGGAGTGGTGGTCAGGTAACTAGAAGTGGTGGTCAGGTAAGTGGGAGTGGTGGTCAGGTAACTAGAAGTGGTGATCAGGTAACTGGGAGTGCAGGAGTGGTGGTCAGGTAACTGGGAGTGCAGGATTGGTAATCATGTAACTGGGAGTGCTGGAGTGGTGTTCAGGTAATTGGGAGTGGTGGTCAGGTAACTGGGAGTGAAGGACTGGTGGTTAGGTAACTGGGAGTGCTGGAGTGGTGGTCAGGTAACTTGGAGTGGTGGTCAGGTAACTGGGAGTGCAGGAGTGGTAATCAGGTAACTGGGAGTGCTGGAGTGGTGGTCAGGTAACTGGGAGTGCTGGAGTGGTGGTCAGGTAACTGGGAGTGCTGGAGTGGTGGTCAGGTAACTGGGATGCTGGAGTGGTGGTCAGGTAACTGGGAGTGGTGGTCAGGTAACTGGGAGTGAAGGACTGGTGGTTAGGTAACTGGGAGTGCTGGAGTGGTGGTCAGGTAACTTGGAGTGGTGGTCAGGTAACTGGGAGTGCAGGAGTGGTAATCAGGTAACTGGGAGTGCTGGAGTGGTGGTCAGGTAACTGGGAGTGCTGGTCAGGTAACTGGGAGTGGTGGTCAGGTAACTGGGAGTGCAGGAGTGGTGGTCAGGTAACTGGGAGTGGTGGTCAGGTAACTGGGAGTGCTGGAGTGGTGATCAGGTAACTGGGAGTGCAGGAGTGGTAATCAGGTAACTGGGAGTGCTGGAGTGGTGATCAGGTAACTGGGAGTGCAGGAGTGGTGGTCAGGTAACTGGGAGTAGTGGTCAGGTAACTGGGAGTGCAGGAGTGGTAATCAGGTAACTGGGAGTGCTGGAGTGGTGATCAGGTAACTGGGAGTGCAGGAGTGGTGGTCAGGTAACTGGGAGTGCTGGAGTGGTGGTCAGGTAACTGGGAGTGCAGGAGTGGTGGTCAGGTAACTGGGAGTGGTGGTCAGGTAACTGGGAGTGCAGGAGTGGTGGTCAGGTAACTGGGAGTGCAGGAGTGGTTGTCAGGTAACTGGGAGTGCAGGAGTGGTGGTCAGGTAACTTGGAGTGGTGGTCAGGTAACTGGGAGTGCAGGAGTGGTGGTCAGGTAACTGGGAGTGCTGGAGTGGTGGTCAGGTAACTGGGAGTGCAGGAGTGGTGGTCAGTGTGGAACTGGGAGTGCTGGAGTGGTGGTCAGGTAACTGGGAGTGCAGGAGTGGTGGTCAGATAACTGGGAGTGCAGGAGTGGTGGTCAGGTAACTGGGAGTGCTGGAGTGGTGGTCAGGTAACTGGGAGTGCAGGAGTGGTGGTCAGGTAACTGGGAGTGCAGGAGTGGTGGTCAGGTAACTGGGAGTGCAGGAGTGGTGGTCAGGTAACTGGGAGTGCAGGAGTGGTGGTCAGGTAACTGGGAGTGCTGGAGTGGTGGTCAGGTAACTGGGAGTGCAGGAGTGGTGGTCAGGTAACTGGGAGTGCAGGAGTGGTGGTCAGGTAACTGGGAGTGCAGGAGTGGTGGTCAGGTAACTGGGAGTGCAGGAGTGGTGGTCAGGTAACTGGGAGTGCAGGAGTGGTGGTCAGGTAACTGGGAGTGCAGGAGTGGTGGTCAGGTAACTGGGAGTGCAGGAGTGGTGGTCAGGTAACTGGGAGTGCAGGAGTGGTGGTCAGGTAACTGGGAGTGCTGGAGTGGTGGTCAGGTAACTGGGAGTGCAGGAGTGGTGGTCAGGTAACTGGGAGTGCTGGAGTGGTGGTCAGGTAACTGGGAGTGCAGGATTGGTGGTCAGGTAACTGGGTAAGGTAAAAGTAAAAAGGTGGCAGCAAATGCTTCACTCACAGCTGAGATGCATAAACATAAGAACATAAGAAAGGAGGAACACTGCAGCAGGTCTGTTGGCCCATACTAGGCAGGTCCTTCACACTCCATCCCACTAACACAATATTTGTTCAACCCAATTTTCAATGCTACCTAAGAAATAAGCTTTGATAATTCTATTTACTTCATGTGCAATTCCCACTCAAATCCAACCCCTCTCACTCATGAATTTATCCAACCTAAATTTGAAACTACCCAAGGTCCTAGCTTCAATAACCCTACTAGGCAGACTGTTCCAATTATCAACTACCCTATTTCCAAACGAACACTTTCCTATATCCTTAATAAATCTAAACTTTTCTAATTTGAATCCATTATTGCGGGTTATCTTTTGGAGAGATATCCTCAAGACCTTATTTATATCCTCTTTGTTAATACCCATTTTCCACTTGTATACCTCGATCATGTCTCCCCTCATTCTTCGTCTTACAAGTGAATGTAATTTAAGGGTCTTCAATCTATCTTCATACGGAAGATTTCTAATGCTATGTATTAATTTAGTCATTCTACGCTGAATGTTTTCTAAAGAATTTATATCCATTCTGTAATATGGAGACCAGAACTGAGCTGCGTAATCTGTTGCTTACACTTCTTGATATAAATCCCAGTAATCTGTTTGCCTTATTACGTACGCTTAGGCATTGCTGTCTTGGTTTAAGGTTGCAGCTTACCATAACCCCCAAGTCTTTTTCGCAATCTGTATAGCAAAGTTCTACGTTATTTAACTTATAAGTGCTTGGTTTATGGACACTCCCGAGCTTCAGAACCCTTGCATTTATCTACATTGAACTGCATCTGCCACTTTTCTGACCAGGAATTGAGTTTGTCTAAATCCTCCTGAAGTTCCCTGACATCTACGTTTGAATCAATTATCCTACCTATCTTCGTGTCATCGGCGAATTTGCTCATATCACTAGTAATTTCCTCATCAAGGTCATTGATATATATATTATAAACAACAACGGGCCTAAGACTGATTCCTGTGGAACGCCACTTGTTACAGATCCCCACTAGGATTTAACCCCATTTAAGCACACTCTCTGCTTCATATTGGTGAGCCATGACTCGATCCATGACAGCACTTTTTTCCCAATGCCATGAGCTGCTACTTTTCTTAACAGTCTCTGGTGCGGTACTCTATCAAAAGCCTTAGTAAAGTCTAAATAAACAATATCGAATTCTTTATCGTGATCAACAGCCTCAAAAGCTTTACTGAAGAAAGTTAATAAATTAGATAGGCAGGAACGGCCCCTCGTGAATCCAAACTGAGTATCATTAATCAAATTATGTTTATCCAGATCGCATCTTATAATATGAGCTATAATTGACTCTAATAATTTGCCTACAATTGAGGTCAGGCTTATTGGGCGGTAATTTGACGGTAGTGACTTGTCCCCTGCTTTAAAAATAGGAATTACATTAGCAATCTTCCACATATCAGACACTACACCTGTTTGAAGAGATAAATAAAAAATGTTAGATATTGGTTCACAGAGTTCCATTTTGCATTCCTTAAGAACCCTTGAAAAAGTTCATCAGGATGCAAAAATATCATCATAAACACTTGCCTGGTCTCGCTGGGTCACATACACTTGCCTGGTCTCGCTGGGTCAGAAACACTTGCCTGGTCTCGTTGGGTCACATACACTTGCCTGGTCTCGCTGGGTCACATACACTTGCCTGGTCTCGCTGGGTCAGAAACACTTGCCTGGTCTCGTTGGGTCACATACACTTGCCTGGTCTCGCTGGGTCACATTCACTTGCCTGGTCTTGCTGGGTCAGAAACATTTTCCTGGTCTCGTTGGGTCACATACACTTGCCTGGTCTCGCTGGGTCACATACACTTGCCTAGTCTCGCTGAGTCAGAAACACTTACCTGGTCTCGGTGGGCCAGAAACACTTACCTGGTCTCGGTGGGCCAGAAACACTTGCCTGGTCTCGGTGGGCCAGAAACACTTGCTTGGTCTCGCTGGGTGAGAAACATCTCAACACATAATTTTTTAAGGACTAAGTTCTGAGCCAGCATAAGTTGACAATTCAATGTAGCGAGACCAGACGAGTGTTTCTGACTCAGCGAGACCAGACGAGTGTTTCTGACTCAGCGAGACCAGACGAGTGTTTCTGACTCAGCGAGACCAGACGAGTGTTTCTGACTCAGCGAGACCAGACGAGTGTTTCTGACTCAGCGAGACCAGACGAGTGTTTCTGACTCAGCGAGACCAGGCGAGTGTTTCTGATTCAGCGAGACCAGACGAGTGTTTCTGACTCAGCGAGACCATTCAAGTGTTTCTGACCCAGCGAGACCAGGCAAGTGTTTCTGACTTAGCGAGACCAGTCAAGTGTTTCTGACTCAGCGAGAGCAGGCAAGTTTTCAGACTTAGCGAGACCAAGCAAGTGTTTCTTACCCAGCGAGACCAGGCAAGTGTTTCTGGCCCTGCGAGACCAATTAAGTGTTTCTGGCCCAGCGAGACCAAGCAAGTGTTTCTGACCCAGCGACACCAGACAAGTGTTTCTGGCCCAGCGAGACCAGGCAAGTGTTTCTGGCCCAGCGAGACCAGGCAAGTGTATGTGACCCAACGAGACCAGGCAAGTGTATGTCACCCAGCGAGACCAGGCAAGTGTCTCAGACTCATACCACTTGTAGATGTGTTTGCTGTGTTAGGTACAGAACAAGTGGCTGACCTCAACATACATCCTTAATAACCACTTTCTTTGTTCAATAAACAAACTAAATATTTAAGATTTTTAAAAGAATGTTAGAAAAAAATATAATTAGATCAATTTTTTTAAAGTCCCAAAACAAAGAGAGAAAATACCGCACCAGAACATGCCAGCACACGCACAGTGGGGAGAGAACATACCAGCACACGCACAGTGGGGAGAGAACATACCAGCACACGCACAGTGGGGAGAGAACATGCCAGCACACGCACAGTGGGGAGAGAACATACCAGCACACGCACAGTGGGGAGAGAACATGCCAGCACACGCACAGTGGGGAGAGAACATACCAGCACACGCACAGTGGGAGAGAACATGCCAGCACACGCACAGTGGGAGAGAACATACCAGCACACAGTGGGAAGAGCATACTAGCACAACGCACAAGAGAGAAAAACATATCAGCACACGCACAGTGGGGAGAGAACATACTAGCACACGCACAGTGGGGAGAGAACATACCAGCACACGCACAGTGGGGAGAGAACATACCAGCACACGCACAGTGGGGAGAGAACATACCAGCACACGCACAGTGGGGAGAGAACATGCCAGCACACGCACAGTGGGGAGAGAACATATCAACACGCACAGTGGGGAGAGAACATACCAGTACACGCACAGTGGGGAGAGAACATACCAGCACACGCACAGTGGGAGAGAACATACCAGCACACGCACAGTGGGGAGAGAACATGCCAGCACACGCACAGTGGAGAGGAACATGCCAGCACACGCACAGTGGGGAGAGAACATGCCAGCACACGCACAGTGGGGAGAGAACATATCAGCACACTCACAGTGGGGAGAGAACATACCAGCACACGCACAGTGGGGAGAGAACATGCCAGCACACGCACAGTGGGGAGAGAACATGCCAGCACACGCACAGTGGGGAGAGAACATACCAGCACACGCACAGTGGGGAGAGAACATACCAGCACACACACAGTGGGGAGAGAACATACCAGCACACGCACAGTGGGGAGAGAACATGCCAGCACACGCACAGTGGGGAGAGAACATGCCAGCACACGCACAGTGGGGAGAGAACATATCAGCACACGCACAGTGGGGAGAGAACATATCAGCACACTCACAGTGGGGAGAGAACATACCAGCACATGCACAGTGGGGAGAGAACATACCAGCACACGCACAGTGGGGAGAGAACATACCAGCACACGCACAGTGGGGAGAGAACATACCATCACATGCACAGTGGGGAAGGAACATACCAGCACACACATAGTGGGGAGAGTACATACCATCACACACTCAGTGGGAAGAGAACATACCAGCAACCACACAGGACAGAAGGGTTCGAGGAGACATGATAACGACATACAAAATACTGTGGGGAATCGACAAGGTAGATAGTGACAGGATGTTCCAGAGAGGAAACACAGAAACAAGGGGACACAACTGGAAGCTGAAGACTCAGATGAGTCAGAGGGATGTTAGGAAGCAATTCTTCAGCCATAGAGTAGTTAGGAAGTGGAATAGTTTAGCGAACGATATAGTGGAGGCGGGAACCATACATAGTTTTAAGACAAGGTATGATAAAGCACATGGAGCAGGGAGAGCAGAGACCCAGTAGCGGACAGTGCAGAGGCGGGGCCATGAGCTGAGTCTCGACCCCTGCAACCACAATTAGGTGAGTACAATTAGGTGAGTACAGTGGGGAGAGAACATGCCAGCACATGCACAATGGGGAGATAACATACCAGCACCCACACAGTGGGGAGAAAACATACCAGCACACGCACAATAAGGAGAGATTATACCAGCACCCACACTCTGGGGAGAGAACATACCAGCACATGCACAGTGGGGAGAGAACATACCAGCACCCACACAGTGGGGAGAGACATACTGGCACACGCACAGTGCGGAGATAACATACCAACACCCACACAGTGGGAAGAGAACATGCCAGCACACACAGAGTGGGGAGAGAACATACTAGCACCCACACTCTGGGGAGAGAACATAGCAGCACATGCACAGTGGGGAGAAAACATACCAGCACCCACACAGTGGGGAGAGAACATACTGGCACACGTACAGTGGGGAGATAACATACCAGCACCCACACAGTGGGGAGAGAACATGGCAGCACACACAGAGTGGGGAGAGAACATACCAGCACACAGTGGGGAGAGAACATACCAGCACCCACACAGTGGGGAGAGAACATACCACACACACACACAGTGGGGATAGAACATACCAGCACCCACACAGTGGGGAGAGAACATACCACACACACACACAGTGGGGATAGAACATACCAGCACTCACACAGTGCGGAGAGAACATACCAGCACCCACACAGTGGGGAGAGAACATACCAGCACACACACAGTGGGGAGAGAACATACTAGCACACACAGTGGGGAGAGAACAGAGGCAGTTGTCAAGATGTGAGTGCCGCCAACATTTTTTATTTTTTAGCTAACACTCACGTAAATACGTAACTCTTTTTACCTTATTCCTAGTATATCTCCTCTATAATATAATAATAAGATATTATCATCTTTTTAGTATAATAATACGGTATTAAAAGGACCCCAATGGAAATAAGCCACTTTGCCTGATGGCCAATCAGATATCAAAGTTGCCTTGCCACAGTCTGAGCTGCCTGTGTAGAAGCCTTGCCTCAGTCTGAGCTGCCTGTGTAGAAGCCTTGCCACAGTCTGAGCTGCCTGTGTAGAAGCCTTGCCACAGTCTGAGCTGCCTGTGTAGAAGCCTTGCCTCAGTCTGAGCTGCCAGCATATCAAAGGCACTTTGCTATCTGCTTTTCATTTGTTCTTGAGTGAGTGTTTAGGCCTCTAGGGCATGAATGGTACATTCCAAGTGAGTGCCTGTCTCAATGGTCATGAGCTCTTTAACACCACCAAAATATGTTATCTTTCTCAATACAATAATAAGCAATAGTCTGAGCTGCCATGGTTCAGATATGCTGCCAGGATGTAGTAAATAAACTACAATGAGCGGGCCTGTGTAGAAGCCTTGCCTCAGTCTGAGCTGCCTGTGTAGAAGCCTTGCCTCAGTCTGAGCTGCCTGTGTAGAAGCCTTGCCTCAGTCTGAGCTGCCTGTGTAGAAGCCTCTCACCAGCATATCACAGGCACATTTGTATTTTTTTCATTTGTTCTTGGGTGAGTGTTTAGGTCAGGGCATGAATGAGTACATTACGAAGGTGAGTGTTCTCAATGGGTATATCTACATAACACCACCAAAATATATTTATCTTTTCTCAATACAATAATAAGCAATGAGTAACAATGACATGGTTCAGATATGTGCCAGGATGTATAAATAAATACAATGACGTGAGTTTTTCCTTCAGTTTTCACCATTGAACTCCACCGGCGGAAAAGCTAATATAAATAAAGATAATATATTATCTTTATTTATATTTTGTCATTAATAATTTACATTATTTTTAAATGAATGGCGATTAGAAAATCATATTGCGTTTACATAAATGAATGCAAGGGCAGCTTTATACGGGCGCCCATCAATAAAACAATTTAGCAAACTTTCCATGGTGGCGGGACACAGGATACCATAATTGGTGCATTCATCTCAGAGTATATACACTGAAAGTTAATCTTTATTTTAGGAGGAGGAAGACACCATGCCCTGCCCTTCTAGGGCAGGGTAGGTGCCAGAGCTGGAGCTTGCTACCATCTGCGGCTCACAAGACTGCCCTTCCCATTAGCTCCCCTGGGGCGGGGAAGATCGCAGACCAGAGAGGCCTAGCTTCTCCCTACGAGCCCCGTGAGGGTGGGGAATGTGGCTAGGCCTGGGGACAGTTGGTCCCAACGATAAGGAGGTACTTGTACCTCCTCCCATGGAAGACATATGTCTCAGACACTCCCACGACAGGGAGCCAAGGCCAGGCCACCATCTAGAAAAGACCCGGGCTAGGAGAGTACCGGCGCATCAACAACATCTTTATTTTATAGATAAAATTTTCTTAGCTGCAGGTGGTAGCAAGCTCTAGCTCTGGCACCTACCCTGCCCTAGAAGGGCTGGGCATTGTGGAGCCCTCTCTGAATAATAGGTAAAACATACGCTCTTCTTGCAAAATAGGGAAAGCGAAAATTTGTGTATATAATAATTTCGCCTAACGAAAAAATTATATTTCATTGTGTTTGGTTTTTATTAATTTATTATAAACTTTTCTAAATTACATTAGCAGGATTAGGCTAAATTAAATTGCGCTTGTTATAATAAGGTTAGGTAAGTTTTCTAAGGTTCTTTTAGTACACAATTATTATTTTTTGCGTTAACATAAATGAAAAAAATACATTTCTTTAAATGTATAAGATAAAATTTTAGAAAGGACTTATATCGAAAGGGTTATTTGCGTCTTCTTAGTAGCGGGAATGAAATGATAAGGCTTCGGAGGCTTCTTACTTTATTAGAATAAAGTGTGGGGTACACAGGCTGTGTTTGTGACCCATGGCCCGGGGGGCCATGCCCATTGTGAGAGAGAGAGGGATAGCCAAGTGAGGGAGAAACAAGGGTGGGGCAGACTGACGTGGGTATGCCTATAGGTGGCAGCACCAGCATGGCACGAAATATGAACTCAGCAGGCAGACAGCATAGGCTGTGCACAGTTCTGCGCTGGAAAACGTACAGACAAGGATGACAAAATTGATTACATTTATCAGAAATCTTTTCTAACAGGATAAACTAAGAAGGACTTGAATCTGCAGTCTGTAGAAAGGCGTTATGTACAATTTTTGTGGGTTTACTGCTTAGTCATGATTATAATAATAATCTAGAAAGGCGTAGAATTAGGGGGGATATGATCGAGGTGTATAAATGGAAAACTGTGATAAAAAAAAAATTAAATTATTATTATTATTATAATCAAAAGAAGCGCTAAACCACAAGGGTCATACAGCACAGCGGGGCAGGGTAGGATGCAGGGATAATGGGTAGTAAGAGGGAGAGGGATGATTAGGAGGGTATGGAGCACAGCGGGGTAGTGGATAGTGCAGGGATAGAGGGTAGTAAGAGATTGAGGTAGCAGGGACTGAGGGGAGAGCTAGAGGCAAAGTCGTCGGAGTTTGTGTAGTAAATCATTTGCTGTCAAAAAGTCAATGAGAGAGTCAGGATTAAAGGAGGGTCCATCAGCAAGAAGGGAAGGTAAAGAAAGGGCAGCAGAGCGAAGACGTCGTTAGATGTAAATTCTGTGTGCACGTTGATAGAGTGGGCAGTCCAACAGAATGTGGATAACAGACACTGGAACCTGACAATGCTCACAGAGAGGGACAGGGAGCCTCTCCATGAGATACCCGTGAGTAAGACGAGTGTGGCCGATGAGAAGACGGGAGAGAATAGTCTCCCAACCTCAACATTGGTGACAAGAAGAAGGTCAGAAACCTATACTCGGTTTAATAGAATGAAGTTTGTTATGTAGCAGGTCAGACCAACGTTGTTGTCAACGGGTGTGAAGGTGGGTAGCAATGACCGCAAAATAGTCCGTAAATGGAACACCTCTATATGAAACTGGAAGGTCATGTACTGCTGACCGCGCAGCAGTGTCTGCCTGTTCATTGCCCTGTACGTCAACATGACCAGGGACCCAACAAAAAACAATATCTTTGTGCTTGCTAGAGATACGGCGTAACCAAAGGTGGATACGAAGAACTAGGGGGTGAGGTGTATCAAATTTTCGGATAGCCTGTAAAGCACTAAGGGAGTCTGAAACGACCACAAATGGTGACACAGGCATAGATGCAATACGGATAAGGGCCACAAGAATGTCATACAATTTAGCCATAAATATGCTAGCCGAGGGTAATAGATGTCCTCGCACGACGCTGTCTGGAAACACTGCTGCAAATCCGACGCCTTCAGAAGACTTTGAACCATCGGTGTACACTGCGATGGCATGGGACTGAGAGCGAAAGTGGTCTAGAAAAAGAGAGCGAGAAGCCGCCGTAGGTAGTTGGGCTTTCACGCATGGCAGAGGAGAAGAACAGACACGGGCAACAGGAACTTCTCAAGGGGGTAGGGGATACGGAGATGCCACATGTACATAGAAAAGTGGTAGCTGAAGGGAAGACAAGAGCGAATGTAGATGAAGAAAAAAGGGACGAAGTAAACAGGGTCGACGAACAAATGTTCATTCTTTGTGTTCTTAGTGTTCTCATGGCACCTCTCCTTTACATTGGGGATGTGTTGCATCGTCTGCCGAGTCTTATGCTTTCATTAGGATTTTCCAGGTGTAAATTATGATATATCTTTTTTGTCTGAGATGCTGGGAGTACAGGTCAAGGGACTTAGGTGCTTGACTGAACTATTACCTGTAGTCAAGGTTCTCTGTATATTCTCTAGATCTGCAATTTCGTCTGCCTTGAATAGGGCTGTTAGTGCACAGTAGTATTCCAGCCTAAAGAGAACAAGTGACTTAAAGAGGGTCTTCATTGGCATATCACACCGTGTTTTGAAGGTTCTCATTATCCATCCTATCACTTTCTTCGCGGATGTAATAATGACACTGTTGTGATCCTTGAATGTGAGATCCTCTGACATTATCACTCCCTAGTCCATCATCATAATTTTTATCTCTATTGTGTATTTAGAAGTTGTTTTATACTCCAATCAAGTTTTTATTTCCTCAAGTTTTTTCATAACTGAGTAGCTGAAATTTGTCCTCAATGAACAATATATTGTTTTGTGTTGCCCATTGGAAACCTTAGGGAGGGAGGGCTAAAAAAAACTGCTTTTTCTAATTATCCAATTTCATTTTTTTTTTCTGTTATTTAAACAGCATTCGAGACATACACACCGTGTTTGTGTTGACTTATGCTTCAAAATACTCTACAGAAAAAAATGATATTGCCCTATTTTATAGGGTATAATACAAAAATCATAAAAGAAATTGGTAAGAGGTACAATGTTCTAGTTGACATCATATGAAAGTTGAAGGTCTAAATAGGAACAAACAATGAGCATTAGCGCCACGTGTCTATAGATTGCATAATAAAAAATGTTGAAATCTGTCTTTTTTTTTTTAAGGATTTTTTGGGGGGAAAAAATCAATAACAAAAAAGCATTAAAGTACATATTGCAAATATATTGTTCTATAACAATGCTAACCAGATAATGTATGAAAAAAAATCATGGCATTCTGTCAAAAAGTTTTCACAATATGATTTTTGAAAGGTCAGTAACTTATTCCTGAGAAAAAGAAAAATTCCATTTTCTGTAAACCCCCAGGGTCACGCATCACACACCCCCACTTTTGACAGCAGCCCACAGGCGACTGAGGAGCTCTCATTCTGAACACTAATATCGAGTTAACAGAGAAGATGCCATGTAGTGCATTTGGAGAGAAACAATCATAAAAATCGTAATTTTTGGAGTAAATAAAAACACAAATTGTTATCAGGTCCTTTTGATGACAGCAATAACAAAAAAAATTACATTTTTGGAAAAATATGCTTAGAAATAAGATAGAAACAAGCTGATTGCATCAACATGTTGCCAGAATTATTATTCGGTAAGAACACATTTTTCCAAAAAAAATCGTTTTTTTTTCCTGTATAAGCCTTCGCCCTCTTAGTTTATATCCGCTTGGAGATTTATCATGTCCTCAATGAATGACACTCATGCAGATTCTAGTATTTGTCTATGTCAGATATGAGGATGAAGAAAAGAGTGACACGAATATTATTTACCATTATTCTCTCTGTTCTATTGGTTAGAAAGTTATTCATCTTCCCACTTTTCCAGTTTTTCCTTTAACACGCATTTTGTGTGTTAATACACCATGATCACAATTATCGAAGGTATTTGCAAAGTTTGTGTATGTACATATACGTTGTGTTTGTCATGCAGTGCGTCCAAGACCACGTGTTAGTTGTCTAATTGCTGCGAGAGGCAGGATCAATCTGCTCTAAACCCATGTTGCCCTGGGTTGTGCAATTGTTGGGAATCCAAGTAGTTAGCGATCTTGCTTATTAGAATCCTTTCAAAGATTTTTATAATGTGGGATGTTAGCGCTCTGGGTCTATAATTCTTTGCCACTGCTTCGTGGAGGGGGCTACATCTATTGTTTTTGGCGACTGTGGTATGTCCCCCGTGTCCAGGCTCTCTTTCTATAGAATACTTAAGGCACACAATAGAGATTTCTTGCAGTTCTTGTTGAACACGGAGTTCTACGAGTCTATGCAGAGTGCATTGCAATGTTATCAAAGACTTTTTCCAAGCCAAGTGAAGTTAAGGCTGTCAGAAATTTAGCATACATTGACAAGGTTTTGAGTCTCGTTCATCAAAAAATCATTAGGATTGTCGATCCTTAATGTGATTAACGAGGAGGACACCATGCCCAGCCCTTCTAGGGCAGGGTAAGTGCCTGAGCCAGAGCTTGCTACCATCTGCAGCTCGCAAGGCTGCCATTCCCATTATCCTCCCTGGGGCGGGGAAGATGGCAGACCAAAGAGGCCTAGCTTCTCTCTACAAGCCCCATGAGGGCGGGGAATGTGGCTAGGACTGGGGACAGTTGGTTCCAACGATGAGGAGGTACTTGTACCTCCTCCCATGGCAGACAGTAGCCTGAGATATTCCCGAGAAAGAGAGCCAGGGCCGGGCCACCACTTGGAAAAGGCCCAGGCCGGGAGAGTACAGAAATCATTTTCATTAAAAAACTGGCACATCATGATTAACACGTATGAAGCTGACCAGAAGATGCATTTTCCAGCAATTTCACGAAATCCAAAAAAAAATATTGCACCTAAACAGCCTAACCCAAAAAAAAATAATTTAATGTATTTCTATGATGCACCCGCCATGAAGATTCCTGACGTACACAACTGTTATATTTTAATCAGAGACATTGATAAGCCTATAGGTGTCATAGCCTGTGAAAACGAGGCGTTCAAATTTGATGGAAACATCGAAAATGAATGCCAACATCAACGCAAAATAATGCAACATTAAAAGTGTTGAAATATCATTACACACTTCATACAATATTCTAGCGGCAATATGCCAGCGGCCCACATAGGGTAGGGGCTAGAGCACAAAGGCGGTAGAAGATCAATAATGAACCACAGAAACAAGGCAAAAGAAAGAAAACACAGAGGAAAGGGGAAGAGGGAGAAGGAAAAAAAATCAGGTTAAGTCACGGGTGTTCTGAAGTTTGGAGCATTTAACAATGTAATGGGAGAGGAAAGCATCAACAGAGACAAAGCCAGGACTCAGATTCATACTGTGAGAGTTGTGTTTAAAGGAGGATTCAACAAGACAACGACTGTGAAAGTTGGACGTAGGGTAGACAGTTTTAGCAGAAGACCAATCAATAGGAACAAGAAATAGAGTAGACACCAGGAGCATCTATAGAGGGAGGGGAGGTATGAACTAGAATAGTGCGATGAGTGTTAGTCTGGCGGAAAGTAAGTTTGATGTCTAAGGAACGGAGAGAGTTGTTGAGACTAGAGAGACCGGAAATGTAGGGAAGACAGAGGACAGGAAGTCCCAGGAGTAGTGAGTTTGGGAGAGAGGAAAGTCCGTTTAGCACGTGAGAAGGCAGAATCTGTGAAATGGGAAGGGTAGCCAAGACGGGAAAATGAATTATGAAGAGTGGAAATTTCTACTTCAAGGAACTGAGGATCACAAATGCGGAGAACATTTGTCAGAGGAAGTATGATAAGAAAAGTAGTGAATGTACATGCCACTGTGCATAGGCTTGCGGTACACGGAAAAGGCAAAACCTGTAACTGAGCGGTGGACATGAACATCAAGGAAAGGAGGAAGCAGAGAATTAGATTCCCATTCAGCTTCAAACTATTACTCCTCCATCACTCTCTCTTGTTCCTGCCCCTGTCTGCTGGCCTCTATATAAACTCTCTCCCTCGCTTCTTTTTGTTAGTGTGACTTTGTAAATGGTCCAAGTCGGACCGAAACGTCGTCGTAAGCTCTTCTCTGCTATATGCGGGTTATTTGTGTATTATTCCAGTCACGGTATTGTGACTTTTTTGTTATTTATGAAATATACACAGCTCGAAGTGAACACCAAGATGTGCTTTAATAAAGCCCACCAATAAGATGAGCATTAATTAAACCCACCAATAAGTTGTGCTCTAATAAAGCCCAACACCAGTATAAGTTTGAAGCCAATCAGAAAAAAAAACATTCTTTAGTTATTAAAGAAAATGAATATCATTATTTATTCAATAAAATTAGCAAATTAGGACTAATACCAGCCAAGAGCAGCGTGATCCTAGGATTAATACCAGCCAAGAGCAGCGTGATCCTAGGACTAATACCAGCCAAGAGCAGCGTGATCCTAGGACTAATACCAGCCAAGAGCAGCGTGATCCTAGGACTAATACCAGCCAAGAGCAGCGTGATCCTAGGACTAATACCAGCCAAGAGCAGCGTGATCCTAGGACTAATACCAGCCAAGAGCAGCGTGATCCTAGGACTAATACCAGCCAAGAGCAGCGTGATCCTAGGACTAATACCAGCCAAGAGCAGCGTGATCCTAGGACTAATACCAGCCAAGAGCAGCGTGATCCTAGGACTAATACCAGCCAAGAGCAGCGTGATCCTAGGACTAATACCAGCCAAGAGCAGCGTGATCCTAGGACTAATACCAGCCAAGAGCAGCGTGATCCTAGGACTAATACCAGCCAAGAGCAGCGTGATCCTAGGACTAATACCAGCCAAGAGCAGCGTGATCCTAGGACTAATACCAGCCAAGAGCAGCGTGATCCTAGGACTAATACCAGCCAAGAGCAGCGTGATCCTAGGACTAATACCAGCCAAGAGCAGCGTGATCCTAGGACTAATACCAGCCAAGAGCAGCGTGATCCTAGGACTAATACCAGCCAAGAGCAGCGTGATCTAGGATAATACCAGCCAAGAGCAGCGTGATCCTAGGACTAATACCAGCCAAGAGCAGCGTGATCCTAGGACTAATACCAGCCAAGAGCAGCGTGATCCTAGGACTAATACCAGCCAAGAGCAGCGTGATCCTAGGACTAATACCAGCCAAGAGCAGCGTGATCCTAGGACTAATACCAGCCAAGAGCAGCGTGATCCTAGGACTAATACCAGCCAAGAGCAGCGTGATCCTAGGACTAATACCAGCCAAGAGCAGCGTGATCCTAAGACTAATACCAGCCAAGAGCAGCGTGATCCTAGGACTAATACCAGCCAAGAGCAGCGTGATCCTAGGACTAATTCCAGCCAAGAGCAGCGTGATCCTAGGACTAATACCAGCCAAGAGCAGCGTGATCCTAGGACTAATACCAGCCAAGAGCAGCGTGATCCTAGGACTAATACCAGCCAAGAGCAGCGTGATCCTAGGACTAATACCAGCCAAGAGCAGCGTGATCCTAGGATTAATACCAGCCAAGAGCAGCGTGATCCTAGGACTAATACCAGCCAAGAGCAGCGTGATCCTAGGACTAATACCAGCCAAGAGCAGCGTGATCCTAGGACTAATACCAGCCAAGAGCAGCGTGATCCTAGGACTAATACCAGCCAAGAGCAGCGTGATCCTAGGACTAATACCAGCCAAGAGCAGCGTGATCCTAGGACTAATTCCAGCCAAGAGCAGCGTGATCCTAGGACTAATACCAGCCAAGAGCAGCGTGATCCTAGGACTAATACCAGCCAAGAGCAGCGTGATCCTAGGACTAATACCAGCCAAAAGCAGCGTGATCCTAGGACTAATACCAGCCAAGAGCAGCGTGATCCTAGGACTAATACCAGCCAAGAGCAGCGTGATCCTCGTGATCTGGACACCAGACTCGTAGTGAAGATTTGAAAGCGATCAGATGAGTGTATTATTATGGCGAGGATTCCAACGATTTCAAGTTTATTTTACTATTTTAATACAACTATGAATTATCCGCCACACAAACAAAATTTAACGTCATTGGAGGGATTTAAAAATTTCTAATTATTTTACACTTAAAATGATTAAATCTGCACCTAAACGACTGGATTTCATCGAATTAGGAAATAATTTTTACCTTAACCTTTCAAACTATACCAATGAGAATTTTGGAAGTTATTCGAGCCATTACACGGGCACTACGGTGTCCCGTAGCTCGATGGTGCACTCACCTCACACACTGACGTCCGGAGTTCGAATCTCCGGTAGGCTGGATAACATTAGGACGTGTTTCCATAAGACTCCTGCTGTCCATGTTCACCCATCAGTATAAAATAGGTACCTGGGTGTTAGTCGACTGGTGTGGGTCGCATCCTGGGACAAAACTGACCTAATTTGCTAGTAATGCTCTGCAAAAAAAAAAAAAAAAAAAAGCGGCTTTCTATATAGAAGTATGTGAGTGATGTCAGCTATGGTCTGTACACCTTGTACATGTACTTGTAGTAATCAAGATAATATTATCATATTATTATTATGCTGAGAATACCTTCAACAACTTCGGTCATGGGTCACTTACACTTGCTAATTGTTCCAAGAATCTGGTCCTCATTAACGAATGCAGGCGTTAAAAATTTGAAGCCGATAGGATGAGGTGTTCTCGAGTTTTGAGCCATAAAAATTGAAAACTTGGAGGAAGAAAAAAATCTTGTAAACTCTTAAAATTCCTCTTTTGGAGTTACCTAAAACGTATTCAACTTATACCGAATTAGCTTATTCTGCCCATTTTATCTTCAGTTACAAAAAAAATTAGTTAAGTGTCGTTAACATCATTGAAGTAGTTAAGTTTTCTCGCTGTTCCGGCTGTGTGTGGACACATGGGTATTTATATGAATAAATACTAACTTTAGATGTTATCTCATTTTGTTATGTGGACGATATCTTTATCAATTTAATTTTCTTTTATATGAGATAAATAACCATAATAGATTTTAATTTCCAGTTGATCGTCGACCTTCTCTGTTGGGACCAAGAGTTTGATGTTGACATAGTTACTGAGAAGTACTACTCCCAGAAAACATCAGCTTCTCTGGATATCACTGTTTATCTGTACCTCTCAAGGAGGTCCTTACTGTATTAAACAGGCGACATCGCCATATCCTGTCCCTCCCTCCCAGGGACTGAACCAGTACTATCAGGTTCCTCCAGGATGTCTCTCCTCTCTTAACCATTTCTTCAACTCTCCTCTCTCCCTCTCTCTTTCTCACTCTCTCTCTCTCTCTCTCTCTCTCTCTCTCTCCTCTCTCTCCTCTCTCTCTCTCTCTCTCTCTCTCTCTCTCTCTCTCTCTCTCTCTCCTCTCTCTCTCTCTCTCTCTCTCTCTCTCTCTCTCTCTCTCTCTCTCTCTCTCTCTCTCTCTCTCTCTCTCTCTCTCTCTCTCTCTCTCTCTCTCTCTCTCTCTCTCTCTCTCTCTCTCTCTCTCTCTCTCTCTCTCTCTTTACGAAGGGTTGTTATGAAACATACAAATAGGGAATAGGTGAAGTTGGAGCCATCTGTTGGCCAGCGATTTCCTTTATTTCGTTGATGTCATAATGCTGTACGAACATGTTCCAGACACTCGTCATGCTAGCAATAAATAATCTCAGTTGAATCGATGTTCTGGCGAAGGTTACAGTCAGAGTGTAGTTGCTATTTGCTGCCCGTCTTATTTCGTAGAAGCTCACTTCTCGGAGTGGAGCCATGTGTGGAACTTTATTGTTTAAATATTCCTCAGGTGTTGAAGGTTCTGCTGAAATGACAATCCAAGAAAGCGGAACATATTCGAGGTGTGAGCGTACTCGTGCCTCGTACAAAATCTTGCGACCTCTACTGTCGAGCAGTGCTGTAAGTTTCCTAGCCAATTTGTTTGCAAGATTTACTACGTGGTCCTTCATAGTCAGTTTGGAGTCACATTACACCCCAAGGATATAATCATGATGCCGAGAGACGATCAACATTCGTGTTTTCTCGGGAGCAAGTGTTGCCTGTCATCGTTTTCCTCAGGCTGATAAAGCTGTAAGCTGGTGCTTGATGTAAATTAGAGTAGCTGGAATTTCATCTCATAGAAAAGTAAATGTCCGAGTACAGAGGTCAGCATATGCTTGGGATTCTGGGAGGAGAAGAAGTTTATTGCAGTAGACATTCCATAGCAATGGTTCAAGCATACTTCCCTGTGGCACGCCAGCTCCAATAGTGTGTGTTTCTGCCTCTGTCTCATTGAGAACTACGATTAGAGGTCTATCTTTAAGGTAATCACTGAGAAGGCATAGTGTAGAGCCGGCGATTCTCTCTCTCTCTCTCTCTCTCTCTCTCTCTCTCTCTCTCTCTCTCTCTCTCTCTCTCTCTCTCTCTCTCTCTCTCTCTCTCTCTCATATTTATACAATTGTTTCACAGAGTTAGGTTAAACGTTCTTACCTATATTTACAAACTAAGAATTGTTACCTAGCTCAGCTTACTTGAAAGTCATTTTATTGTTATGTGACACAACAATAGGGAATAAAGTTATACCCATCTATTGACCAACGATTTCATTTGGTAAATTGAGTTTATTTTATCGAAGTCTTTATGCTATACGAACATGTTTCAGCCTCAAGTCATTCTAGAAATGAATCATATCAGATGATGTTATGTTCTGGAGAACTAATCACCCAGAGTGTAGGTGGTGTCCATCTTGTTGTGTAGAACCTGTCTTCTCTAGACAGAATAAAATGATAGGACGCCAAGTTCATGATGATTCTCGTCAAATCGCTTGTTCTGCCTTCAAGGCAGGCGAAGTTGCTGACCTGGAGAATGTACAGAGAACTTTCACGGCACACGTAGATACGATAAAGCACCTAAATTACTGGGAATGATTGAAGTTCCTTGATCTGTATTCCCTGGAATGCAGGCGAGAAAGATATGTGATAATATACACTTGGAAAATCCAAGATTGATTAGTACCAAACCTACACCAAAAAAAATCACTCTTTACGAAAGCAAAAAACTCGGCAGGAGATGCAACATTTCCCCAATGAAAAGCAGGGGCGCCACGAGTACCCAAAGTGGGGATAACCAATAGACCCCTGTCTGTCTTCAAGAAGGCGCTGGACAGACACCTAAAGTCAGTACCTGATTAGCAAGGCTGTGGATCGTACATCGGTTTATGTGCGGCCAGCAGTAACAGCCTGGTTGATCAGACTCTGATTCACCACGTGACCTGGTCTCAAACATTTCTTCAGCCACAGAGTAGTCAGAAGTGGAATAGTCTAGAGAAAGATAAAGTGGAGGCAGGAACCATACATAGTTTTAAGACAAGGTATGATAAAGCTCATGGAGCAGGGAGAGCAGAGACCCAGTAGCGGACAGCGAAGAGGCGGGGCCAGGAGCTGAGTCTCGACCCCTGCAACCACAATTAGGTGAGTACAGAATCTTACAACCTTTACTGTCCCGCAGATACGAGATACGCCTAGGCACCTTTAACTGCTTGACCTCTTTATTTCAAGTTTCTTTCACTCCGTCCACTGTAATCAAAGATATCACTGGTAAGGGACACCACCAGGTTCAATCCTCTGCAGGAGTATACACAAACCTAGCAATTAGTGGGAAAAATATACATGCGCGGAACATCCAGAGATCTCCAAACACGTATTTCTGAATACCAGTGTTTTACACCGAAACCCCCACAGATATTTAATGTACTACAGAGATGCAAAGATCATTACTAGGAAAGACGACACCCTGAGACACACGATCTTGAAATCATCACACATCTGCTTATCCAACAGTTTCAACCAGAACAATGGCTTCTACAACATAGCTGTACCCCCTGCCAGGAAACTTTTTTCCTCGTTATACTACATAGCAATAACAGGCTTGCTAGCCCAATAACAGGCTTGCTGGCCCAATAACAGGCTTACTGGTCCAATAACAGGCTTGCTGGCCCATACCGAGCGGGGTTCTTCTCAGCCGTCAACTTCAATATTCCACACCTTACTCTTCACGTCACTACACTCCCTATACTTTACCATATATGTATGGATCAATAAAAACACACAAACCACATAATCCAGCCAGACCTATTATTAGCTCCATAGATTCAGTTTCCTTTAAATTATCTTAATGGCTGGTAGATATGTTGAGCCCAATTGTTGGAATTTTTTTTAACTACAGTGTTAAATGCAATATAGATTTTTGTTAAATTAAGTACCATGACTAATTTAAATGATTAAAATATAGTTAGTTTTGATGTTACTTTTTGCTTACAAATGTTCCAGATGATGATTTATTCAGTATCCTATCTGAAGAACTTGTTAATTATGATTTACCACTGCCAGTACCTACCGTCATTTATCTTATTAAACGCTGTTTTGATGATGCAAATTTGTGTTTAATGTCCAGGTTTACACTCAGAAGTTTGGTATGTCAATGGGAAATCCTCTTTCACCTGTCCTTACTAATTTGTACACATAATATTTTGAAACAAGACTGCTTAACAAAATCCTTTATCTCTTTGCGATGATGCTTTATCTCTTAATCTCCTTGTTAAATAAAATAGTTTAGCTCATTCCATAAATTTTACTGGTGAGTTTGAACAAAATAATTCATTGCCTTTTCTAGATTTATTAATTATTAAGTGGAACTATGATTTTAAATTAAAAATACAGAACAAATAACTGCTCTTATGTGAATTATTATTATTCTCATCATGATAGAGTTGAACTTCTGTATTCTCATCACTGTATATGAGAGCTTTCCGTATCTGCTGCCCAGAGTTCATAGATAAAGAAATCCTGATTATTTATGAAATAGCTAATGATCTAAAATACTCTTAGAAATGCTTTTTACACTTCATAAAAGGACAAACAGTCTTATTCAACTATGAATATGTTGGTTGTTCCATACCATGAAAACCTTTATATACTTTCTGTATTAAGAATTTTTAAATCAAAGCTGTATTTAAAAATATTGATGCAGTGCAAAAACTTCTGATTAAAAATTCCCCAAAAAATGCTGATGGCTGTATGTAAAAGATTTCTTGTAAAAAAACGTGATAACGTTTACTACAAACTGGTAAAAAAATTAAACTAGGATTACAACAAATTAAATATAGCATTGGAATTGGACAATAATCTAATGTTTTATTTATTCTTGTGAGAGATTTTAATCATCCGATTGATATTCAATAGTCAGAGAAAGTTGTGTCAAGCAGGTCCATGGTTGAGAGAAAGTTGTGTCAAGCAGGTCCATTGTTGAGAGAAAGTTGTGTCAAGCAGGTCCATGGTTGAGAGAAAGTTGCGTCAAGCAGGTCCATGGTTGAGAGAAAGTTGTGTCAAGCAGGTCCATGGTTGAGAGAAAGTTGTGTCAAGCAGGTCCATGGTTGAGAGAAAGTTGCGTCAAGCAGGTCCATGGTTGAGAGAAAGTTGTGTCAAGCAGGTCCATGGTTGAGAGAAAGTTGTGTCAAGCAGGTCCATGGTTGAGAGAAAGTTGCGTCAAGCAGGTCCATGGTTGAGAGAAAGTTGTGTCAAGCAGGTCCATGGTTGAGAGGAAGTTGTGCCTAGCAGGTCCATGGTTGAGAGAAAGTTGTGTCAAGCAGGTCCATGGTTGAGAGGAAGTTGTGTCAAGCAGGTCCATGGTTGAGAGAAAGTTGCGTCAAGCAGGTCTATGGTTGAGAGAAAGTTGTGTCAAGCAGGTCCATGGTTGAGAGGAAGTTGTGTCAAGCAGGTCCATGGTTGAGAGAAAGTTGCGTCAAGCAGGTCCATGGTTGAGAGGAAGTTGTGTCAAGCAGGTCTATGGTTGAGAGAAAGTTGCGTCAAGCAGGTCCATGGTTGAGAGAAAGTTGCGTCAAACAGGTCCATGGTTGAGAGAAAGTTGTGTCAAGCAGGTCCATGGTTGAGAGGAAGTTGTGTCAAGCAGGTCCATGGTTGAGAGAAAGTTGCGTCAAGCAGGTCCATGGTTGAGAGAAAGTTGTGTCAAGCAGGTCCATGGTTGAGAGGAAGTTGTGTCAAGCAGGTCCATGGTTGAGAGAAAGTTGCGTCAAGCAGGTCCATGGTTGAGAGAAAGTTGTGTCAAGCAGGTCCATGGTTGAGAGGAAGTTGTGTCAAGCAGGTCCATGGTTGAGAGAAAGTTGCGTCAAGCAGGTCCATGGTTGAGAGGAAGTTGTGTCAAGCAGGTCCATGGTTGAGAGAAAGTTGCGTCAAGCAGGTCCATGGTTGAGAGAAAGTTGCGTCAAGCAGGTCCATGGTTGAGAGGAAGTTGTGTCAAGCAGGTCCATGGTTGAGAGAAAGTTGTGCCTATCAGGTCCATGGTTGAGAGGAAGATAACACAATCAAGCTTCCTAAAAACAGTTTTGAATATAATATGAATAATGGTTTAGGATTATACAAATTAGGTTCATAAAATTTGGGAATAATATAATTTAATATGTTTGACAAGTCCTTGGCCATCTCACCCGCACCCTCATAAACTTAAGTGTGAGGTGTGATCTTATTGCGGTAAGGTGTGATCTTATTGCGGTAAGGTGTGATCTTATATATATATTAACACATTGGCCGTTTCCCACCAAGGCAGAGTGGCCCGAAAAAGAAAAACTTTCCTCATCATTCACTCCATCACTGTCTTGCCAGAGGGGTGCTTTACACTACAGTTATAAAACAGCAACATTAACGCCCCTCCTTCAGAGTGCAGACACTGTACTTTTCATCTCCAGGACTCAAGTCCGGTCTGCCGGTTTCCCTGAATCCCTTCATAAATGTTACTTTGCTCACACTCCAACAACACGTCAAGTATTAAAAACCATTTGTCTCCATTCATTTCTATCTAACACGCTCACACATGCTTGCTGGAAGTCTATGCCACTCTCACACAAAACCTCTTTTACCCCCTCCTTCCAACCTTTCCTAGGCCGACCCCTACCCTGCCTTCCATCCACTACAGATTTATACACTCTCGAAGTCATTCTATTTTGTTCCATTATCTCTACATGTCTGAATCATCTCAACAACCCCTCCTCAGCTCTCTGGATAATAGTTTTGGTATTCCCTCACCTTGTCCTAATTTCCAAACTACGTATTCTCTGCATTATATTCACACCACACATTGCCCTCAGACATGACATCTCCACTGCCTCCAGCCTTCTCCTTGTTGCAACATTCACCACTCATGCCTCACACCCATATACGAGTGTTTGTATAACTATACTCTCATACATTCCCCTCTTTGCTTTCATGGATAAAGTTCTTTGTCTCCACAGACTCCTCAGTGCCGAATAGGTAAAACTGGTGAAATAGCAAGAAATTTAAAATTAAGTCCATTCTAAAATTTTCTCTTATACTTTGAAAGATATATTTCTTTAATTTATAGTAATGTAAAAATTAATAATTTTGTAATAAAAAAATCTTAGAAAAGTTACCTAACCTTATTATAACAAGCGCAATTAAATTTAGCATAATTCAACTAAATATATTATAGATAAGTTTACAATAATTTAATAATAAATAAACTCAATGAAATATATTTTTTCATTAGGTTCAGAATGAATTTTGCTAATTGTATACACAAATTTTTTCTTGCCTTATTCGGCAAGAAGAGCATTGCTAGTTTAGCCAAAACAGCAAGTTTTTACCTAATCGGCACGACATATATATATTAGAGGACCTTCAACATATATAGTGGAACCTGGTGTTTGAGGTGTTCGAACTGCAAAAAGTTCGATGTCCGAAGGAACTTTTCCCAGTTTTAAATTATCAGCCTCACACACTGGAGAATGTTGAACTGACTCTTCTAAAAGTCTCTTAGAGTTAAGTCAGTGCCAAAGGTCACTTTAAAGTACTTTTGAAACAGGGCTTTTTTGTATTTTTTTACAACTTAATTTTAAACAAGTCTGTGCGTTTGGACTCCGGTTTGTTGGAGGTCCGGTATGTTCCAACACCGAGGTTCCACTGTATACAGAAATAATTGCATCAACGGACATACCATGTGGAACGCACCGCTTCTCGTCTGACCTGTGAAGTTAAGCAACATTGGGGTTAGTATCCGGATGGGTGACCGCCTTGGAATACCAAATGCTGCTGGCATCAATTTTTCAGGTCCCCCGTAGCTCAGTTGGTAGTACACTCTGTTCACACATTCAGTTCCGTGGTTCGATCCCCGGTACGGGAGGAAACATTGGGCGTTTTCTTAAGACACCTGCTGTCCATGTTCACCTAGAAGTAAATAGGTACCTGGGTGTTGGCCGACTGGTGTGGATCGCATCCTGGGGACAAAATTAACCTAATTTACCCGAAATATTCTGCGTAACAAAGGTCTTTCTATATAGTATGTCACTGATATCAGCTAGATCTGTGTAAGTTGTATCATGTACTTGTAAAAATAAATATTAATATTATTATTAATTTCTCTTCCGACAGGCTCACTTTTTCTGATGATTCACTGACAACCTTGATCAACATCACAGACAACCTTGATCAACATCACCGACAACCTTGATCAACATCACCGACAACCTTGATCAACATCACCGACAACCTTGATCAACATCACCGACAACCTTGATCAACATCACCGACAACCTTGATCAACATCACCGACAACCTTGATCAACATCACCGACAACCTTGATCAACATCACCGACAACCTTGATCAACATCACCGACAACCTTGATCAACATCACCGACAACCTTGATCAACATCATCGACAACCTTGATCAACATGACACACAGAGCAAGGCGGCCAACAGTACCTACACAGTCACTGCTAGTGAGGGCTGGGCTAGTGGCTATAATGGCTGTAGTATTGGTACCTGTGGTAACAGCCCAGTTTGGAAGTTACGCTGATCTCAAGGGTGATTACTGCAGAGCAAGGTAATGGAAGTGGTTAGTTTGTTTAATTGCCGATTTTTTGGAGTGATTGTGTCCTAGTTCTTGGGTCCACTTTCATCTTTCAACTGACTAACTCACATGATTTTGTTCTGCATATTTCTGTTTGAGTTTTTGTATGAAGTATTCATCCACTATGTGTAATATACAATTGTTGCTTCTTTCTCTAGTCTTTGGAATGTCAAAAAAGATGGCAGATGGAGGGGATCAAAGGCTGTAAACCTGACTCAAGAAAAAATGATCATGGAGTATCATATCTAACACATTCCCTAAGGAGCACATCAACCAAATAACTGCTGGAACATATGGCCTGGCAAACCTAAGAACAGCGTTTCGACACCTAAGTAAGGAGTCACTGAAGACACTGTGACTTGTACATCAGGTCCATCTTCGGGTGTGAGCACCAATATGGAATTCACACTTGATTAAGCACGTTAAGAAATTAGAGAAAGTGCAAGGTATGCAACAAGACTAGTCCTAGAGATAAAGGTAAAGTCCTATGAGGAGAGATTAATTGAAATCAATTTTACAGCAATGGAGGACAGGAGGAATAGGGAAGACATAATAACGACGTATAAAATACTGAGAGGAATTGAGAAGGTGGACAGAGACAGAAGGTTTCAGAGATGAGACAACACAAAAAGGGGTCACAACGGAAAGTTGAAAACTTCAATGAGTCACCGGGATGTTAGGAAGTATTTCTTCAGTGATAGAGTTGTCGGGAAGTGGAACAATCTGGAGAATGATGTAGTGGAGGAAGAATGCATACATAATTTTAAGAGGCAAAATAAAACTCTTAGAGCAGGGAGAAAATGGATCTAATAGCGACCAGCAAAAAGGCTGGGCCAGGAGCTGTGACTCGATTCCCTGCAACCACAAATATCTGGAGATACCTGGAGAGAGTTTCGGGGGCCAACGCCTCCGCGGCCCGGTCTGTGACCAGGATGAGATGAGATGGAGGCATCCCTCCATCTCTCTCTCTCTCTCTCTCTCTCTCTCTCTCTCTCTCTCTCTCTCTCTCTCTCTCTCTCTCTCCATCTCTCTCTCTCTCCCTCTCCCTCTCTCTCTCTCTCCCTCTCCCTCTCTCTCCCTCTCCATCTCTCGCTCTCTTTTCCCTCTCCCTTTTCTCTTCCTCTCCCTCCCTCCCCCCATTCCCTCTTTTCCTTCCTCCCTTCCACCCCTCTTCCCTCTAGGACCCTTCCCGCTCTTTCTCCCCCCCCCATCACTATCCCTGTCCCTCTCTCTCCCCATCCCTTACAAGCTCCCCACCCACACACCACACACACACACACACACACACACACACACACACACACGCACACACACACATAAGGAGGAGAGTGGTGGAGCACCTAGAAAGACACAAGCTTATAAACGACAACCAGCACGGTTTCAGGGACGGAAAATCCTGTGTCACAAACCTACTGGAGTTTTATGACAAGGTAACAGAAGTAAGACACGAGAGAGAGGGGTGGATAGACTGCATTTCCTTGGACTGCAAGAAGGCGTTCGACACAGTTCCTCACAAGAGGTTAATGCAAAAGCTAGAGGATCAGGCACACGTAACAGGAAAGGCACTGCAATGGATCAGAGAATATCTGACAGGGAGGCAACAACGAGTCATGGTACGTGACGAGGTGTCAGAGTGGGCACCTGTGACGAGTGGGGTTCCACAAGGGTCAGTCCTAGGACCTGTACTGTTTTTGGTATATGTGAATGACATAACGGAAGGGATAGACTCAGAAGTGTCCCTGTTTGCAGATGATGTGAAGTTAATGAGAAGAATTAAATCAGTCGAGGATCAGGCAGGACTACAAATAGACCTGGACAGGCTACAAGCCTGGTCCAGTAACTGGCTCCTTGAATTTAACCCTGCCAAATGTAAAGTCATGAAGATCGGGGAAGGACAAAGAAGACCGCAGACAGAGTATAGTCTAGGTGGCAAAAGACTGCAAATCTCACTCAAGGAAAAAGATCTTTTGGTGAGTATAATACCGAGCACATCTCCTGAGGCACACATTAATCAGATAACTGCTGCAGCATACGGGCGGCAGGCAAATCTAAGAAATGAATAGCGTTCCAATGCCTCACTAAGGAATCGTTCAAGACTCTGTACACCATATACGTCAGGCCCATAGTGGAGTATGCAGCACCATTTTGGAACCCACACCTGGTTAAGCACGTCAAGAAACTAGAGAAAGTGCAAAGGTTTGCAACAAGACTAGTCCCAGAGCTAAGGGGATTGTCCTACGAAGAAAGGTTAAGGGAAATCGGCCTGACGACACTAGAGGACAGGAGGGTTAGGGCAGACATGATAACGACATATTAAATACTGCGAGGAATAGATAAGGTGGACAGAGACAAGATGTTCCAGTGAGGGGACACAGAAATAAGGGGTCACAATTGGAAGGTGAAGACTCCTATGAGTCAAAGGGATGTTAGGAAGTATTTCTTCAGTCATAGAGTTGTCAGAAAGTGGAATAGCCTAGAAAGTGACATAGTGGAGGCAGGAACCATGAATAGTTTTATGACGAGGTTTGATAAAGCTCATGGAGCAGGGAGAGAGAGTGGACCTAGTAGCAATCAGTGAAAAGGCTGGGCCAGGAGTTTTGACTCGACCCCTGCAACCACAAATAGGTGAGTACATGTGAGTACACCCTGTACACTGTGTACGTTAGGCCCATATTGGAGTATGCAGATCCAATTTGGAACCCACATCTAGCCAAGCACGTAAAGAAGCTAGAGAAAGTGCAAAGGTTTGCAACAAGGCTAGTCCCGGAGCTAAGGGGTATGTCCTACGAGGAGAGGTTAAGGGAAATCGACCTGACGACACTGGAGGACAGGAGAGATAGGGGGGACATGATAACGACATATAAGATACTGAGAGGAATTGACATGGTGGACAGAGACAGAATGTTCCAGAGATGGGACACAGCAACAAGGGGACACAGTTGGAAGTTGAAGACTCTGATGAATCACAGGGATGTTAGGAAGTATTTCTTCAGTCACAGAGTGGTCGGGAAGTGGAATAGTTTGGGAAGCGATGTAGTGGAGGCAGGTTCCATACATAGCTTTAAGAAGAGGTATGATAAAGCTCATGGCGCAGGGAGAGTGACCCAGTAGCGACCAGTGAAGAGGCGGGGCCAGAAGCTATGACTCGACCCCTGCAACCACAACTAGGTGAGTACAACTAGGTGAGTACACACACACACAAACACAACTACACCTAACCCATTAATAAAAAAAATGGTTGCTCAGAAGGGAAGTCGAGGGCTCAGGAGATCAGATGAGAATGGTTCTGTTAAGGAAGAATGGATGGAAGAGCAATGTAAAAGGATGGAAAAAGAGTGGGAGAGCAAACTAGGTGAGTTTTCTGCAAAAATGGAGAAAAGAATGAAGGCAGAGTTTTCTGCAAAAATGGAAAAGAGGATGGAGGAAGAGAAGAAGAAATAGGAGTCACAAGTCGAAGCCACAGAAACCAGGATATGGGCCCTAGAATATGAGGTAAATAAGCTGAAGCGAGTTACAGGGGTATGTATTGCCCAGAGAATAGGAGGGTACTTGAAGAGAAGAAATTGGCTTTTCAAGTTGATTTTCAAGATAGAAACAGTGCAAAACAGGATCCTGCAAGAGAAACCAAGGCTGAAGGAATCATCAACATACAAGAGGGTGTTCCTAGACCGAGACAGAACAAAACCAGAACGACAGCAGCTGAGGCAGAGGACACAAAAGTGAAAGGGGCTAGGAAGAGAGACAAGGACACAATCAGCAAAGGATAATCAGAGCAGGGCAGAGCAACAAGCACAAGAACTCAAAGAACCACCCCTAGAACCTCACAACCAAACACGCTATCCCAACACAAACCACAATCCACACTTGCGACCCCCACACCACACTATGCTGTAAAATCCCACAGCACACTGCCAGGTCCCCCACCCTCACAGACCCCCCAAAACACAGTGTTGGAGAGGAAGCTGAATGTATGGTACACCAATGCTGATGGAATTACAAAGTGGGAGGAGTGGCACGAAAGAGTTAAAGAGGCATCACTGGACATCATACCTCTCACAGAAACCAATCTCACAGGAATGATAACAGATCCCAACTTTCCAATGGGATATCAGATCCTGAGGAAAGACAGAGGGAACAGAGGGAGTGGAGGAGTGGCACTGCTCATCAAAAACCGATGGAATTTTGATGAGCTGGAGAGAAGAGACAGAGGAGAAGCAAGAGATTACATAATAGGAACACTTCAGTCTGGAGGTCCCAGGGTGGTAATTGCAGTGACGTATAACCCACCACAGAACAGCAGGAGGCCAAGGCAAGAGTATGATGAGAGTAATAGAGCGATGGTTGACACACTGGCTAAAGTGGCTAGAATGGCTCATGCGAGCAGGGCAAAGCTGCTGATTATGGGTGACTTCAACCACAAGGAAATCGACTGGGAGAACCTGGAGCCACATGAAGGTCTAAGATGATGGAAGTAGTACTGGAAAATCTCATGTACCAACATGTAAGGGACACTACCAAAGAGAAAGAGGAGAGGATGAGCCAGAGAGACTGGACCTAGTATTCACCTTGAGTAGTGCAGATATTGAGGATATCACATATGAAAGACCCCTCGGGGCCAGTGATCATGTGGTTCTGAGCTTTGAATACAAAGTAGGGTTACAAGTGGAGATTGAAGCAGGAAGGGCCGGACAAATGAAGCCAAACTACAAGAAAGGGGACTATGCAGGCATGAAGAATTTCCTGCAAGAGGTTCAGTGGGACAGAGAACTGGCAGGCAAGTCAGTAAACAAGATGATGGAATATATGACAACAATATGCAATGAAGCTGAGGAGAGGTTTGTATCCAAGGGTAACAGAAATAACGAGAAAGCCAGGATGAGCCCTTGGTTTACCTAAAGGTGCAGGGAAGCCAAAACCAAGTGTGATAGAGAATGGAAGAAGTATAGAAGGCAAAGGACCCAGGAGAATAAGGAGAGCAGTCGTAGAGCCAGAAATGAATATGCAGAGGTAAGAAGGAAGGCCCAACGACAATACGAAAATGACATAGCAGCGAAAGCCAAATCTGACCTGAAGCTGTTGAACAGCCACATGAGGAGGAAAATAACAGTCAAGGACCAGGTAATCAGGCTGAGGAAGGTAGGAGGGAAGGTCACAAGAAACGACCGCGAAGTGTGTGAGGAACTCAACATGAGATTCAAAGAAGTGTTCACAGAGGAGACAGAAGGGCCTCCAGAAAGACGGAGAGGTGGGGTACACCATCAAGTGTTGGACACAATACATACAACCGAGGAAGAAGTGAAGAGGCTGCTAAGTGAGCTAGATACCTCAAAGGCGATGGGGCCGGATAACATCTCTCCATGGGTCCTGAGAGAGGGAGCAGCGGCGTTATGTGTACCACTAACAACATTCTTCAACACATCTATCGAAACAGGGCGACTACCTGAGGTATGGAAGACATCAAATGTAGTCCCAATTTTTAAAAAAGGAGACAGACATGTAGCACTAAACTACAGACCAGTGTCACTGACATGTATAGTATGCAAGGTCATGGAGAAGATTATCAGGAGAAGAGTGGTGGAGCAACTAGAAAAGAATGAGCTTTTCAACGAAAGCCAGAACAGTTTCAGGGATGGGAAATCCTGTGCCACAAACCTATTGGAGTTCTATGACAGGGTGAAAGCAGTAAGACAAGAGAGAGAGGGGTGCGTAGATTGCATTTTCTTGGACTGTAAGAAGGCGTTTAACACATTTCCACACAAGAGATTAGTGCAAAAGCTGGAGGACCAGGCAGGAAAAACAGGGAAAGTTCTACAATGGATCAGGGGTCAGCCCTCGGACCGTTGCTGTTTCTGGTATTAGTGAACGACATGATGGAAGGAATAGCCTCTGAAGTGTCCCTGTTTGCAGATGCACATAAGTTGATGAGAAGAATTGAATCAGACGAGGACCAGGCAGAACTACAAAGGGATCTGGACAGACTGCAGGCCTGGCTCAGCAACTGGCTCCTGGAGTTCAACCCCACCAAGTGCAAAGTCATGAAGATTGGTTAAGGGCAAATAAGACCACAGCCGGAATACCGTGTAAGGGGCCAGAGCCTACAAACCTCACTCAAGGAAAAGGATCTTGGGATGAGTATAACACCGGGCACATCTCCTGAGGCAGACGTCAACTAAATAACTGCAGCAGCATACGGGCGCCTAGCAAACCTAAGAACAGCATTCCGACATCTTAATAAGAAATCGTTCAGGACCCTATACACTGTGTACGTTAGGCCCATATTGGAGTATTCAGCACCAGTTTGGAACCCACACCTAGCCAAGTATGTAAGGAAACTAGTGAAAGTGCAGAGGTTTGCAACAAGACTAGTCCCAGAGCTATGGGGTATGTCCTACGAGGAGAGGTTAAGGGAAATCGACCTGACGACACTCAAAGACAGGAGAGATAGGGATGATATGATAACGACATATAAAATACTGACAGGAATCAACAAGGTGGACAGAGACAGGATGTTCCAGAGATGGGACACAGCAACAAAGGGTCACAGTTGGAAGTTGAGGACTCAGATGAATCACAGTGATTTTAGGAAATATTTCTTCAGTCACAGAGTTGTCAGGAAGTGGAATAGTCTGGGAAGTGATGTAGTGGAGGCAGGATCCATACATAGCTTTAAGAGGAGGTATGATAAAGTTCATGGAGCAGGAAGAGTGAGTACAACTAGGTGAGCACACACACACACCCACCCACCCACACGGAGGACTGGAGATGTGGAGAGCCAAGATGCTGGAGATGGTACTGGAAAGCTTGGCATACCAACATATTAGGGAGAGAACCAAAGAAAGAGGAGACAATGAACCAGGAAAACTGGACCTCGTATTCACCTTGAACAGTTCAGACAGGGGAAATGACACTTTGGCACTAGCGATCACATGGTCCTGAGTTTCGAATACATAGTAGAGTTAACAATAAAGAGTGAAGCAGCACGAGAAGGACTGGAGAAACCAAACTTCAAGAAAGGAGACTTCACACGTATGAGACAATTACTGCATTAGGTACAGTGGGTAAGTGCAGGGAGGCCAACCGGCAACAGAAACAATGGGAAGACCAGAGTGAGCCCATCGTTTAATCCAAGGTGTGGACAGGCCGAAGCCAAGTGTGCTAGAGCATGGAAAATTATTAGAAGGCAAAGGACTTGGGAAAACATGGAATTGAGCCGTTGCGCCAAAAATGAATAAAGAAATGTGAATGGATAAGGAGAGAGACCCAATGGTAATATGAGAATGACAGCATCAAGAGCCATTTGACCCAAAGTTGTTATACAGCCACTTTAGAAGGAAAACAACAGTCAAAGACCAGGTGATCAGGCTGAGGAAAAGAGGGGAGCTCACAGGGACCAACCAGGAAGTATGTGAGGAGCTCAGCTCAAGATTCAATGAGGAATTCACAGAGGAGACAGAGAAGATTTCAGCAAACCGAGGGAGTAGGGTGCACAGCAAGTGCTGGACACACTGCACACAACAGAGGAGGAGGTAAAGAAACTGTTAGGTGAAACAGATACCTCGAAGGTGGTGAGCCTTGAATTATTTCATAAATGTTAGTTTGCTCATGCTCTAATAGTATGTTAAGTCATAAAAAAACATTCGTTTCCACTCGCGTGCTTACGCATGCTTGCTGGAGGTCCAAGCCCCTCGCACAAAAAACATCCTTTACCCAATCTCTCCAACTTTTACCAGGACGACCCCTACCCCGCCATCCTTCCCTTACAGATTTATATGCCCTCAAAGTCATAACATTTTGTCTTATCTTCTCTAAATGTCAGAACCACCTCAACATCCCCTCCTCTGCCCTCTGTATAATACTTTTAAAACCCTGCACCTCCTTCTTATTTCCAAGCTACAGATTCTCTGCATTATATTCACACCTCACATTGCCTTCAGACACGACAACTCAACTGCCTCCAGCCTTCTTATTGTTGCAACATTCACCATCCATGCCTTGCACTCACATAATAATGTTAATAGCACTATACTCTCATATATTTCCCTACTTGCTTCCATGGATAACGTTCTTTGTCTCCACACACTCCTCAGTGTTACACTTCCCTTTTTCCCTTATCAGTTTTATGATTCACCTCATCTTTCATAGACCCATCTGCTGTCAACTCTGAATACATTCACCTCCTCCATACTCACTCCCTCCAATCTGACATCCAATCATTCATTACCTATAATTTTTATCCTCATCACCTTGATCTCTCTTATTTTATCTTTTAATTTCGTTCTTTTACATACCCTATCAAACTCGTTCACCAACCTCTGAAACAAATCTTCAGAATCTCCCAATACCACAGTGTCATCAGCAAAAAGCATCAGTGACAACTTCCACTTTGTGTTACATGCTTTATCTCTTAACCTCACACCTCTTGCCAACATCCGAGCATTCACCTCTTTCACAACCTCATCTATAGGTTGAATATGTTTTTATTATTGACACATCGTCCGTTTCCCACCAAGGTAGAGTGTCCAGAAAAAGAAAAACTTTCACAATCATTCACTCCATCACTGTCTTGCCAGAGGTGCGCTTACACTACTGTTATAAAACTGCGACATTAACACCCCTCCTTCAGATTGTCGGCACTGTACGTCCGGCCTGCAGGTTTCCCTGAATCCCTTCATAAATACTACCCTGCTCACACTCCAGCAGCACGTCATGTCCTAAAAACCATTCGTCTCCATTCGCTCCTATCTAACATGCTCACGCTTGCTTGCTGGAAGTCCAAGCCCCTCGCACACAAAACCTCCTTTATCCCCTACCTCCAACATTTCTTAGGCCAACCTCTACCCCTCCTACCCTTCTGGAAAATAGTTTTGGTAATCCCGCATCTCCTACTAATTCCAAACTACGATTTTTTTGCATCATATTCACACTACACATTGCCCTCAGACACAACATGTCCACTGCCTCCAGCCTTCTCCTCATTGCAACATTCACCACCCATGCATCACACCCATATAAGAGCATTGGAATAACTAAACATTCCCCTCTCTGCTTCCATGGACAAAGTTCTTTGTCTCCACAGACTCCTCAGTGCACTACTCAACTTTTTATCCTCGTCAATTCTATGATTCACCTCATCCTTCATAGACCCATCTGCTGACATGTAAACTCCCAAATATCTGAATACATTCACCTCCTCCATACTCTCTCCCTCCAATCTGATATCCAATCTTTCGTCACCTAATCTTTTTGTTATCCTCATCACCTTACTCTTTCCTATATTCACTTTTAATTTTTTTTCTTTTTCATACCCTACCAAACTCATCCACCAACCTCTGCAACTTCTCTTCAGAATCTCCCAAAAGCACAGTGTCATCAGCAAAGAGCAACTGTGACATCTCCCACTTTGTGTTAGATTCTTTATCTTTTAACCCCACACCTCTTGCCAACACCCGCGCATTCACCTCTCTTACAACCCCATCTATAAATATATTGAAGAATCATGGTGTCAGCACACATCGTTGTCTATGTCCAACTTTTACTGGAAAATAACCTTCCTCTCTTTTTCATACATACCTGAGCCTCACTATCCTCGTAAAACCTTTCCACTGCTTTCAATAACCTACCTCCTATTCCATACATTTGCAACATCTGCCACATTGCCTCCCTATCCACCCTGTCATACGCCTTTTCCAAATCCAAAAGTGCCAAAAAAAACACTTTATCCTTTTCTAAATACTGTTCACCTATATGTTTCACTATGAACATTTGGTCTACACACCCCCTACCCTTCCTAAAGCCTCCTTGTTCATCTGCTATCCTGCTATCCGTCTTGCTCCTAATTCTTTCAATAATAACTCTACCATACACTTTACCTGGTATACTCAACAAACTAATTCCCCTATAATTTTTGCACTCTCTTTTGTCCCCTTTGCCTTTATACAAAGGAACTATGCATGTTCTCTGCAACTCTTTTGGTACCTTACCCTCTTCCATACATTTATTAAATAATAGCACCAACCACTCTAAAATTATATCCCCACCTGCTTTTAACATTTCTGTCTTTATCCCATCAATCCCAGCTGCCTTACCCCCTTTCATTCTACCCACTGCCTCACGAATTTCCCCCAAATTCACAACTCGCTCTTCCTCACTACTACAAGAAGTTATTCCAACTTGCCCTTTACACGATATCATAATTTCCCTTTCTTCATCAGCATTTAACAGTTCCTCAAAATATTCCCTCAATCTTCCCGCTACTTCAAACTGTCTATCTAATAACTCTCTTCTCCTATTTTTAACTGTCAAATTAATTCGTTCCTTAGGCTTTCTTATTTTATTAATCTCTCTCCAAAACTTTTCCTTATTCTCAGCAAAATATTTTGATAGCATCTCACCCACTCTCTCATTTGCTCTCCTTTTACGTCTCTTCACCACTCTCTTAATCTCTCTTTTTCTCTCAATATACTTCTCCCTACTTGTATCACTTCTTTGTAAACAACTTTCATTTGCTAACTTATCCTCTCTTAATACTCTCTTTATCTCATCATTCCACCAGTCGCTCTTCTTCCCTCCCGCACTTAAAATAATCTTCAATAATTCTTCTGAAACAGGACATCTGCCTGAGGAGTACAAGACAGCAAACACAGTCCATTTTTTTAAGAAAGGAGACAGACAGGCACCACTAAACTACAGACCTGTGTTGGTGACATGCATAGTATGTAAGGTTATGGAGAAGATTATCAGGAGAAGAGTGGTGGAGCACCTAGAAAAGAACAGGCTCATAAATAACAACAAGCACGGTACACAAATAACCCGCATATATCAGAGAGGAGCCTACGATGACGTTTCGGCCCGACTTGGACCATTTACAAAGTCACACTAATAAAGAGAAGGGAAAGAGAGGGTTTATATAGGTAGCCGACAGGGACCACTAGCCCCCTTACAGTGCTCCTTTCTTAGTATTTGACTGACTCAACTACTACCACTACTACCACTACTACCACTATTACTCCTCCACCACTTTCTCTTGTTCCCGCCCGTGTTTTCAACAATTATATAAAGGCTTCATTATTTGATGGCTGATTCATCTTAGGGTCAGGATTGTACCTATGAAGTTTCATATGCGTGTAGATAAATTTACTGAAGTTAACTATTGGAGAAATAACTTGGACTCGTTAGACTCTGTTCCTGTCATACGCCTTTTCCAAATCCATAAAAGCCACAAAAACCTCTTTACCCTTATCTAAATACTGTTCACCTATATGTTTCACTGTAAACACTTGGTCTACACATCCCATACCTTTCCTAAAGGCTCCTTGTTCATCTGCTATCCTACTCTCCTTTTTACTCCTAATTCTTTCAATAATAACTCTACAATACACTTTACCAGATATACTCAACAGACTTATTTCCCTATAATTTTTACACTCTCCTTTGTCCCCTTTGCCTTTATACAAAGGAACTATGCATGCTCTTTTGTTCCTTCTTTATTTTTATTAACACGTCGGCCGATTCCCACGAAGGCAGAGTGGCCCGAAAAAGAAAAACTTTCATCATCATTCACTCCATCACTGTCTTGCCAGACAGAGAGGTGCTTTACACTATAGTTATAAAACTGCAACATTAACACCCCTCCTTCAGAGTGCAGACACTGTACTTCCCATCTCCAGGACTCAAGTCCGGCCTGCCGGTTTCCCTGAATCCCTTCATAAATGTTACTTTGCTCACACTCCAACAGCACGTCAAGTATTAAAAACCATTTGTCTCCATTCACTCCTATCAAATACGCTCACGCATGCTTGCTGGAAATCCAAGCCCCTCGCACACAAAACCTCTTTTACCCCCTCCCTCCAACCTTTCCTAGGCCGACCCCGACCCCGCCTTCCGTCCACTACAGATTTATACACTCTCGAAGTCATTCTGTTTTGTTCCATTCTCTCTACATGTCCGAACCACCTCAACAACCCCTCCTCAGCCCTCTTGATAATAGTTTTGGTAATCCTGCACCTCCTCCTAATTTCCAAACTCCGAATTCTCTGCATTATATTCACACCACACATTGACCTCAGACATGACATCTCCACTGCCTCCAGCCTTCTCCTCGTTCCTTCTTATGTACCTGAAAAAACTATTTGGGTTGGTCTACGAATCCCTGGTGATTATAATCTCACAACCTTTTTAGGTTTTTCTCATTCCGTTTTCGATTTCTGTCCTAAGTTGAATATATTGGTCTATTACAGAATTATCTTCTAGTTTGATTATCCTGTATATGTCCAGCTTTTAACCCAAGAGGTGTTTAAGTCTATTGTTCATCCATTAAGAGTAATTTAAGTTTGATCTCATTTCTGTGTTGGGCAACTTATACAACGCTTTCGAAAATGTCATACAGGTAACCATGTGCTCTACCCTGGTCCTTACGATAATCTTTAGTTGGCCCAGTTTACACAAATAATTCCTAAGCTAATGTAATCTGCAGTTCAAAAATCAGGGACTTTAACAAGGTGATATTAAAGCTAAGTGTTTTGTGATTGTTTTCTTCAATATTTTCATTAACAATGATAATTTTTTAAGATATTCTATGTTTGCCGGAACCAAGTTAAGCTGGTATTTCCTCTAAAGACTTAAGTGTGTGTTGTATATCCCATTAAACCCACATTTTCATTTATAAATTCTCTAGCAATTTTGATTCGTAGAAGTTTACTGTGTGTGAGTGGGAAATCAAGCGAGTAAACACTGATTTCTCATTAAGTGCTGAGGGGGGGGGGTACGTTAAGAGGGAGAGAGTAAAGAAGGAAGACCTATAACTTGATTCTAGTGTTAGCAAAGATGGAAGACCTATAACTTGATACTAGTGTTAGCATACATGTCTGGCAAACATAATTACCAAGAACCTTATGTGTAAGTCTATTTTAGTGATGATGATTCATTGGGCTAATATTCAGACTCGTGCATCAGTACTTAACTTAAGTTACTCTTATAATGTAGAATAAGTTACCAAGTATTTGGATAACTTCACTATAAGCCTATACATCGACATCACAGTGCCACAGCCATGGACAGCCTACCTACGCCAGAATCTTCAGTCATACAACAATACTGACAAGATAATGTCTCTTCTCACTAATGCAGGTGTTAATTTGTGACACTAACACTGTATTCCGTGGGATTCCTGAAACACTACCTAATCTATCCCACTCCATACATCAAGGCAGTTTATTATCAGCACTAATGAATGCATCCATAGTTATGTTAATGAGCTACTGCCAACTTGGAAGGTCCACCCAATGAAACCTTCAGGAGACCGAAAATACATCTACACCCGGAGTACAAACTGCACTTGTCTAGATAAAGGTTAGAAATCCTGTGATATCCAAGGATGGGATCACAGGTTCTTGGATTGGATTAACTAATGGCCTGTTTGGGTAATCAGCTAATCAGGCGTCCAGATACTATAGCACACTCCTATTCTAGACACTGTTGCCACTTTCTAGGTTGGGAAGTCTGTTAATCACACCCAATTTTAGCGTTTCACGCCCTTTGAAATACTGCAGCCAAACTGGTTCTGTGTTTGTGTCTTCCACTTTGGTATCATATCTGACTAAGTCGTTTAAATGTTCACTGACATTCCTCGCTGATCCGCTTTAATGTAAGTGCTTTTATCCCCGTCCCATTTCTCTCAGACAAACTATGTCTCAATTATTGCACCAACATCTATATTTCCTGCAGACACGATTAGCCTCATCTCAGTTATTTATTTATTTTTTTGAGTATGTGATCCTCGTCTCTGTCCACTGTTGCTTTTTGTTTGTACACCAAACAAAGAGTGAATCCTTTCCTAAAATAACTTTACAGTTTCTGTTCACTCATTCTCTACTGCTGTAACCCTTTTTGGTTTACCACTCTCCCTTACTTCTATCTTTCATCATTATAAAATATTTTCAATTCGGCAAGAATCTCCTTAATGAGCTGTCTAATGCTACCACCCCTGTCCCAAGAGAGATGCTACCACCCCTATTCCAAGAGAGATGCTACCACCCTTGTCCCAAGAGAGATGCTACCACCCCTGTCCCAAGAGAGATGCTACCTCCCCTGTCCCAAGAGAGATGCTACCACCCCTGTCCCAAGGAGATGCTACTACCCTCGTCCCAAGGAGATGCTACCACCCTGTCCCAAGAGGATGCTACCACCCCTGTCCCAAGGAGATGCTACCACCCCTGTCCCAAGAGAGATGCTACCACCCTGTCCCAGAGAGATGCTACCACCCTGTCCCAAGAGAGATGCTTCCACCCCTGTTCAAAGAGAGATGCTACCACCCCTGTCCCGAGAAGATGCTACCACCCTGTCCCAAGAGGATGCTCCACCCTTGTCCAATGAGAGATGCTACCACCCCTGTTCCAAGAGAGATGCTACCACCCCTACCCCAAGAGAGATGCTACCACCTTTGTTCCAAGAGAGATGCTACCACCCCTGCTACAAGAGAGATGCTACCACCCCTGTCCCAAGAGAGATGCTACCACCCCTGTTCCAAGAGAGATGTTACCACCCCTGTCCCAAGAGAGATGCTACCACCCCTGTCCCAAGAGAGATGCTACCACCCCTGTCCTAAGAGAGATGCTACCACCCCTGTCCCAAGAGAGATGCTACCACCCCTGTCCCAAGAGAGATGCTACCACCCTTGTCCAATGAGAGATGCTACCACCCCTGTCCCAAGAGAGATGCTACCACCCCTGTTCCAAGAGAGATGCTACCACCCCTGTTCCAAGAGAGATGCTACCACCCCTGTCCCAAGAGAGATGCTACCACCCCTGTCCCAAGAGAGATGCTACCACCCCTGTCCCAAGAGAGATGCTACCTCCCCTGTCCCAAGAGAGATGCTACCACCTCTGTCCCAAGAGAGATGCTACCACCCCTGTCCCAAGAGAGATGCTACCACCCCTGTCCCAAGAGAGATGCTACCACCCCTTTCCCAAGAGAGATACTACCACCCTTGTCCCAAGAGAGATGCTACCACCCCTGTTCCAAGAGAGATGCTACCACCCCTGTCCCAAGAGAGATGCTTCCACCCCTGTTCAAAGAGAGATGCTACCACCCCTGTCCCGAGAAAGATGCTACCACCCCTGTCCCGAGAAAGATGCTTCCACCCTTGTCCAATGAGAGATGCTACCACCCCTGTTCCAAGAGAGATGCTACCACCCCTACCCCAAGAGAGATGCTACCACCTTTGTTCCAAGAGAGATGCTACCACCCCTGCTACAAGAGAGATGCTACCACCCCTGTCCCAAGAGAGATGCTACCACCCCTGTTCCAAGAGAGATGCTACCACCCCTGTTACAAGAGAGATGCTACCACCCCTATTCCAGGAGAGATGCTACCACCCCTGTTACAAGAAAGATGCTACCACCCCTATTCCAAGAGAGATGCTACCACCCCTGTTACAAGAGAGATGCTACCACCCCTATTCCAAGAGAGATGCTACCACCCCTGTTACAAGAGAGATGCTACCACCCCTGTTACAAGAGAGATGCTACCACCCCTGTCCCAAGAGAGATGCTACCACCACTGTTCCAAGAGAGATGCTACCACCACTGTTCCAAGAGAGATGCTACCACCCCTGTCCAAAGAGAGATGCTACCACCACTGTTCAAAGAGAGATGCTACCACCACTGTTCCAAGAGAGATGCTACCACCCCTGTCCCGAGAAAGATGCTACCAGCCCTGTTCCAAGAGAGATGCAACCACCCTTGTCTAAAGAGAGATGCTACCACCCCTGTTCAAAGAGAGATGCTACCACCCCTACCCCAAGAGAGATGCTACCACCCCTGTTCCAAGAGAGATGCTACCACCCCTGTTACAATAGAGATGCTACCACCCCTGTTTCAAGAGAGATGCTACCACCACTGTCAGATCTCCAACTGTTCAGAGGATGCTACCACCCTGTTCCAAGGAGATGCTACCACCCTGTTCCAAAGAGATGCTCCACCTGTTAGGATCTCCCTGTTCAAGAGAGATGCTACCACCTGTCCGAGTACCCTGTTCCAAGAGAGATGCTACCACCACTGTTCCAAGAGAGTGCTACCACCCCTGTTCCGGAGCTACCACGTTAGAGATGCTACCACCCCTGTTCCAAGAGAGATGCTACCACCCTGTTCCAAGAGAGTGCTACCACCCTGTTCCAAGAGAGATGCTACCACCCCTGTTCCAAGAGAGATGCTACCACCCTGTTCCAGAGAGATGCTACCACCCTGTTCCAAGAGAGTGCTACCACCCTGTTCCAAGAAGATGCTACCACCCTGTTCCAGAGAGATGCTACCACCACTGTTCCAAGAGAGATGCTACCACCCTGTTCCAAGAGAGATGCTACACCCCTGTTCCAAGAGAGATGCTACACCCTGTTCCAAGAGGATGCTACCACCCTGTTCCAAGAGATGCTACCACCCTGTTCAAGAGAGATGCTACCACCCCTGTTCCAAGGAGATGCTACCACCCTTCAGTTAATTAGAGATGCTACCACCCTGTTCCAAGAGAGATGCTCCACCCCTGTCCAGGAGATGCTACCACCCTGTTTAAGGAGATGCTACCACCACTGTTCCAAGAGAGATGCTACCACCCCTGTTCCAGAGAGATGCTACCACCCCTGTTCAAGAGAGATGCTACCACCACTGTTCCAAGAGAGATGCTACCACCCCTGTTCCAAGAGAGATGCTACCACCCCTGTTCCAAGAGAGATGCTACCACCACTGTTTCAAGAGAGATGCTACCACCCCAGTTCCAAGAGAGATGCTACCACCCCTGTTCCAAGAGAGGTGCTACCACCACTGTTCCAAGAGAGATGCTACCACCCCAGTTCCAAGAGAGATGCTACCACCCCTGTTCCAAGAGAGGAGCTTCCACCACTGTTCCTATAGAGATGCTACCACCCCTGTTCCAAGAGAGATGCTACCACCCTGCACCAAGAGAGATGCTACCACCCCTGTTCCAAGAGAGATGCTACCACTCCTACCCCAAGAGAGATGCTACCACCTCAAGTACTGTTCTGTACTTGGCCAGCAACTCGTTCCTCCTGAATTTCACAATATTTCTTCCTCCACTTTAAAGCATAATGGGGTTGTGTCCATAACCTGACATAATATTGTCTAACCTGTATTCTATGTCACCCATATCAGCTCCGGAGAAGCCCGCTCTGTCTCACCTCCCTATCACAAATACATTTGTAAGGAATTTTTTATATTCAGATTTCTTTTTGTCACTAATAAATAAATTTCACATACAGTGGTACCCCGGTTTTCGTCAATAATTCGTTCCAAAATGCTGTTCGAGTGCCGTTACCGAACGAATTTGTTACCACAAGGACAAATGTAAATTAGATTACTCCGTTTCAGACCCCCAAAAATACACTTACATAAGCACTAACAAAAATACACTTACATAATTGTTCGAGTTGGGAGCTGTACGAAATCCGGGGTACCACTTATCCAAATATTTGGATAAGGGATCGAAAGTTTAGTATCATATTCCATTGTGTTGCGTTAAGTTTTTCTTATTGGTTCTAAGCATAAATCTTTCTGTGACGCTGATGTACTTTTTTTCCAGGTTTCATAATCCTTGGGTTAGGTATTCCCACGAAAACTTTATTTCCCAGGAATCTTGCAACGGAAAAACTGCCTCATTATTGAATAATTCTAAAGACTTGACAATCCAAGATGGTTTATACAAAGAGGTCATGCAGGACACATGTGTATTAACTTAATCCTACAATATCCAGCTTTCTTTCACAAAAACTCAAATAATTAAAGATCAAAATTGTCTTTCTCATAGTAAAAAACACGATTTTCATTATACTCCTTTGTCCACTTGTGAGCATCATTATTGTTGAAACTGTAGTTGATGGCAGTTTATACATGGTTATCGTCTGAGCTGCAGTTTATGCATGGTTATCGTCTGAGCTGCAGTTTATGCATGGTTATCGTCTGAGCTGCAGTTTATGCATGGTTATCGTCTGAGCTGCAGTTTATGCATGGTTATCGTCTGAGCTGCAGTTTATGCATGGTTATCATCTGAGCTGCAGTTTATGCATGGTTATCATCTGAGCTGCAGTTTATGCATGGTTATCATCTGAACTGCAGTTTATGCATGGTTATCATCTGAACTGCAGTTTATGCATGGTTATCATCTGAACTGCAGTTTATGCATGGTTATCGTCTGAACTGCAGTTTATGCATGGTTATCGTCTGAACTGCAGTTTATGCATGGTTATCATCTGAACTGCAGTTTATGCATGGTTATCGTCTGAACTGCAGTTTATGCATGGTTATCGTCTGAGCTGCAGTTTATGCATGGTTATCATCTGAGCTGCAGTTTATGCATGGTTATCATCTGAGCTGCAGTTTATGCATGGTTATCATCTGAGCTGCAGTTTATGCATGGTTATCATCTGAGCTGCAGTTTATGCATGGTTATCATCTGAACTGCAGTTTATGCATGGTTATCATCTGAACTGCAGTTTATTCATGGTTATCATCTGAACTGCAGTTTATGCATGGTTATCGTCTGAACTGCAGTTTATGCATGGTTATCGTCTGAACTGCAGTTTATGCATGGTTATCGTCTGAACTGCAGTTTATGCATGGTTATCGTCTGAACTGCAGTTTATGCATGGTTATCGTCTGAACTGCAGTTTATGCATGGTTATCGTCTGAGCTGCAGTTTATGCATGGTTATCATCTGAGCTGCAGTTTATGCATGGTTATCATCTGAGCTGCAGTTTATGCATGGTTATCGTCTGAACTGCAGTTTATGCATGGTTATCGTCTGAACTGCAGTTTATGCATGGTTATCGTCTGAGCTGCAGTTTATGCATGGTTATCATCTGAGCTGCAGTTTATGCATGGATATCATCTGAACTGCAGTTTATGCATGGTTATCGTCTGAGCTGCAGTTTATGCATGGTTATCGTCTGAGCTGCAGTTTATGCATGGTTATCGTCTGAGCTGCAGTTTATGCATGGCTATCGTCTGAACTGCAGTTTGGGTTTCTGAATTTATATCTATCATGTAGTTGTAGTTTTATATTCTAGTTTTGGTTAAAATATTTTATTACTTATATTCCCATCACGCCCGAATTGCCTAGGCCTGCTAGAGGCCTTCTCTGTAATTAATATTTTATAACATATAAACCACACATTGTAAGCTTTGCAAGGAAATAAACATTTTCATGTTGAAAACCATTGCTTCTTAATATCCATGTGAATTAGTGAGATACTTTTTTTATTTTTTCATAAATTACTGATACTGACAGATGAATTAGTTGATAATATCCTGCTCATTTGTGTTTGTTATCAGTTACATTTCAATTGGTATCTATATTTTTATTTCTTTCTATTTTAGACGTCCTGTGTCATGCTGTGATGGGAGGTACGACGACTGTTCTATGCCTATACGTGGGACGCTGTGTTATTGTGACCAGTTCTGCAACAGAACCTTCAACGCAGACTGCTGCCCAGACTATTGGCAACTCTGCCTTGGTTTCCGTCCCACGCCCATAGTAGGCTAGTTTCTTATATATATTTTTTTCTAATTTTCTTTTGTATTTACTCAGACCTTTTAGCATAGCATAGGTCAGCCGACGTAGGCTGCCATAGTAAACCTTCACATGACCTATTTTTCATCCCACATTCCCCAATAAACGGAGAGAACTATTAAACGGATTATCTTATAACAAAGATCTATGTCAGGGATTGCTTCCTTATTATTTAATTAACAACTTTTGCATTTACTCTTCGTGATCCTAACTCACTTTCTCTCTAGTTTATTTACATTGTTTTGTATATAACTCACCAGCTGAGGGTCCGGGATCGCTCCCCGCCACAGGTGAAATTTTGGGAATGTTATGTACGTTCAGCTATAAAGTAACGTTGACCTTATGTGTACTGGTGATGGTGTACCTGGGTGTAGTGTGGGGACCTGGGTGTACCTGGGTGTACCTGCGTGTTAGCTGATTGTTGTGGGTCACATCCTGGGAAACAAGAATAACCTAAGTTGCCTGGAATGTGCTGAATAACCAAGAGTTTTCTATATAGTATGTCTATAATGTCATATACGTCTGTATCAGCTGTGCTTGTAGAACTAAAGATTATTATTATTATTAATTATTATATTGTAGTTACTTTTACGCTATTACTTTACACATAAATACTGGGGTTAAATTTATATTCTAATATTCCCAGTTCTTTGAGGACTCGTGTGACATTCTTTCCACATGATCCCAGGGTCTCCGATCCCACTGGGATTAAATTGATATTGATGCTTTATGTCTCTATACCTTCTGAATCTAGTACTGCTCCCTGTGATCCGTAGCACCTCTCTGTTGCCCAACGTTGTGACCGATGTAGGTGTTAGTCAGAGACGACACGCAGGTATAGATGGTGATCCCATCGTGGCGGTTTGCGGTATTTTGAGTATTAATGGATGTTAGGGGTCGGAACTCACTCTCAGCCGGGCATCCAGCTGAAGCAACGCTCCTCTTTATGATGTCGTTCGTTCACTTCAGTGAGTCTTGCAGGCTAACCCTTTGTTTTAGAGGAGTTTAGACGGTGTAGACATCGTCACAAATATTCCGTATGAAATGAGTCAGCGAGGCGGAGAGCCACTGCAATACGTAATTTTCTGTGGGTCGAGAAGTATTCCCATTGCCGATACAAGAACTGTTTTGGAGGAAGTACCTTGAGCTGAGTGTGCTCACATCTTAAAGACCGGCAATATGCCTGTTGTATGTTGTTATATATATATATATATATATATATATATATATATATATATATATATATATATATATATATATAATATATATATATTATATATATATATTATATAATGTACATCAACAGCTATCTCTAGATGATGTACTTCCTCCAAAACAGTTCTTGTATCGGCAATGGGAATACTTCTCGAACCACAGAAATTACGTATATTCAAAATATATAGGATGGGGTACACCTCTGGTGCAAATTGTGGGACCCATAGCCTCGGAGAAGTGGATAAAAATGCTTCAAGGAAGAATATTTGGATTTCTTCCTGAAGCCATTTGAATATTCCACTTCTCCTACCACCCCATCCTATATACACACATACATACATATAAATGCTTTAATAGTAGACAGAATACATTTATAGAAAACACAAACATGAACATGAATACAATGGTACAATATGTCAAAGATTATGAATCTCCTCCAGCTCCTCCGAAGCCGGATACGAGCCAAGTATGCAGCATGCGTTTCCCCTCTGGATGGCCACGCTGAGACGCTGGAACATGAACGTGGCTGCCCTTGGGTCCCTGGTGGTGTCGATGAGTCTGGAACCCAGTTCTATAAGGAAACGTGTTGCATTTTTTTCCCCACGCTCCCAAGGTCTCTGATCCCACTGGGACAAATTGATATTGTTGGCTTATGTCCCTGTACTTGCCGATCTTGTACTCCTCCCTGTGGTCAGCAGCTCCTCCCTGTCGCCCGACACTGTGATGGATGTAGGTGTCAGCCAGTGTCGACACACAGGTATAATCCCATGCTAAGAGCTTGCCATTCTTCCAAGGATAGATGGTGATCCCGTCGGGGCGGTTTGCTGGGTTGTGGGCATTGTTGGCTGCTAGTGATCGAGGCTGTCTCTCGGCTGGGCATCCAGCTGTAGCAAGGGTTCTCTTTATGATGTCGTTGACCTCATTGTGTCTTGCATGCCAACCCTTGGTTTTAGAACAGTTAAGACCATGTAGACCATATTGGTCAGCTTGTGCATCGCCGCAAATACACGTATATTCCGTGTGAATGGGGGCAGCAAGGCGCAGAGCCACTGCAATACGAAGGGTCTTAGGGTCGAGGCGTGTTCCCATGGCCGAAATGGGAACTGTTTGGAGGAAGTCCCCAGAGTGACGTGCACTCACAGCTAGGAGACGGGCAGTCTCCCTGTCTGATGTTACGGCCCTAAGCATATTGGCAAGTATCTTTTCAGTGATGGGGCCGTCCCAGCTTGACTGTTTGTAGGCCAGTTCTTCACTAGGTTTTGGTGTTGGAGCAGCAAGAGTCTCCCATTCAGTGATGGCACTGGTGTAGCTAGGGTCCTGTATTCCTGCTGAATCACTGAGGTTGTCTGGAAGAATTTGTTTTATTAGCTCATTTGATGCTATGGAAGAGGATAGGAAAGCTGGTAGGGCAATCTGGGAGGATTTGCGTACTCCCAGCCCTCCAAGTCTGACTGGAAGTGAGGCTTGCAACCACTGTCCCTCTTCGAGGGAAAGATTCAATACACTCTCTAGCCTGGTCTTGAGGAGAAAGTCATATTCCTTGAGTTTCGGACTGCTGAAGGCTGGGGAGCATCTCAGGAAGTATGTAAGTTTGGGGTTGACAGGCACCTGGTGAGTAGGTAGAAGGCATCATGTGTATCGATGTCTTTCATCCTACCTTCCATCATCCTGAGGTCTGAGATTTTTTTTTCCAGGACCAGATCGATTGCATTGGGCCCAAGAGGAGCACCAAGGAGAGTGCTGTTGGCTGGATCAATGGCTCGTGCCCCTGGTAAAACAGCCCTAATGTTCTGGATCATCTTTGGATTGGTGGAAACTATTTCACATTTGGGGGGGTTTAAAGATAGGCACAGGCTCTCTACCATATCTTTAATTTTCCTGATGTCTCCTAGGAAAAATTCTGTAGTGCCAACTAGGGTGCCATCATCCAAGAACCAGATATTGAGCTCACTGGACAGCGCTTCTGTGACTTCCTTGATGACTAGACAGAATAGAAAGGGGGCGAGAGGGTCCCCCTGTTGCACACCCTCACAAGAGTCAATTTCATAGTCCCCAAACAATAGTTTAGAAGCCACACTATAACACGATTCTCTGAAGGGATAGAAGGAAGGAAAGTGCCTAGAAACTGCTTGGAGAGCAGCATCCCTTCTTCAACAAGTCGGCCGTCTCCCACCGAGGCAGGGTGACCCAAAAAGAAAGAAAATCCCCAAAAAGAAAATACTTTCATCATCATTCAACACTTTTACCACACTCATTCATAATCACTGTCTCTGCAGAGGCGCTCAGATACAAACAGCTGAGAATAGTCCCTCCCAGCTGTCACTATCCCAGATCCCTCCTTTAAAGTGCAGGCATTGTACTTCCCATTTCCAGGACTCAAGTCCAACTAAATCAATTAACTTGTTTCCCTGAATCCCTTCACAAAATGTTACCCTGCTCACACTCCAACAGATCTTCATGTCTCAAAAACCATTCGTCTCCATTCACTCCTATCTAACACGCTCACACATGCTTGCTGGAAGTCCAAGCCCCTCGCCCACAATACCTCCTTTACCCCCGCCCTCCAAACTTTTCTAGGACGACCCTTACCCCACCTTCCTTCCCCTACAGATTTATACGCTCTCCAAGTCATTCTACTTTGATCCATTCTCTCTAAATGACCAAACCACCTCAACAAGCCATCTTCAGCCCTCTGACAAATACTTTTAGTAACTCCATACCTCTTAATTTCCACATTCCGAATTTTCTGCATAATATTTACACCACACATTGCCCTTAGACAGGACATCTCCACTGCCTCCAGCCTCCTCCTTGCTGCAGCATTTGCAACCCATGCTTCACACCCATATAAGAGTGTTGGTACCACTATACTTTCGTACATTCCCTTCTTTGCCTCCATGGATAACGTTTTTTGTCTCCACAGATACCTCAACGCACCACTCACCTTTTTTCCTTCATCAATTCTATGGTTAACCTCATCCTTCATAAACCCATCCGCTGACACGTCAACTCCCAAATATCTGCAAACATTTACTTCTTCCATAATCCCTCTCTCCAATGTGATATCCATTTTTTCTTTATTTAAATCGTTTGATACCCTCATTACCTTACTCTTATCTATGTTCACTTTCAACTTTCTACCTTTACACACTCTCCCAAACTCGTCCACTAACCTTTGCAACTTTTCTTTAGAATCTCCCATAAGCACAGTATCATCAGCAAAAAGTAACTGTGTCAACTCCCATTTTGCATATAATTCTCCATAATTTAATCCCACCCCTCTCCCCAACACCCTAGCATTTACTTCTTTTACAACCCCATCTATAAATATAATAAACAACCATGGTGACATTACACATCCCTGTATAAGACCTACTTTTACCGGGAAGTAATCTCCTCTCTCCTACACACCCTAACCTGAGTCTCACTATCCTCATAAAAACTCTTTACAACCTTCAGTAACTTACTACCTATTCCATACACTTGCAACATGTGCCACATTGCTCCCCTATCCACTCTATCATATGCCTTTTCTAAATCCATAAATGCAATAAAAACTTCTCTACCTTTATCTAAATACTGTTCACATATATGCTTCACTGTAAACACTTGATCTACACATCCCCTACCCACTCTAAAGCCTCCTTGTTCATCTGCAATCCTACTCTCTGTCTTACCTCTAATTCTTTCAATAATAACCCTGCCATACACTTTACCTGGTATACTCAGTAAACTTATTCCCCTATAATTTTTACACTCTCTTTTATCCCCCTTCCCTTTATATAAAGGAACTATACATGCTCTCTGCCAATCCCTAGGTACCTTCCCTCTTTCATACATTTATTAAACAAAAATACCAACCACTCCAACACTATATCATCCCCCTGCTTTTAACATTTCTGTCATGATCCCGTCATTTCCAGCTGCTTTACCCCCTTTCATTCTACGTAATGCCTCACGCACCTCCCCCACACTCACATCCTGATCTTCTTCACTCCTAAACGATGTTGTACCTCCCTGGCCAGTACATGAAATTACCGCCTCCCTTTTGTCATCGACATTTAAAAGTTCCTCAAAATATTCCCGCCATCTACCCAATACCTCCAGCTCCCTATCTACTAACTCCCCTACTCTGTTTTTAACTGACAAATTCATTCGTTCCCTAGGCTTTCTTACCTTGTTTATCTCACTCCAAATTTTTTTCTTGTTTTCAGCAAAATTTCTTGACAGAGCCTCTCCCATTCTTTCATCCGCTCTTCTTTTGCACTCTCTCACCACTCTCTTCACCTTTCTTTTACTCTCCATATACTCTGCTCTTCTATTTACACTTCTGTTTTGTAAAAAACTCTCATAAGCTACCTTTTTCTCTTTTATCACACCCTTTACTTCTTCATTCCACCACTCACTCCTCTTTCCTCCTGCACCCACCCTCCTATAGCCACAAACTTCTGCCCCACATTCTAATACTGCATTTTTAAAACTATCCCAACTCTCTTCAACCCCCCACTACTCATACTTTCTGCCAATAGTTGCTTATATCTCACCCTAACTTCCTCCCCCCATAGTTTATACACTTTTACCTCTCTCTTACTTGCTGTTGCCATTTTCTTTTTTGTCCCATCTACCTTTTACTCTAACTGTAGCTACAACCAAATAATGATCCGATATATCTATTTATTTGTATATTTATTTATCCTCTTTTTCATAAAATATGTATTACTTATTACCAAACCTCTTTCTACACATAGCTCAATTAATAGTTCCCCATTTACATTTACCCCTGGCACCCCAAATTTACCTACTACTCGCTCCACAACATTTTTACCCACTTTAGCATTAAGATCCCCAATCACAATTACTCTCTCACTAGGTTCAAAACTCCCCACACACGCTCAACATTTCCCAAAATCTCTCTCTCTCTCCTCTACACTTCTCTCTTCTCCAGGTGCATAAACACTTACTACAACACACTTTTCATATCCAACCTTTATTTTACTCCACATAATCCTTGAATTTATAAATTTATATTCCCTCTTTACCTGCCATAACTGATTATTCAACATTATTGCCACTCCTTCTTTAGCTCTAACTCTATTTGAAACCCCTGACCTAATCCCATTTATTTCTCCCCACTGAAACTCTCCTACCCCCTTCAGCTTTGTCTCACTTAAAGCCAGGACATCCAGCTTCTTTTCATTCATAACATCTACAATCATCTCTTCCTTATCATTCGCACAACATCCACGCACATTCAAACATCCCACTTTGACGGTTTTCTTCTTTTTCTTTTTAGTAAGCTATACAGGAAAAGGGTTACTAGCCCATTGTTCCCGGCATTTTAGTTGACTTTTACAACACGCATGGCGTACGGAGGAAAGATTCTTATTCCACTTCCCCATGGATATGAAAGGAAAAGCAATAAGAACAAGAACTATTAAGATAAATTCAAAGAAAACTCAGATGAGTGTGTATACATAAACGTGTACATGTATTTGCAGTGTGACCTAAGTGTAATTAGAAGTAGCAAGACGTACTTGAAATCTTGCATGTTTATGAGACAGAAAAAAGACACAAGCAATCCTACCATCATATAAAACAAATACAGGCTTTCGTTTTACACTCACTTGACAGGTACTCATTTGACGGTAGTACCTCCCTGGGTGGTTGCTGTCTACCAACCTTGTTATATATATATATATATATATATATATATATATATATATATATATATATATATATATATATATATATATATATATATATATATATATATATAAAACAACACTGCGACTATCCGAGGATTCGAACCAATGTCGTTTTGGCCCGCCTCATAGTGAGCGAAAATCACACATGATGCTCTAACCCATGACATACTACTATATAGAAAGCCATTTGTTATGCAGAGCATTTCGGGTAAATTAGGTCCGTTTTGTCCCAGGATGCGACCCACACCAGTCGTCTAACACCCAGGTATCCATTTTACTGATGGGTGAACACAGACAACCGGTGTCTTAAGGAAACACGTCCTAATGTTTACGAGCCGAACCGGGAATTCGATCTCCGGACCTCAGTGTGTGAGCCGAGAGCGCTAGCGATCCAGCTACGGGACACCTAAAATAGAAGAAAATAAATGATTATAAAATATCAAGTACATAATTGTAACTGTAATTGAAAATCTGGACGAGTATTTGAAATTTCAATACTTTCCTAATCATGTAATTACATCAAGCCTGGTTTTGAGGTAATGCCAGTGCTGTAATATTGCTACAATGGCACTCAAACCAATTATAGATATATGGTAATAATAGCAGTTATAAGTGGAACAGAATTCTTCCTCCGTAAGCCATGCGTGTTGTAAGAGACGACTCAAATGTCGGGAGCAAGAGCCTAGTAACCCCTTCTCCTATATACATTACTAAAGCTAAAAAGAGAAACTTTTGTTTTTCTTTTTGGGCCACCCCGTCTCGGTGGGATACTGCCGGTTTGTTGAAATACTAAATAATAATAATAATAATAATAATAATAATAGAATAAAAGTGTCTTAGTAAAGTACTATCAAAGGTATACACATGGTTGTGCGTCAAACTGTAAAGTTACGACTGAGGAAATTCTTTGTCCTGTTCATTAGTTATTTTCTTAAAATAGTTTGTATCTTTTGTACAAAAAAGAAAAATCTAAATTATTTTCACATGTGTTATGGCGACATTTTTATAAATGCGCTGGAACGTTTTTTGCCATATGGTAGTTTACAAAGATATAATTTCTATTGTAACTGATACAATGAATTATTTTGTAATGGAAAAAAATATAAAAAATGAACAAGATTGGCCGTTTACCTTCCATTTTGCATGACATGAATATTTCTTTTATTCATGTAGTTTGATCGCTAGTATCCAGGAACTCTAACATAAGATTTTCTTCGGATTTTTAACCCCGGAGGGTTAGCCACCCAGGATAACCCAAGAAAGTCAGTGCGTCATCGAGGACTGTCTGTCTTATTTCCATTGGGGTCCTCAATCTTGTCCCTCAGGATGCGACCCACACCAATCGTCTAACACCCAGGTACCTATTTGCTGCTAGGTGAACAGGACAGCAGGTGTAAGGAAGCACGTCGAAATGTTTTCACCCCGCCGGGAATCGAACCCGGGCCCTCCGTGTGTGAAGCGAGAGCTTTAGTCACCAGGCCACCGGGGCCACCGGTGGCCTGGATTATTTATAACAGCTTCTGCTAGTTGTTGTTGATCTATTTGATCTGGTTGGTAAACTGTTTATCAGTTCTTATTTCAGTCTATATTGTTTTTTCAGTCTTTCCATTGAATAACTATTTGTATTTCAATATCGTTCAGTTTTTTCACTAACTCACTAATAATTTCTAGAATAGTTAATGTATTTGATCAATGTGTGTTTGAGTGGTAGAAGACGTCTTGATCTAGCTTCTCACTCTGCTTGTTGTCGGGGTTGTTAAGTGTAATATGGGCTGAATAAATTGCTCACTATTGATCATTCATGCGCTTTATATTATTTTCTTGGTCATTAACGAAATGTGCAGATGTGGATTTTCTCAAGAGGGTTTCATCAAAACTCTCAGAGGTGTTTGGAGACTTTGGTTTCCAGTTTTATTTGTTTTCTAACAATGGAATCTCTAGGCACAAAATCCCTGAACAAACGAAAATCTGAAAATATTTTATTTTTAATGATTATCTTGACTGTAGCTTAAGTGAAAAAAAATCACTGTGTATTTATTGTCTTCAGTAAAAGATAAGATTATTTTACTGTTATATATTTTAAGCTTGAAAGAAACTTTAAAAAAAATAAAATATTTAAATACTTTGTATACCACAGGGTGCAACTATGCCGGGCTCCACATCCCTAGCGGTCACAGCTATAAATTCAACTGCAACACATGGTTAGTGTTTGATTTTTTTTTCTTTTTGCGACACCACTTACACCCTCTCTCATCCATATTTCATCTTTTATTTTAATTAGGTTAAAATTACTAAAATTTACCTGTCATAAATTTTTATTGCTCTCATTCTCTGCAGAATAACGTTGAGTGCGATCTGCATAGTTTATTTTGTTGAGATAAATGTGGATGTGACAACTGTCCAGCTTCACAAAATGCAATTTGCATTTTAGATGTTCCTGTGCTTTTCTCTATTGGTTGAACCCAATAAAGGGTGTGGCCTTCTCATCTGTGTGACATCGTTCATTGTTGTATGACACCACTAACTAAAGTTTTATATGTGAATTAACAATGTTTCTGTGATTATTGTTCACATATGAAAGCTTCTCAGATACCAGGTTAGTCAAAAAATTGAAGAAGGCAACACAGTGGGAGCAACCACAATAATCACAAGTGACGACACAGTTGTTCCCAAAGATGAGACCACAGCTCAAGCACTAAGTAACAAGCACCAAACCAGGGACACCAAAGTCATTAACAACAACCCTGATGATGATCCCATCACTGGTCAGTTAATTTTGCCAGAATCAGCAGTTTATAGAGCGATATTGTCATTTCCAGCAGGATCTGCAGGAGGTTACACTGGAATACGACTACAACATTAAAGAGATGGTAAATTAAGTACTTGGCATAGCTGCATCAATTCTTCTTACTGAGTTAACAACCTTCGGCAACAACTGTCTGGCGGGGCGGCTTCCTGGAGAAATTAAACTTTTCTTTTTCGGAGCCTCATTATGTGCTTTGAAGAAGAAGGATGGGGGAATCAGACCATTGGTTGGTAACACTGGTTGCCAAAGCAGCAGTAAGAAACATTCGCACAGAAGCCGCCAGCTTACCCAAGTCAAACCAACTGGGATTTGGAATCTCTCAAGACAGTGAAGCAGCAGCTCATGTAGCAAGGGCCTACATCAGGGACTTACCATAAGACAAGACCGTAGTCAAACTAGACTTCAGGAATGCCTTTAATATGGTGAAAAGAAATGTGGTCTTCCTACCTGTTCGAGAGCAGATCCCCAGTCTTTTTCACTTTATTTCAATTGGCTACAGCAAATCCTCAATTCTTTTATTTGGCGAGCATGAAATCACCTCATCAGAGGGTGGCAGTAAGGTGACCCGCTAGCTCCGTTTCTCTTCTGCTTGGCGATAAGAGAACTAACTTCCAGGTTGCACAGTGAGCTCAGAAGCTTTAGGACTCATTCTCAATTCCTCCAAGTGTGAAATCATCACAATCAACCAGGAAATAATTACTGCTGTGCGAACAATCCTTCCTGAGGCCTCAACTACTACCCCATCCAAGAGCATCCTCTTGGGAGCACCTCGGTCATCAGGTCATCGACAGAGTCCTCATGGACAAACTGAATGACCTGAAGAGAATGTAGGAGAGAATAAGTGACCTGGACGCCCAAGATGTCCTCTATCTTCTCACAAGGTGTCTAACTTTGCCAAGCTTAAATTACTTCTTGAGGTGTGCACCCCTCTTTCGACAACCCAACACTCAGTGAAAATGACGCACTCCTGAGATCGATGTTAAGAATCTGAATTTGTCACTGAAAGATCACCAATGCAGTGAAGCAACTCTTCCAGTGCTACCGGGATACGAAAAAGGGGTCAAACACTGACTCATTTGCAATGTCTTTTGTGAGTGGTCACCATTTTCGTGTATGCAACGTTTAACATTAAAAGCTCAAAATTTACTAGCCGTCAGTGGAGAGTTCGGGGTATCCGCAAATATCCACATTTTTCTAAACGGTGTTTCTTTTTAAATACATCTGATAGTGTCGCAGTAATGAAATCGATTTGATAGTAGCCTGACCATCATGGACCAGATCTATTGCAATTCTCTATTTTCTGTTATTCTTAGGTAGATGTGTCGGGGTACAGAGTGCGCAAGTCAGCCCATCTTTGTACTGTCCAAACTCGGCATATGGGTTAATATTTTTTTTAGTTATTGTTAAAATTTCTAACATTATGCTAAATACATGGAAAAAAGAACTCCAAATAAAACGTTCATTACTCTTGATAAACCTCCTGGTTAGCTAAACGAGGCCGTTATAAATGTATTATTAGTTACTGTTGTAGCAATTATCAGTATGATGTTTAGTATTTTCTAGCATTTATTTTTCCTGAATTCAGTATATATTTCAATTGGGTTAGTCTTCATACTAGCTAGAATTAAATCTAATAATATTTTCCTGTTATATTGTAAAATATCAGTCTAAATGAGTTATTTTTAATCATTATAATTATAATCACCAGTAAATGTGTGGGAACATACGTGACGTGTGAGAAGGACAGCTGCATGATCGAGGGGAAGGAGGTGGAGAGGGTGAACCTGCGTGCCCGTCACTATGGCTGGACAGCCACCAACTACTCCAAGTTCTGGGGCAGGAAGGCCCAGGAAGGTCTGCTGCTTCGAACTGGTTCACTTAACCCCGAGGCCTTGGTCAGTTATGTAGCCTGGTATTTCATATAATTTGTCAGTCGTTTATATATTTTTTGGTTCTGGTTTACTGGTTGGTTTCATAAGTTTAAAACCTGCTGACTACAAGAGGGTTATTATTAAAGGAAATTTCTAAGTGTATTAAATATCCTAATATTGCATATGAATCTCATACTATTATTCCTTACTATCATTGACTTAGTATACTTATGGTCTCCCTTTCAAGGAACTGCAATTATCCTCCTATTCCTCGAGGATTTAAAAATCACATATCACTTTCCTCAGGTTCTAGATGACCCTTCTGGTTAGTAGCACTTTACCACGAATACAATAACAATAATATTATTATTTACAAAAATAATAACTCATAAATAATAATAATAATAATTATACAACTACTACTATTATTAACAATAATAATGTATCTTCATAAAAATGGTTCTAATCATAACCATAATTTTTAAAGGGGTGGACTGGAAGTTTATTTTCACAGTTTTAGTTAGTTGATTACATCTCTTGTCTTCTATAAATATTATGCCTCGAGAAACCTGAATCAATTATATCTTTTAGTGTAAGGCTTTGTACATTAAATCATTCACTATCATGGTACATAATAGAGGCTTTGTGCTACTGTCTTGCCATCAAAGCATCAACATAAGGGCTGTGTGACTTTCTGTTCAATTAACCAGGCTACGTACCATTATCCAGGATAAAGACATTAACAATTTACCAGCATAAGCAGGTGTTAACAACTGATTCCGTTCAACAGTCGATGAAAATGCATCCGATCTCGCTACGTCCCGACGTCTCCCGTATCCCACGCCAGTTCGACGCCCGCAATAAGCGTGAGTGGCAAGGTCTAGTGAGTGGCGTGAGTGACCAGGGATGGTGCGGCTCCTCCTGGGCTTTCTCAACCCTGGGTGTCACTCAGGACAGGTGAGTGATGTCTTAGTAACATGTGAGTGACAGTGGCATGTGATGTGAGTGACCTGTGAGTAATAGTGACGTGTGAGAGTAACAAGTAATGGTGACGTGTGACAGTAACACGTAGGTAATGGTGACGTGTAAGAGTAACACGTAAGTAATTTTGACGTGTGAGTAACAATGACGTGAAAGATTGTGACCTGTGAGTAAGAGTGACCTGTGAGTAATAGTGGCGTGTGAGAGTAACACGTAATGGTGACGTGTGAGAATCACGTAGGTAATGGTGACGTGTGAGAGTAACACGTAAGCAATGGTGATGTGTGAGTAACAATGACGTGGAAAATTGTGACCTATGAGTAAGAGTGACGTGTGAGTAACATTAACATGTGAGTGGCAAACAGAAACTTCAAAATTTTGTTTAGCTCTGATCCCTGATGACGTGTAACAAGGAAGTGAGCCAAGAAATTAACAAGTGCTCATTTAAGTGCCTTCTGTTACGCAATTTCCGGCACATTATCAGTATCTTCCTACATGAAACAGATGCGTATACAAGGAAGATTAAGAACCTAAGGTATATTACAGATCTTAGCTATAGTGCCTATAATAAATAGCATATTTAAGGTTCAACACATACTTTAGTTATAACTTGCAAGATTTTAACGAACCTAAAATACAATACATATCTTGGCAAGAGTTTGTGAAGTTAACAGTATTATTATTCCTTAAGAACAATTCCCAGTTTTGTATATAGTTTCGTTTTTTTAATCTTCTCTTCATCTTCTTCTTCTGTAGGAATAAGAATAGGGAGAAGACAGTGGGCACTTAACAGTTGCTAAGGTCACCTTACTGTTAGCAACAAAGAAATATGTGCACTTTGCAACACATATGTCCTCTCAGTTTTTACTAGCGAAATGTAGAAATTAAAATATATATATATATATAGGCCAGGAAGAAAATATATTATGGACGATTAAGGTCACAAATGACATAATTTTCAAACAAATAGATTGATTAAAGCCAAATAAATCAACAGGCCCTGACGAACTGTTCTGAAAAGTTATGAAGGAATGTGAGAAATAACTAACTGAAGGAGCCAGTTATCAACACGTCACTACAAACTGGTACTGGTGACATCAGTGCCACCATGTGACACCTTCATCCTCCTCTTCCTCTTCTTTTATACCTGGAGTTTACCTGGAGAGGGTTTGCGGGATCAACGCCCCCGCGGCTTGGTCTGAGACCAGACCTCGTGGTGGATCAGGGTCTGATCAACCAGGCTGTTACTGCTGCCCGCACGCAAACTGATGTACGAACCACAGCCCGTCTGGTCAGGTACTGATTTTAGGTGCCTGTCCAGTGCCTTCTTGAAGACAGCCCTTACGTATGCTGGGAGGAAGTTGAACAGTCTTGGGCCCCGGACACTTATGGTGTTGTCTCTCAGTGTACTCGTGGAGTCCCTGCTTTTCAATGGGGGAATGTTTCATCTCCTGCCGAATCTTTTGCTTTCGTAGGGAGTGATTTTCGTGTGCAAGTTTGATACTAATCCCTCTAGGATTTTCCAAATGTATATTATCATGTATTTCTCTCGCTTGCGTTCCAGGGAATGCAAATCAAGGGACTTGAAGCGTTCCCAGTAATTAAGGTGCTGTGGAAGTTATTTGGACACTCTCCAGGTCAGCAATTTCGCCTACCTTGAAGGGGGTAGTTAGTGTACAGCAGTGTTCCAGCCTAGAGAGATCAAGCTATTTGAAGAGAACCATGGGATTGGCGTCCCTAGTTATGAAAGTTCTCATTATCCATTCTATCATTTTCATAGCAGATGCGGTAGATACATTGTTGTGGTCTTTGAAGGCAAGACCCTCTTGACATTATCACTCCCAGGTCCTTCACATTACGTTTTCGCTCTATTGTATGGCTAGAGTTTGTCGTATACCCTGATACGTTTTAATTCCTTCAAGTTTTCCATATCTGAGTAGTTGAAATTTCTCTTCATTGAACTTCATATTGTTTTGTGTGGTTCGTTTGAATATTTGGTTGGTGTCCACCTGGAGTCTTGTGGTGTCTTCGATGGAGGTCACTGTCATGGCAATTCGGGTGTCACCTGCAAAGGAAGACACTGAGCTATGGTTTATATCTCTGTCTGTCAGATATGAGGATGAGGAATAGAATGGGAGCGAGTACTGTGCCTTGTGGAACAGAGCTTTTCACCGTAGCTGCCTCAGACTTTACTGTGTTTACTATTACTCTGAGTTCTATTTGTCAGGAAGTTATAGATCCATCTACCAACTTTTCCTGTTATTCCTTTATCACGCATTTTGTGCGCTTTTAAACCATGGTCACACTTGTCGAAAGCTTTTGCAAAGTCTGTGTATATTACATCTGTGTTTTGTTTATTCTCTACAGCATCCACGACCCTGTCATAGTGATCCAGGAGCTGGGACAGGCAGGAGCGACTTGCTCTAAACCCGTGTTGGCCTGGGGTGTGTAACTGATGGGTATCTAGGTGGTTGGTGATCTTGCTTCTTAGAACCCTCTCAAAGAATTTTTATGATATGGGACGTTAGTGTTATCGGTCTGTAGTTCTTTGCAATTGCTTTACTGCCACCTTTGTGGAGTGGGGCAATGTATGTTGTTTTTAGTGAGTGAGGTGGGATGACCCCTGTGTCCATGCTCCCTCTGCATAGAATGTTGAAGGCACACGATAGGGGCTTCTTACAGTTCTTGATGAACACGGAGTTCCATGAGTCTGGGCCTGGGACAGAGTGCATGGGCATGTCACTTATTGTCTTTTCAAAGTCTTGTGGAGTTAGGATAATATCAGAGATTTTTGAGATGACCAAATTTTGGGTCTCGTTCATAAAGAATTTATTTGGATTGTCGACCCTTAGTCTGGGCAGCGGCTCGCTGAACACTAAGTCGTATTGGGACTTTAATATCTCACCTCGTATATCCCACCTCACCTAAGCAGGGGCCCAATACTGGATGTTGTTTTACCCTTAGATTTGACATACGAGAAGAAGTATTTTGTTTTTGTTTTCAGTTTCCTATATGGTTTTTAGTTCTTCCTGCGATTCTTGTCTCCTGTAGGATTTCTTCAGCTTATGTTCGATATTTGCAATTTCATTGACCAGTGAATAAGATTTTGTGGAAGATTGTCCCCATTTAAAAGTTGCTAAGTTCAGCTCACTGTCAGTGACAAAGAAATGTGTACATTCTTCAAGTAGCGAAATTCCTGAAATCAGAAATTATATAGTTTAGGACGAAAATAAGTTAAGCAGGATCAAAGTCACTAGTGGAATGTTTTGAAGGGTTATATAGGAATGTGAGATCTTAGCTATATTGCAGAGGTGTGAGATCTGCTCACACCTCTACAACAACAATTGTCATCAAAGATTTGTTAAATTATACCATGAATTAAGGAAAGATCCTAAACTTCAACTTACGAAACGGATAAAGCAAATGTGATAGTAATTATGGACAAGACGGGGGAACTTAGGTGCCCCTTAAGATGTGATAATCAGTTCGTCAGCCTTGCAGAAGTGTACACACAAGACAATACAAGATGTAAACACTCCCTCAGTTGTGCAAAATAATGCACGGAAAACAGTTGAGAATTAAGTAATGAGTCAGTCAGCCTGCAAGCCGTTGTTCAGTACCTTAGTCTTGATGAGTCTGAGAGGAAATATGGTAGTGAACATTGTCATCAAAGCTGAGTGACACATTGCCTCATCCTTCATTGTCTTCTGTGTGTTGTCCTGCAAGAAGGGACTGATCACCTCATCTTTCACTGTCTTCCTTGTACAGTTCTGCAAGACTGAGGAACTGATCACCTCATCTTCCCTTATCTTCTGCATACAGTTCTGGAAGGCTGAGGGACTGGTAACCTCAACTTCTACTGTCTTCTGTGGAAGACTGTGGAAGATTACCTCATCTTTGAGTCTTCCGGGTACAGTTCTACAAGGCTGAGTCAATAATTACCTCTTCTACTGCCTTATATGTCCACAGGTAATTCTGAATGGCTTGTGACAGATTTCTTTCTCTCACATTGTATTGTGTGTGCAGGTTTGCAAGACTGAGTGACGTAATGGGCTTTTTCAAGTCAAAAACCTGAGTGAGCATAAATATATGGAGCGTAGTGCAGGTGCGTAGCCTCGGAGAGGGTTTAAAGCAGGTCTGTTTCTCCGGCTCCCATGCCATCTTCTGAAGGTTTATTGTGAACCTACTGGCATATGCTATATTAATGACACAATATGCAGTTTATCTTCCACTAGGGAACTATTTCAAGCTTCCTAGTAGACGAAAGGTTTTCTCTATAATATACCGTAACCAGCATATTATGTCGTGTTAACATAGTTGTCGGTATATAACACTATTGATATGCATTATGGCTCATGCTAGGCAAGTCACACTCGTGCCACCCACATCCATTCAAGTACTTTTCCAATCTATTTTTAAAGTTACCCAGAGTTCTCGCTTCAGTGAGGCTACTTACCTGCAGCTAAGAGAAAGAGATACATCTGCAACACTTGAATAGCTTTATTGTAGAAACGTTTGTCAAGCAGTGGCTTTGTCAGTCTAATACAGATAATATTAGCGTAGTCAGCAAAAGACGGGAACTAGATAAGGGTGATCAGTCCCTCAGCTTGGAAGGAGGTGCACAACCCTTCAATCAGTCTTGATGAATCTGAAGTAGATGTCTGAAGACGGACCCTTATATACTAAAGACAAGAGATATGAAGCCACTTAACGAAGGCTTCACAGGAAAGCGGAACCGCCTAGTTGTTTTTTTTTTATATTTTATTAAAAGGAACTACATACTTCTACAAACATGGAAGAACATTCAATGATAACAAAAGATTGTGCACACACATAATAACATTCCCCCCCCTTCCTGTCTTAACCAACACCAACTCAGAAAAGTTTATTCTTAATAGGAACACAAACAATACAAAGTAAACATAAATAACATAAAGTACAAGCGTACATGTCATGTAACACCCCTTTACAACATACAACAATGCGTGTAAGGAGACCCTTCTAAGTCCCCCCCCCTTCCGACTCCCGACAAACCCCTACCTACCAAGAGCCTAGAAGCCCACACCAACCCCTACACACCTCCCCAAAGACAAGGCTCAGCTAATACCTAATTATATACAACCTTGTCCTCCAAAAACATAACAATACATGTCTAATTTTATATTGCTAACAATTTAAAGTATTGTCCTTGCTTCATGAAGAACATTCAGCCGAATATCAATAACATGTAACAAGATTAACTGCAATATGCAATGGATATGAACATGATAACATAAATACTCCTAGAATTCTCGTTATTTAGTTTTTTTTTTTTTAAATACAAGATCTGTCAATACCCCGACCAGAACATTTGTGACACAAACATGAATGTCACCGATGAATGAACTCTACTTGCACATTAAGCATCAACCTAAACATCACACAAATATAACCTCTATGCTTTGAAGGATGCAAACATTGCACTGGTATAATCATAACATATAATAAGGATGTCACCTCAACAAGTAACTTAAAATTAACAGAGCTTACAGGCCTGAACATTACATAAAGTTAGAGGTTTCTACTACATACACCATAAGACATTTCACGGTCCTGTTACCTGCAATTTATGTGTGCATATTCACCACATTTATAACATTGGAATACAAATATCCCTCACACCCCCATCCAGAAGCAGAGGAAACCCCCCAAAGTCTTCCCTGACGTCCCTCCAAACCCCCCCCTCGTCATTAGTCAGCATTCAAACACAAAACCACTACCATACACCCCTATACCACCCTTTGCCTACCATACCTACCCCCCCTCACACTCACAGTCTCACACACACCTAACCTGTCAACCAACACACACACACACACACCCCGACCTCCGTTCCTCTACTCCAATCCCCAGTCCCAATGCGCCCAGCCCTTTTACATCCTACTTCCCTGACCTAACAACCAACCCATCGTCATAGCCCTGTAACCCCTCAGAAAAAGCCGAATCCCACCTACTCCCATACAACTCCCGATTCCTACCATGCGTACTATAGAATCTCGCGGCCAATGCCCGAATCCGAACCCCTACCCAACTCATCACGCAACCCCCATGAAACGTGTATAAAATCTAACCCCCAGATACATAACCGCCCATCGCACCCCCTCCCGTAAACTCCCCAAATGCAAACTCAACACCCTCAACAAAGACAAAACCCCCCCACGCCCCTGACCACAGCACTAAACCATTCTCTCACATTACCCAGCTCCTCACAAAAGTACACTGCATGGTATGCTGTGTCTAGCTGTCCGCAACAACTACATAGCCCATCTCTCACAAGCCCCATTTTAAACAACTGCGCTTTCAACGCAAGGTTACCGTGCAGAAACCTAGAACCCGTCTCTCTAACTTTAGTAGGCAGCTTAACTCACTGGAACCAGTACCACGTTGCTTTCCAATCGTACATTGGATATATCGCGACACCCTGCACTGCATCCACCCCTCCCCTTCCCACCCTATCTAGGACACCCAATTTCACCTTACACGGCTCCCTCACAACTAATAAGAACCTTACCATTGCCTCACCCCCTAGAATGTCCTCACCTACCCACCACCATCGTATCTCCTCCATCACCCTCCCAGCCTTCGTCCCCCTTACCCCACCCCTTGCTACAAAATCCTGCTTAACGAATATACCCATCAATCTCCACCACAGAGGTATCAACCCTAACCCTCCTTGCCCCAATTTTGTCATTACTACCCCTTGCCCCAACCAATGTCTCCCAAACCCCCTAGTGCTGGTAATATTGATTTAAACTTATAGCGTCCTCCTCGACAATTGGATAAACAGCCACTACATGCCATAACCAACTATATATTAAGGTATTAATCACCAACACCCTTTGCAAAAGTGTTATATCCCCAGGCCTCCAATCCGCCATCCTTCCCATGGCCTTTCCCACCACCATAGACGAATTTATCTCCCTAGCCACCTTCCCATCGTTACAAAAAATAATACCACAACTTTTAAGGCTATCCACCATCGTCCATCCTAGCTCCTGGCCCAACGTCCCCCCCCCATGACCCCATCTCCAGAAACTTAGATTTTACCCTGTTAACCCGCATTCCCGTTGTCTTTCCAAAGATACCTACTATTCTGTTCACACAAACTAAACCCTCCCTGGATCCCACCATAATAGTGGTATCATCTACATAACCCACAATCCCTGGCTCGGCCCCAATTGCACCACCAATCTCCCTAACCCCCCCCCCCTTAATTAACCTATAGAAGGGATCCTGGAGACATGCGAAGAGGAGCTGCGACAAGGGACATCCCTGCCGCAACCCCCTTTCCATTCTCCCAATTTCTCCCAACCTCCCATTAATCTGCACCCTCACCTGAGCCCCCTCATACAGCGTTTCGACCCAGGCTACGATTTCGTCCCGGAATCCCTGCCTCCTCAATATCGCAACAAAAGCATCACGCTGCACCCTATCATATGCCGTCTTGCCGTCTCCCAATCCAGACCTACAACACCCCCCTCTCCTCTCCACAAAACCTTTTATTCGCCTGTGCCCATTCCACATGCTCCACCCGGGGATGCTGTACTGTCCCTCGTCCACCAGTCTGTCGAGCACGTTTTTCATTCGATTCACCAAAACTTTCGCAAAAATTTTATAATCAGTGCAAAGCAAGGTGATAGCTCAATACCCACTCAGCACTCCACTGTCTGCTCCCTTCGGCACCAAGACCACCACCCCTATTCTCTGATCCTCCCCCATACACCTTCCCGATTTCATGGCATTTAACACACGTAGTAACACTCCCCGCAAGATATCCCAATGAGTGACATAAAAGTCCCCAGGGATCCCGTCCATACCCGGTGTTCTCCCTAAGTTCAACCCCTGCACTGCTTGCCACACCTACTCCTCCATAATTTCTCCCTCCATGTCCCTTCTAGCCTCATCACTAATTCCCCTACAACCCCATCCAAGAGTATCTCTCCTCTGCCCCACCCACCTCATTCCTCCACTTGCGCTGGAACCAAACTCTGGCATACTCACTCATCCCCTCCATTGTGTGTAACACCTGCCCCAGTCTATACCCTCCCATGCCTTCCTCTCCCTTCAACGACATCACTGTCATGCTCTTCCTACAACTCCTAAATCTTTGCAACACCATAGCCGACGGTTTGTCACCCCACAAAACGTCTTCTATCCCACTACACACCCTGATCGCCTGAAACCTTTCGTTTTTAATATAATTCAACTGCTCCTGTAACTTCCGTACCTCCTCCTGCGATCGCCCTACCTTTCCCCTTTGACATTCCCACAACTGAGCCTCCACATATTTTTGTAAACCAAACCTCAGCGTTGCATCCTCTCTTCCCTCCCGCTGATAATATTCCGTATCGCCACCTTCACCCTCACAGTCCACTACGCTACTATATCCCCAATCCCCCTCCCCTCACCCCATAGCCCTTCCCACCATGCAGCAAAGGTTCCTTTATGCCCAACCCTGTGTAACAAACGGGTATTTAACTTCCATTAACTAGGGTGCACCGTAACCACTCCCTCCCACCGAAGGTCAACCAAAACACCCCGATGATCTGAAAACCCCACGTCTACGCAACTCACATTGCCCACCCGAACATCCCCAGTAACATAAATCCTATCAAGCCTCGCAGCATAACCCTACGAAAGAACATATGCTCGACATTCCACCCCTCACCCCTAACGACATCTACCACCCCAATCGCCTCCAACGTCTCCTGCAACACCCTCAGAACACAACCAGCTCCCTAGGTTCCACATCTTTCCTCCGTATGACACAATTCCAATCTCCCGCTATGACCGTTACCAAGGGCAGCCCATGAAATGCATAAACTAATGCCTCCCTGACAAATTCCTCCTTTACCTGACGACTGTTGACTGCAGGCATGTACACCCCAATAAAACAAACCTGTACATCTCCCCACATACCCTCCACCCGGACTATCCTCCCCCCCTCCTCCCAAGCTTTCAACCGAAAAGGGCTGGACGAACATATACCTATCGCTACCCCACCCTTGACATTCTCTGAACTACCAGTGTACGTCTCATAACCATTCAACTTCATCTTTCTACCACACCTAAAATTGTGCTCCTGAAGGAAGCACACATCCACTTTCAAACGTCTCAAGGTCACTTCTACCCACTTTCTCCTTACCTCTGTGCGGAAGCCATTTACGTTCATGTCTAAACAATTGAAAGCCTCATCGGGGGTATCCCTATCAGCTTCGGCTGCTTCGACATACCCGGGTTGACATTTCCCCTCTGTTCTTCTCCCTCATTCCTCTTCTTCACCATCGCCACTAGGCTCTTCCCCTTTTGCCTTCCCTTCCCACCCTTAGCCACCTCCACCCAGGCTTTTTTGCATGACCTCTGGCCTGGGGTTAGTACATCATCTTCTCTCATTCCACTGGGCCTTTTGTGGGACTCACCCATTACCTCCATATCCCCATCATCTTTCCCATCATCATTCTCCCTATACACCTCCACCTCCAGTCTTAGATTCCAAAGGAGGGCCCTTTCCCTGATTATGTGCACATCGATTCTCTACATCCTCTGGAACACCATTATTCACATCACTCACACACAAGAAATCCTCTGCTCCAGGACTATCCAAGATTCTACACAGAACAACCAAAGAGAGGTCCTGTGATTCGTCCCTCACCCAGGATGGACCATCCACTGGCCGCATCCGAGCCTACTCGGCCTTTGATTCCTGCGTCGCAAGTGACAAGGTTGTCACCACCTCCCCCAATGCCTCACTCCACTTCCCTGAGACTTCCACAGCCGCCTCCATCCGCTCCTTACGACTCGCTTCCTCACCTCCAGCCGCAGTCCCAGCACCAACAGCATGTCCATGATGTTGCAAGTCTCTCCTGCTGTCACAAGATGCTGCTACGTGACCCGTACCTCCACACAGTCTACATGTCCTCAGTTGCCCAGCGTACGTAACGTACACTTTGGTACGGAACACCTCCATCAACACGTACAAGGGAATCTGTCTCCTCAGGGACATTTTAATTAAGAATGACCCTTCCGGCATTCCGGCGTAGAGGCCCTGGGACCACCGGCCCACCATAATGGCCTGTATGACTCCATATTGCGAAAAGACTTCCTTTACGTCAGCCTCACATGCCTCAAAGGGGCATGTTTAATGGGTCGAAACATCTCTTAGCCATACCTCCAAGCCGGAATTGATAACTAACCTCTTCTCTTGATAGCCATCCACAATCCTTTCATAAGCACTGTCGGAGGTGAACTTTAAGAATATTTTTGCTGCTCCATTCAATGATATTCCGTACATGTCCTCTGCAGAGATACCATACATGTCCCTTAAAATCAGGGGCAGCACACCCGACCACCACGAAAGCTGGGTAACGAATCCCTAGTGAATTAGGCTAAATCAGTAGGTTAGGCAAGCATAAAGTTGTAGATGACTTTTCTATGCAATTAAAGTTTTGATATATGTCCCACACAGCAACACTGTGGAATCTTGGTACTTTGAATATATATTCAACCTGCTTGCCTACCTCTTGCACAGCTTTAGGAAATGGCTACTTTCACTAGTGGGACGATGCCATTAACTGTTGTAACTCATCTGACTCCTATATAAGCATCCATAATCTTGTTTTGCTTCAGATTATTTACGATAAAGATAGCGAAAACCTTCATCTAGGAAGAAAGGTTCATTCCCTTATATATTTCCATCTTTAGCACCTTCAACCAGCCTCTGGTTAGTAAAATCTCTTCAGAGAAACATATGCAGGTGATGCGTATGTGTCTTATACATCTCCAATACATATTCCAAAACACCAAAAACTTAACCCCGTGGGACAAAAGTCTCCTGGAGTTTACCTGGAGAGAATTCCAGGGGTCAACGCCCCTGCGGCCCGGTCTGTGACCAGGCCTCATGTTGGACCAGAGCCTGATCAACCAGGCTGTTACTGATGGCCGCACGCAGTCCAACGTACGAACCACAGCCTGGCTGGTCAGGTACCGACTTTAGGTGCCTGTCCAGTGTCTGCTTGAAGACAGCTAGGGGTTTGTTGGTAATCCCCCTTATGTATGCTGGGAGGCAGTTGAACAATCTTGGGCCCCTGACACTTATTGTGTTGTCCCTCAACGTGCTAGTGGCCCCCCTGCTTTTCATTGGGACCAAAATAACCTAACCTAATGTACTTAAAGGATACCTAAGGGACGTTTCCGTGTAACGCTCATGTTGCCCTGTCCCAGATCAGGGTTCCTGGAAGATCAAGGCCCTGATGAGCCAGGCTGTTACTGCTGGCAACACGCAGTCCAATGTGTGAACCACACCTTGGCTGAGCAGCCAATGATTTGAGAACATTGTCCAGCTCCCTAACCTAAGCTAACCTAACCCAACCATAAACCAACGTAATATAACCTAACCCAACCATTAATCAACCTAGCCTAACCTAACCCATCCCAACCAAACTTAACCTAACGTCGGGCAAGGCTTTTTTATAAATTAGACACATATGCAACGCTTGGGTATCTATATTGAGGAAACGTTTCGCCACACAGTGGCTTCATCAGTCCAATACAAAGCAGACATGTGTAAGGAGAGGAGGAGTTTGAGGTAATCAGTCCCTCGGCCTGAAGTCGATGTGTTCAGTCCATCAGTTTCCTCAATAAAGATATAAAAGTGTTGCATATGTGTCTAATTTATAACTTGTCGGTTCTCTGAACCATTCATCTACACCCTGTCTGACACAGCAACATCTTGGGATCTTGATACAAACGAATTCTTCAACACTTGTCCAACCTTTGGACGAAGACCTATTTCGACTAGTGGATGGTACCACTATGACCCCGCCTCCTGCTGCTTCACCTCACCTGACTACAGTATATAAGCCACCTCTACGGCCCTGTGCTGTATTTCCTACAAGATTGATGGAATGAACACATCGACTCCAGGCCGAGGGAATGATTACCTCAAACTCCTCATTTCCTTACACCTTTCTACTTTGTATTGGACTGATGAAGCCACTGTGTGGCGAAACGTTTCCTCAATAAAGATACCCAAGCGTTGCATATGTGTCTAATTAATAACTTGTCGGTTCTCTGAACCATTCCTCTACAAGGCATTTTTATCCAATTTTACAATTTTTCTTAAGGAATCTTGCCTTGAGGCTCTGTCCTAGAGGGCTTTATCCTAGGATTCTTCACTTGCCGAAAGCGGATTTTGTTCTGTGGGTTTAGAGTCAAGGTATATTTGTCCCAGTTGTTTTTTCAGAGGAGGAGTTTTGTCCAGAAGGCGACAATATACGCCAGTTATCTGACTACGGCTTTGGAGGCCACCAGGATTGAAATAACGGAAAATTGTTGTGGTCACCAGCATTATAGGAAAGGAAACTCGATGAGGCCACCAACATTCAAAGGATAGGAACGTGTCGAAAGCACCAACATTCAAAGGATAGGAACGTGTCGGAAGCACCAACATTCAAAGTATAGGAACGTGTCGGAAGCACCAGCATTCAAAGGATAGGAACGTGTCGGAAGCACAAACATTCAAAGGATAGGAACGTGTCGGAAGAACCAACATTCAAAGGATAGGAATGTGTCGGAAGCACCAACATTCAAAGGATAGGAACGTGTCGGAAGCACCAACATTCAAAGGATAGGAACGTGTCGGAAGCACAAACATTCAAAGGATAGGAACGTGTCGGAAGCACCAACATTCAAAGGATAGGAACGTGTCGGAAGCACCAACATTCAAAGGATAGGAACGTGTCGGAAGCACCAACATTCAAAGGATAGGAACGTGTCGGAAGCACCAACATTCAAAGGATATGAATGTGTCGGAAGCACCAGCATTCAAAGGATAGGAACGTGTCGGAAGCACCAGCATTCAAAGGATAGGAACGTGTCGGAAGCACCAACATTCAAAGGATAGGAACGTGTCGGAAGCACCAACATTCAAAGGATATGAATGTGTCGGAAGCACCACCATTCAAAGGATAGGAACGTGTCGGAAGCACCAACATTCAAAGGATAGGAACGTGTCGGAAGCACCAACATTCAAAGGATAGGAACGTGTCGGAAGCACCAACATTCAAAGGATAGGAACGTGTCGGAAGCACCAACATTCAAAGGATAGGAACGTGTCGGAAGCACCAACATTCAAAGGATATGAATGTGTCGGAAGCACCAACATTCAAAGGATAGGAACGTGTCGGAAGCACCAGCATTCAAAGGATAGGAATGTGTCGGAAGCACCAACATTCAAAGGATAGGAACGTGTCGGAAGCACCAACATTCAAAGGATATGAATGTGTCGGAAGCACCAACATTCAAAGGATAGGAATGTGTCGGAAGCACCAGCATTCAAAGGATAGGAACGTGTCGGAAGCACCAACATTCAAAGGATAGGAACGTGTCGGAAGCACCAACATTACAGGCAGGGAACATGTTTGAGGTACCAACATTTTTAAGAGAGAAATATATTGGGACCACCAACACTACAAGGAAGGAAACGTCTTTGTAACACCAATATTATTTCTATTTATTTTGAAATTTGCATCTAAAACTTTACTATTTATATTTTATGAGCATTATTATGAATTAAAAAAAAATTTCATTGTATTATGATACAATAAAAATTAATTATAATAACTTTGTTGGTGTCTTTGATTAATTTCTTCTCTCTGTCTTTCTATATAAAATATAAGTCTACATTTAATCTCTTTAGTTAAACAAATATGTTTGTGTGTATGAGGTGGAGAGATTAGCGGGCCAGGGCAGGTAAGTACAGGTTGCTCGATGACGTAACATTTGATGATTTAGGTGTCCCGTAGCTCTATCGCTAGCGCACGCAGCTCACACACTGAGGTCTGGGGTTCGAATCTCCTCCGGTACGGGTGGAAAACATTATGGACGTGTTTCCATAAGACACCTGCTGTCCCTGCCCCTGTTCACCCATCAGTTTAAAATGGGTAGCTGGGTGTTAGTCGACTGGTGTGGGTCGCATCCTGGGACAAAACTGAACTAATTTGCCCGAAATGCTCAACATAACAAGCGGCTTTCTATATAGTATGTCACTGATGTCAGCTATGGTCTGTATAGCTTGTACATGTACTGGTAGTAAATATAGATATTATTATTGTGAGTGTAAAATATTCTCCAACATACACTATGGAATACCACTATGTCCTCGCGGAGTCATAGTCTGGAGTCAGAAACCAAAGGGCAACTCAACACGTCATCAACATCATCTGTGACGTTGTTAATTGCCTGAGTAAGCAAGCTGAGCTGGCAGTTAAGGAATACAAGGACACAATACTGGAACAATTCATAAATACTCCTCACATAGCAGACAAACTGATTAACGTTCTGATCCCACTTAAATCATTAACTAGTGCGGGTTATTTGTGAAAAATTTCCCTTATTGTGTCACTTACACCTTTTTTTTGAACAGAGAACTTTCCCTTCATTGCGAATTTGCGATCCACTATACACACTTTAATTAGCTTGATGATAATATCTTTGTGGTATGGCAAAGGGAAATTGTAAAGTATTTCCTTGAGGTAGCTCAGAAAATTAGGTACGGGGACTCGAGTGAACAGCACAGTAACATTAAAACTAACAAAAGGTCATTCGGGATGTTCAAACTCTGAAGCCTCTCTCTAAGATCCTCACAGGTTTTTTTATTTGAGCATCCAAAATATTGCCAATTATTGGGGTTAATAAAGTGGTTTCTTTGCTGCAGAACTGACAGAGCCAATTACAGGCTGTGCTGGTAACCTGATTTGTAGGTTTAAAATACTCTGTACATGGAGTGTGGCAGATCTGGCTGACACTTTTACAAGTTCATCACTTCCTTTAAGAAGAGTTTTCAACCGCTTATTGAAATGGCTGCTGACTTGATAATTCGCAATGAATGTCTGTCAAATTAACAGGAGAATGGATGGGGGACTCGAATCGTGGTGCTGACACGCAGCAGGTCCATTGCTGTACCACTGAGCTACGAGACTTTCATTAGGAAGGTTTCACATATTTGCCTCAGCTGCCACCAACTGTGACCTCACTGTCGCTTCCCACAGTCCCACAAGTCGGACCGAAACGTCGTCGTAAGCTCCTCTGTCCTATGTGTTGGTTATTTGTGTATTATGTATTCTATTCTAATAACCCTCAAAGCCATATATAGCCCATAATTCAAGATAAATCGTAAGGAACGATTGTCAGTGAATGAACAGAAGAATGGAAAGAGACTAGACCTATGATCTTGATACGTAGCTAGTCCAATGTTGTACGACATCTTTTCTCCTGTCTCCCAAAGCCATATATTCCATATTCACAAAAATGGACGGGAACAAGAACCGGGGTCCTGACACACCAGGTCCAACACAAGAATGGACGGGAACAAGAACCGTGGTCCTGACACAGCAGGTCCAACACAAGAATGGACGGGAACAAGAACCTTGGTCCTGACACAGCAGGTCCAACACATTAGCACTGGGCTACGAGGATTTCAATTAAAGTTTCACAGACTTCTGTAAGGAGTGAACGTAACAGTTCTATGGAAGGCCGAGACTAGATCGCGTGGGTTGCCAGTCCTCTTATGTTAAATCTCGCACTCTACCACTGTTTTATAAATGGTAACAAATACTGTTCCAACTAGAAACTGGTTCAAATGGAAAAGTTAGTGCCAGGCACTGTTGTTACTGCACCCCTACACTAACTTATGGTAGGTCTAGACCTTGTCTCTTCTGCATTATTTGATAATGCGTCTGATGGGGATCATCCACATCTCATCCACAAGGATTGGATGAGATGTGGAGGGTGATGGGTAAGTGATCAGAGCGGAAGAGCTCAGCTCCATGGTCTGGGACATGGAGCTGAATTCTTCTCCAGGATGAGGGACTGACCACCTTAAACAATTTCTCCAAGGTTGATGGACTGATTACATCATATTTTCGTCGTCATTGGCTGCCTACAATCAATTCTCTGTATTTGAATAAAGAAGACTACCGCGTTGGCGAAACGTTTAACAATAAAACTAAACAACTTATCAACTAGTCGGTACTTCATACCATTTTCAATACATACCACTGCACTGCACAAATGCTATTCACAGGAGAGGTTAATACCAGTCACTGATAGGTCTCTCGACACTGGTTTTTATCACTCTGTAATACAGTAATATAAGTGTTGGAAATTATTACTATCCAGAGCAACTGGCATTAATTTTTGGGTGGACAAACACTCTAAGGTTATTGCAGTGATATCATATATTTTAGGAATAACAGTCAACAAGTAACACTGGGTAAAGATAACAAAAATAATGGAAAAGCAAAGTTGAATAGGGAAAAGTTGCAGAGGAAAAAACAACTTAACATAATTTATACTGATTGTCAAAGTTCCTAGAATAAAATTAATTAATTACGTCTGGTAACAAGCGCAGAAAATATTGATGTTATAGCAGTAACTGAAACATGGCTTAATTTAAAGACTCGGGACATGATCGCCGGCTGCCACATTCCAGCGTTAAGTTGTTCCATGTTGCTGGAACTAACGGGAAGTGGGGTGAGGAAGCATTATGTCCGGGATAACATGAATTGTTGCATAAAAATAGTTGTAGAAGTCGATAGATTAGACAGAATTTGTTTCGGTAGAATTTCTAGGACAACAAAAAATGATTTTAGGTATTATATACCGACCCCCTAACTTGGCACTACCTGACTTTAAATTTATAGTCCGAGTGGTCGATCACCATGCCCAGCCCTTCTAGGGCAGGTTAGGTGCCAAGGCTGGAGCTTGCTACCATCTGCGGCTCGCAAGCCTGCCCTTCCCGTCAGCCTCTTTGGGGCGGGGAAGGTGGCGGACCAGAGGGGCCTAGCAACTATCTACCTACCTGCCTCGTGCTTGTGGGCGAATATGGCTAGGCCTGGGACCAGTTGGTCCCACCGCTGAGGGGTACCCCCTCCCATGGGAGACTTCGGTCTCTGCTACTCCCACGCCAGGGAGCCGGAGCCGGGTCGCCATCTGGTAAAGACCCGGGCCGGGAGATTTCCCGGTGAATCAACACCTCCTCCTCCTGTAGTACAGTGACTTCCTGGAAGTACTTCAGTACTACTTTTTGAAACACTATGTAACATAACCTGCCAGTTGTATTAATTATTACATCTGGTAGGTTATAATCTGCTAAACCTGGTTTTGCTAAATAAGGAAACCCTCTTTAATAATCTAGAGATCAGTGAGGAGCTTAGCACATGTTATCACAAACCTTTAATATCACCTGCAGATGCATGAATATGGATAATACGGTAAAAGTTTATAGTTTTGACTGGAGATATCTGTCTCATGATACTGTTGACGTAGTTGATACAATAACGAAGGGTTCTGCAAATATTACTTTTGTCTTAATAATTTGCAAAGTAAAGAGACTGAGACACTTGTACAACAATTGGGAATCTTTATTACAGAGACGTTTTGCCAGCCAGTGGGTTTTATAGTCCATTACCGAGGAGACCGGTGGAAGATGGGGAGAATTTCGAGACAATCAGCCTTTGATAGTGTCTAACAAGAGACTGTTAAGAAAAGTGGCAGTTCATGGTAAAGGAGGTGAAGTTCTAGCAAGACTCGAGGCTGACCAATTGAAAGTAAAGAGTTTGCATTAATGGGGACGGGTTATTAGTGAGGTTCCACAAGGATCAGTTTTTGGCCCAATGTTGTTCATAATTTGCATTGTTGATCTTGACTTTGGAATAATGAGTGACATGAGTAAAGTCACTGATGACACAAAAAATAGCCGAATAAATTCCTAGGAAGATAACAATGAACTTCAGGAGGCTTTGTTACTGCGCTGCTGACTCGAGTCCCCATACCTGACTTACTGACCTACCTCATGGAAGTACTTGTCAACTTACCTATGCCATATAGTAGTGTTCTTTCTCTCAGTAGGGTTTCTCTCAGAGCGGTTTCCTCCCCAAAAGGGCTCTCTCAGAGCGGTTTCCTCCCCACAAGGGCTCTCTCAGAGTGGTTTCCTTCCGCGCGCTTCCACCCCTCGTGCCCGCCAGCGCCCCCGCGCCCCCCGCCCGCTCCCCCCAGCGCCCCCCATTTTTCGAATTTTCGATTTTTTTTTTAATTTTCAATTTTTTTAGAATTTTCATTTTTTCGTATTTTCATTTATTTTCTAATTTCATTTTTCTCGATATTCTGTAATACTTCTGTCACCCACCACTTCCTCGGATCAAGATTTACAAGGTTGCCAGTTTTTCATTTATTTTTAGAATTTTGACTTTCCCCCCAATGAGTGGACAAGAATTTCACCATAGTCTCCACTTCCTTGGATCAAGATTTACAGGGTTGCCAATTTTACCCTTTTTCCAAAATTTAGAATTTTCCCTTTACCTCTCCATCTCCTTGGATCAAGTTTTAAGATCCCCCTTATAGGGGTATACATTTTTGAGTTTTACCTACTTTTTCCAAAATTTCGAAATTTGATTTTACCCACCAATTCCTTGGATCAAGATCACCCTCCCCATCTCCCATCCACATTTTTTTCCCGTTTTACTAATTCATCAAAAAGTCACATCCACTTCCTTGGATCAAGATTTACCTCGATTTTCAAAAGTAAACACAGGTGAGATGTGCCCCTATGGTGTATGGTAAAGGCCTCCCCCCCTACGGGAGTACAACAGGTTGAAACAGGCTAGGCCAGGTATGACGTCACGCAATGTTCACCCGTGACCTCACTGGCCAACAAGCTTAAACATGGGATGTACAACAGGTTGAATCAAGTCGGGTCACTCTGTGTCCCCCTTATTAAATGAACAAAGTTACTTTTCATCTTGTTAAATGTAGGATAACACTAATACACAATATTTTTTCTACATTTATTTTCCATTGTTTCGGTACATATAATCCCCGTTTTCAGATAACAGGCTAAAAATATACATTTTCCAAGTTTTCAGATAACAGGCTAAAAATATACATTTTCCAAGTTTTCAGATAACAAGCTAAAAATATACATTTTCCAAGTTTTCAGATAACAAGCTAAAAATATACATTTTCCATGTTTTCAGATAACAGGCTAAAGAGATACATTTTCCATGTTTTCAGATAACAGGCTAAAAAGATACATTTTCCATGTTTTCGGGTAACGGGTAACAATTTTACACACCACGATTTAAGATTTTCCACTTATAACTCACAATATTTTTTACTATTTAATCAGAAAGACTCTAGTTTAACAAATTATCAGACGTTTTAATAACCATAAAAAATATTTAAATTTTACATATCACGACAATTTTTCTCATTTTCATTAAAAAATTAAAAAAATAGTTCATCCACAACACCCAAAACACTTACAATTTTTCTCGTTTTCATTAAAAAAATTATAATAACCACAACATTTCTATAACTTCCACGATGTTCAAATAACCTTATACGACTGGCGAGGTACATTTGTGATGATATCTCTGACATCACAGACCACCCCAGCGCCTGAGGCCATGACCTCACCTGCTCTCTCTCTCTCTCTCTCTCTCTCTCTCTCTCTCTCTCTCTCTCTCTCTCTCTCTCTCTCTCTCTCTCTCTCTCTCTCTCTACCTCACACACACACACACACATACACACACACACACACACCATCTGAATAATACAACTCACAATTTCCACTTGTTTCAATTTTTCCCGTTTTTTACTAATTTATCAAAAAAAAGTCACATCCATCTCCACATAACATACACATTTTTATACGCAATATAACCAAGAATTGCATTGGAACACTTCCAAACAACATTGGAACACCTCCAAAACACTCTTCTACATCATTTGATTACTCTCAAAACACCATCTGAATAATACCAAAACAACATATAACATTTAACCTAACCTAATCTATCCCAAGTAGACAGAAGTATTTTAAGTAGACAGAAGTATCGGGAAGTGGGGTGGGGTTGCACTCTATGTCCGTGATCATTTAAATTGTTGCATAAAAACGGGTATAAAGTCTGAAATAACACATACAGAGTCTGTCTGGATAGAATTTTCAGAGGGGTGTGAAAAATTGATGTTAGGCGTGATTTACCGTCCTCCAAACTTAGATAGGGAACAAGGGAGACTACTTTGGGAGGAAATTGTTAAGGCCACAAGGCACGATAACGTAGTAATTCTAGGCGACTTTAACTTTAGTCAGATTAATTGGAATTTCTTGTCAGGGAATTTAGAATATAACGACTTTTTAGAAGTAGTTCAGAATTGCTTTTTGAAGCAGTTTGTGACAGAACCTACAAGGGAAATAACCTACTTGACTTGGTTCTGGCAAGCAAGGAAACCCTTGTTAATAATTTAGAAATTACAGAGGAACTCGGCTCAAGCGACCACAAGTCAATTACCTTTAGCATTGAATGGATGTATGATAGTAGGGATAATTCAGTAACGGTCCCAGATTTTCGCTTAGCAGATTATAATAGACTTAGAGAACACTTATCAACTGTGGACTGGGGTGAAGAAGAGAGGTATCAATATGACAGTTTTCTTAACACTATACAGGCTGCCCAAAGAACATTTATCCCGTATAAAGAAATTAGATCAAGTAGAAATGACCCAAAATGGATGAATAATAGGCTCAAGTATCTTTTAGGGCAGAAGAAAGGAATTTATAGGCGCATAAAAAGAGGTGAGGGTCATCTTATAAATCAGTATACTGACATTAAGAGGGACGTTAAAAAGGGGATAAGAAAAGCTAAACGGGACTATGAAATTAAAGTTGCTAGGGATTCAAAAACTAACCCAAAAAGTTTTTTCCAGGTTTATAGAACAAAAGTTAGGGATAAGATAGGTCCCCTTAAAAATAACTCTGGGTATCTTACTGACAAGGAGAATGATATGGGCTCTATTTTTAATAATTATTTTCTCTCGGTTTTCACACAGGAAGACACTAATAATATCCCAGTAATTAATTTTTACAGAGGCCCAGAAGAAGATAAATTATGTAATATCACAGTCACTAGTGAAATGGTTAGGAAACAACTAGACCGACTGAAACAAAATAAATCGCCGGGTCCTGATGAGCTTTTTGCAAGGGTTCTTAAGGAATGCAAAATGGAACTCTGTGAACCAATATCTAACATTTTTAATTTATCTCTTCAAACAGGTGTAGTGTCTGATATGTGGAAGATGGCTAATGTAATTCCTATTTTTAAAGCAGGGGACAAGTCACTACCGTCAAATTACCGCCCAATAAGCCTGACCTCAATTGTAGGCAAATTACTAGAGTCAATTATAGTTGATAATTTTAGAAACCATCTAGATAACCATAATTTGATTAATGATACTCAGCATGGATTCACGAGGGGCCGTTCCTGCCTATCTAATTTATTAACCTTCTTCAGTAAAGCTTTTGAGGCTGTTGATCATGATAAAGAATTCGATATTGTTTATTTAGATTTTAGTAAGGCTTTTGATAGAGTACCGCACCAGAGACTGTTAAAGAAAGTGGCAGCTTATGGCATTTGGGGAAAAGTGCTGTCATGGATCGAGTCATGGCTCACCAATAGGAAGCAGAGAGTGTGCATAAATGGGGTTAAATCCGAATGGGGACTTGTAACAAGTGGTGTTCCACAGGGATCAGTCTTAGGCCCGTTGTTATTTATAATATATATCAATGACCTTGACGAGGGAATTACTAGTGATATGAGCAAATTCGTCGACGACACGAAGATAGGTAGGATAATTGATTCAAACATAGAAGTCATAGAACTTCAGGAAGATTTAGACAAACTTAATTCGTGGTCAGAAAAGTGGCAGATGCAGTTCAATGTAGATAAATGCAAGGTTCTGAAGCTCGGGAGTGTCCATAACAAAAGCACTTATAAGTTAAATAACGTAGAACTTAGCCATACAGATTCCGAGAAGGACTTGGGGGTGATGGTAAGCAGCAACCTTAAACCAAGACAGCAATGCCTAAGCGTACGTAATAAGGCAAATAGATTACTGGGATTTATATCAAGAAGTGTTAGCAACAGAAGTCCAGAGGTTATATTACAGCTTTATACATCATTAGTAAGGCCTCACCTAGATTACGCAGCTCAGTTCTGGTCTCCATATTACAGAATGGATATAAATTCGTTAGAAAACATTCAGCGTAGAATGACTAAATTAATACATAGCATTAGAAATCTTCCTTACGAAGAAAGATTGAAGACCCTTAAATTACATTCACTTGTAAGACGAAGAATGAGGGGAGACATGATCGAGGTATACAAGTGGAAAATGGGTATTAACAAAGGGGATATAAATAAGGTCTTGAGGGTATCTCTCTCCAAGAGACAACCCGCAATAATGGATTCAAGTTAGATAAGTTTAGATTTAGAAAGGATATAGGAAAGTATTATAACTTGTCGGTTCTCTGAACCATTCATCTACATTGGTTTGGAAATAGGGTAGTTGATGAGTAGAACAGTCTGCCTAGTAGGGTTATTGAAGCAAGGACCTTGGGTAGTTTTAAATTTAGGTTGGATTGATTCATGAGTGAGAGGGGTTGGATTTGAGTGGGAATTGCACATGAGTAAATAAAATTATCAAAGCTTATTTCTTGGGTAGTATTGAAAATTAGGTTGAACAAATATTCTGTAAGTGGGAGGGAATGTGAAGGACTTGCCTAGTATGGGCCAACAGGCCTGCTGCAGTGTCCCTCCTTTCTTATGTTCTTATGAGGCGTTCCAATGTTGTTTGTAAGTGTTCCAATAGTAAAAAGTATTCATAGTTTTAACGATCTTGTCCTGAGTGATCTCAGTAATAGTGTTCTCAGTTGGTGATATGAGGGAATGTATAAAATGTGTGTATGTTCTTTGGTGCTGGATTTTACTTTTTTTATTAATTAGTAATACGGGAAAAAATTTAAATAAGTGATCTTAGTGGATTGAGATTAGTGTTCTTAGATAATGGTTTGTCATCATATAAAGTTGGTTATAATGATTTGAGGGGATGTTTATAAAAATGTGATTATGTTATGTCTTAGTTGGGTGTGTCTTAGTTGGTGGTGATCGTGACATAGTATTTTGCGGGTATATATTATATTGTGTATATGAGTTAGATTTTTTATTTGTCTTAGATGTTGGTTATGGCACATATCAGGTATAAGATTGGTGAATATGTCTTAGTGATTATGATATGTCTTAGTTGGAGGCGTATGTATTAGTTGTGATTATGCCATGAATAGGTTTGTTGATGTCGCATGTGTTAGTTGAAGGTGTTCAAATGGTGAATGAGTGATTTGAAGGATAAGTTAGGTTAGGTTAAATGTTAATTGGGATAGATTAGGTTAGGTTAAATGTTATATGTTGTTTTGGTATTATAATGTTTGAGGGAATATGTATAAAATGTGTGGTCTGTGATCTTAGTGTCTTGTCGTTAATGTTCTTACATAATGGTAATCATGAAATGGAGTTGGTAAACGTGATATGGTGATAGTGAACATGATTGGATGTGTATGTCTTAGTAAAAGTATTCACAGTTTAAATGATCTTGTTCTAAATTATCTTAGTGTTTTGAGATGAGTGATTTTGGGGTGAGTGTAGTTTGTTGTATGAGATGTAATTTGGTGGATGAGTTGGAGGTGTTAAATGTTATTTGGCAGTATTCAATGTCGTTTTCACATTTATCAATGATGTTTTGGGGGTATTTAAATGATGTATAAGAATGTTTTAGAGGTGTTCCAATGAATGTTGTTTGGACGTGTTCCAATGCATTTCTTGGTTATATTGAGCATAAAATGTATGTTCTTTGGAGATGGATGTGACTTTTTGATGAATTAGTAAAAACGGGAAAGAATGAACTATATGTTCATTAAGTATCGAGAATGTGAGTTTTTACATAAATTTTAAATGAAATAATGTGGATTATGCATAAATTTGTGTGTTCATGATATGCCTTAGTTGGTGGAATCTTATATTTGGTAGTTAACTTGGTTAAAATGTTTTGAGGAAATGTGTAAAATATGTTTTAGTTGAAGGTGTTCAAATGATGAATGAGAGTCATTTGAAGGATAAGTTAGGTTAGGTTAAATGTTATTTGGGATAGATTAGGTTAGGTTAAATGTTATATGTTGTTTTGGTATTATTCAGATGGTGTTTTGAGAGTAATCAAATGATGTAGAAGAGTGTTTTGGAGGTGTTCCAATATTGTTTGGAAGTGTTCCAATGCAATTCTTGGTTATATTGCGTATAAAAATGTGTATGTTCTGTGGAGATGGATGTGACTTTTTTTGATAAATTATTAAAAAACGGGAAAAATTGAAACAAGTGGAAATTGTGAGTTGTATTATTCAGATGGTGTAGGGGGGAGTGTGTGTGTGTGTGTGTACTCACCTACTTGTGGTTGCATAGCTCTTGGCGCCGCCTCTTCACTGGCCGCTAATGGGTCACTCTCCCTGCGCCATGAGCTTTATCATACCTCTTCTTAAAGCTATGTATGGAGCCTGCCTCCACTACGTCACTTCCTAAAATATTCCACTTCCCGACCACTCTGTGACTGAAGAAATACTTCCTAACATCTCTGTGATTCATCTGAGTCTTCAACTTCCAACTGTGTCCCCTTGTTGCTGTGTCCCATCTCTGGAACATTCTGTATCTGTCCACTTTGTCAATTCCTCTCAGTATCTTGTATGTTGTTATCATGTCCCCCCTATCTCTCCTGTCCTCCAGTGTCGTCAGGTCGATTTCCCTTAACCTCTCCTCGTAGGACATACCCCTTAGCTCCGGGACTAGTCTTGTTGCAAACCTTTGCACTTTCTCGAGCTTCTTCACGTGCTTGGCTAGGTGTGGATTCCAAACTGGTGCTGCATACTCCAGTATGGGCCTAACGTACACAGTGTACAGGGTGTGTGTGTGAGTGTGTGTATGGAGAGAGAGAGAGAGAGAGAGAGAGAGAGAGAGAGCAGGTGAGGTCATGGCCTCAGGCGCTGGGGTGGTCTGTGATGTCAGAGATATCATCACAAATGTACCTCGCCAGTCGTATAAGGTTATTTGAACATCGTGGAAGTTATAGAAATGTTGTGGTTATTATAATTTTTTTAATGAAAACGAGAAAAATTGTAAGTGTTTTGGGTGTTGTGGATGAACTATTTTTTTTATATTTTTAATGAAAATGAGAAAAATTGTCGTGATATGTAAAATTTAAATTTTTTTATGGTTATTAAAACGTCTGATAATTTGTTAAACTAGAGTCTTTCTGATTAAATAGTAAAAAATATTGTGAGTTATAAGTGGAAAATCTTAAATCGTGGTGTGTAAAATTGTTACCCGTTACCCGAAAACATGGAAAATGTATCTTTTTAGCCTGTTATCTGAAAACATGGAAAATGTATCTCTTTAGCCTGTTATCTGAAAACATGGAAAATGTATCTCTTTAGCCTGTTATCTGAAAACTTGTAAAATGTATATTTTTTAGCCTGTTATCTGAAAACTTGGAAAATGTATATTTTTAGCCTGTTATCTGAAAACTTGGAAAATGTATATTTTTAGCCTGTTATCTGAAAACTTGGAAAATGTATATTTTTAGCCTGTTATCTGAAAACTTGGAAAATGTATATTTTTAGCCTGTTATCTGAAAACGGGGATTATATGTACCGAAACAATGGAAAATAAATGTAGAAAAAATATTGTGTATTAGTGTTATCCTACATTTAACAAGATGAAAAGTAACTTTGTTCATTTAATAAGGGGGACACAGAGTGACCCGACTTGATTCAACCTGTTGTACATCCCATGTTTAAGCTTGTTGGCCAGTGAGGTCACGGGTGAACATTGCGTGACGTCATACCTGGCCTAGCCTGTTTCAACCTGTTGTACTCCCGTAGGGGGGGAGGCCTTTACCATACACCATAGGGGCACATCTCACCTGTGTTTACTTTTGAAAATCGAGGAAAAACGGGAAAAAAATGTGGATGGGAGATGGGGAGGGTGATCTTGATCCAAGGATTTGGTGGGTAAAGTCAAAATTCGAAATTTTGGAAAAAGTAGGTAAAACTCAAAAATGTTTACCCCCATATTGGGGATCTTAAAACTTGATCCAAGGAGATGGAGAGGTAAAGGGAAAATTCTAAATTATGGAAAAAGGGTAAAATTGGCAACCCTGTAAATCTTGATCCAAGGAAGTGGAGACTATGGTGAAATTCTTGTCCACTCATTGGGGGGAAAGTCAAAATTCTAAAAATAAATGAAAAACCTGCAACCTTGTAAATCTTGATCCGAGGAAGTGGTGGGTGACAGAAGTATTACAGAATATCGAGAAAAATGAATTTAGAAAAAAAATGAAAATCCGGAAAAATGAAAATTCGAAAAAAAATGAAAATTCGAAAAAAATAGAAAATTAAAAAAAAGGGGGGGGGGGGCGCTGGGGGGCGCGGGAGCGCAGACCGCAAGCGCGCGGAAGGAAACCTCTCTGAGAGAAAGAACACTACTCCATATCACAAGGATATTATCATTTAACTAATTAAAATGTGTAGTGGACTGCAAATTCTCATTAAAGAAAAAGTTCTATGCACAAAAGCGAAGGATGGCAATGGGTAACCCATTGTTGCCTGTACTAAGAACTTGATGGTAAGACATATTTCGCCTACACAGTAGACTTCTTCAGTCGAGTACAAAAGAATTGATGGACTGAGATGTTAGTACTCCCACGTCACCGTTGATAGACTGAGATGTTAGTACTCCCACATCACCGTTGATGGACTGAGGTGTTAGTACTCCCACATCACCGTTGATGGACTGAGATGTTAGTACTCCCACATCACCGTTGATGGACTGAGGTGTTAGTACTCCCACATCACCGTTGATGGACTGAGATGTTAGTACTCCCACATCACCGTTGATGGACTGAGGTGTTAGTACTCCCACATCACTGTTGATGGACTGAGGTGTTAGTACTCCCACATCACCGTTGATGGACTGAGATGTTAGTACTCCCACATCACCGTTGATGGACTGAGATGTTAGTACTCCCACATCACCGTTGATGGACTGAGATGTTAGTACTCCCACATCACCGTTGATGGACTGAGGTGTTAGTACTCCCACATCACCGTTGATGGACTGAGGTGTTAGTACTCCCACATCACCGTTGATGGACTGAGGTGTTAGTACTCCCACATCACTGTTGATGGACTGAGATGTTAGTACTCCCACATCACCGTTGATGGACTGAGATGTTGTACTCCCACATCACCGTTGATGGACTGAGGTGTTAGTACTCCCACATCACCGTTGATGGACTGAGTGTTAGTACTCCCACATCACCGTTGATGGACTGAGGTGTTGTACTCCCACATCACCGTTGATGGACTGAGTGTTAGTACTCCCACATCACCGTGATGGACTGAGTGTATACTGCCTACATCACCTGCTTGACTGGACTGAGGATGTTAGAGCTCCCACATCATCTATTGATGCTGAAGAGATTGGTCAATCAAGATGGATGGACTGAGATGTTGGTAATCAACATCATGTGTGATGGAAATGAGATGTTTGACTCACATTTTACCATGTTGATGAGACTGAAGGAGTGTTTCTCCCACATCCTCTTGATGGACTGAGAGTTAGTACCCAAATTCAAACTCAGCTGAAAGGACTAGATGTTCAGTATCCTACATCTTACTGCTGATGGACTAGGTGTTAGTCATCCATCACTTGGAAAGGACTGAGAAAAAAGTACTCCACAAACCCCTTGTGATAGACCTGAGATGGTGTAGACATCACGTTATTTGACTGAGATGTTGAGTACTCCCAATCACCGTTGATGGACCTAATGTTATTCTGCTAATATCACGAATTTTGATGAGACTGAGATGTTAGTACTCCCACATCACCGTTGATGGACTGAGATGTTAGTACTCCCACATCACCGTTGATGGACTGAGATGTTAGTACTCCCACATCACCGTTGATGGACTGAGGTGTTAGTACTCCCACATCACCGTTGATGGACTGAGATGTTAGTACTCCCACATCACCGTTGATGGACTGAGATGTTAGTACTCCCACATCACCGTTGATGGACTGAGGTGTTAGTACTCCCACATCACCGTTGATGGACTGAGATGTTAGTACTCCCACATCACCGTTGATGGACTGAGATGTTAGTACTCCCACATCACCGTTGATGGACTGAGGTGTTAGTACTCCCACATCACCGTTGATGGACTGAGATGTTAGTACTCCCACATCACCGTTGATGGACTGAGATGTTAGTACTCCCACATCACCGTTGATGGACTGAGATGTTAGTACTCCCACATCACCGTTGATGGACTGAGATGTTAGTACTCCCACATCACCGTTGATGGACTGAGGTGGTAGTACTCCCACATCACCGTTGATGGACTAAAGAGATAGTGTTAGTACTCCCACATCACCGTTGATGGACTGAGGTGTTAGTACTCCCACATCACCGTTGATGGACTGAGGTGTTAGTACTCCCACATCACCGTTGATGGACTGAGGTGTTAGTACTCCCACATCACCGTTGATGGACTGAGGTGTTAGTACTCCCACATCACCGTTGATGGACTGAGGTGTTAGTACTCCCACATCACCGTTGATGGACTGAGGTGTTAGTACTCCCACATCACCGTTGATGGACTGAGGTGTTAGTACTCCCACATCACCGTTGATGGACTGAGGTGTTAGTGCTCCCATAGAACGAGAACCTAGCGATCATACACAATGCTGGTAAGAGACTTGACACAGAGGTAGTATTTAAGAGCACACAACTCTAACATACATACTAATTAGAAATTTCCCTGCAAAGAAGATTGGAGGTGTAAATAAGATGGCTGGCAGTTTTATGTTGGTAAATCAGGAAACCCTTGATGTGTGAGTGAACTGCTAGAAAACAAGAAACAACTGGGGTCGTTGATGAAATTATCTGTTCACAATTCTGTCTTTATGTTTAATGATAAACGTTATGAGCAACTTGATAGTGTTGCAGTGGGGTTTCTTCTTGCCAGTTTTTTCTCTCTTTATATATGTAGAATTGAAGTTAAACCTAAATAAACTATGCAATCTCAAAGCTGAAAGATGTTATACTTTTAGAATTACAGTTCATTGTAGTCTATAAATATATTGATCTTAGCTGTAATGCTATATATTTATTGATAAAATTAAGTGTCAGTTGAGGGTTTACATCTTGGAATACCTGGGAAGTTCTATTAGAATAAATAGGTAATCAAGCAAACCCCATTTAGTGCCAAGTATAAGACCTGTGAAGCTACAGGTAACACTGTAGACATGAAAGCATTGACCGTGTTGTGAATCGTCCCGAGTACGGTGCTCTTCACACCAACACCAACACTGGTGGACCGATTACCTCATATTTTGTATATAGTTCTGTCTTTAAATTATGTCCTAGAACTTGTATTGATAAAGCCACTGGTTGGAAAAATGTCTACAATAAAAGATACCCAGATGTTGCACATGTGTCTTAATTTTCACATTGATGGTATTGCATACCATTCTTGTACAACATTGACCGTGTTGTCCAGACGATCCAGTACCATTTACCTGGTAACATTAGTCTCGCTATACATTAAAAACAAACTTCCCTGTGTAATAATCAACGCTCAGTAGAGTTACTTTGTTTCTAGTTTTTCTTTTTTATTCATTTTTTTCTCTTTTCTTTTTAATATTTTAATTTGATGTTTAGCGAAAGTTTAGAATTGGTTCTAGTAATTTATTTTCTATGATTTTCTAGAGCGTTAGAAGCATCATTGATAATTCCACCTATGACAGGTTATCGATCGAGTCCCTGGGTAAGGAGACAGTGAGACTATCACCGCAACACCTCATCAGCTGTGACAGACGAGGTCAACGCGGGTGTCGGGGAGGACACGTGGACAGGGCATGGCAATACCTCAGGAAATTTGGGTGAGTCCTGCATGATAATGTTTCTGTCTTTTTGGGTAATAAAAACAGGTCATTTGCACATAGACACCCACTGTTGTAGTATCTCCATGTTAGTTCATTTCCTCTCAATATCTGTTAATAACAATATATTATACGCTAATTTGAACAGGTGTAAGTGTAAGATCCTGTGACAACTTCACTAGTTGGTCAGAATTTGAGAATCTCTTTCGCTCTTACATTTTCACTCCAGTTCATTGCAATCCATACTTGTTGAACAAACTTGCTCTTGCTAAACAAATTCCTGGTGAATCCAAAGGAGACTTTGCTCATCGTTATGACAAATTATTAAATGCATTCAGTATCGCAATACAGTCATCTACTCAAGTCCGTGAAGAGGGTAGGCAATTTGATCTAGATTTTTGGAACGTGAGTCCCCAGGGTCTGTTACCCTGCAGCAGATAATCTTGTTGCCTATATGACGAATCGTAATTCTTCTCAGGATTGTAACATTCCTTCCCGTCCATCTTCCCAGGCAGCGAGTAACCACTCAGCTCGAAACGCAAAAAGCGCGTACAGCAATAATAATGCTAAAACATGTTTCAACTGTGGCAAAAAAAAGTCACAGTTATGGAAGAGGACAAGGTTCTCAGAACAGTCAGAACCCGCCTCAAGTGCTGGGTTCGAGGGGATCCGCGCGCCCTCTCCTGAACGTCTAGTTGTGACACTAGATGATATTCAGTACTTTATCCCTATATAAAAGTCTTAAGGTGCTTTTAGTAGTTTAGACACGTCAGAGACTCGTTACTTGGACGAAGGTCCTTTCTGGGGATGAAGTGGAAAAAATCTTTACAGATGCTAACATAACTGATCGTCTGCACGACCATTCTAGCGCAACCAAAGGTCCTCTTGTCGAAATTACAATGTTCGATAAGCCTATCCATATGTTCGTGGAGTCAGGACCGCAAGTGAGTATTGTACGTTCTAGGTTCTTCAAGGATAAGCGAATTCGTCATGTTCTGCTTGTGAAACCTACTCGTATTACCATCCTCATTGGGGTGGTTGGTTTAAGGTGCTAGTCTGAGGCCAGGCTTTTCTCACCTTCTCTGTCTACGGCCGAATCTTCACTTCGTCTCTTCTAGTTGTCGACCAGATCAAATTCCCTGGTGATCTCCATGTGGTATTTGCATCGATGCGCGATCTGCAAATTGTGATTGACTTTTTTTTCAGTTGGATGCCTGAATTGGTGACTTGATCGTTCCATTCTGGGGCTACCAGTCTGGTTCTGAGGTTTGCCATACGGCATCGAACTATGAGGATTGGCTGAAGTTTTTGCAGACTTATACATTTACTAGTAACATAATCAAGTGATAAGGCACTGGGGACCCGAATCCACGACCTCTCTCTCTCACACGATAATGTGCAGTTGCCTTAGATGTCAGAAGATGCTCAGACTGCCTTAGGCACTAGGAATACTTCTACAATAGCTGCTAGTTCATGTAGTAGTTCATCCACATTGCCGTGGCAACATCGCCACTGAGGTCAGGTCTGTAGAGGAGGTTCTTCCGAAGAGGAAATGTGTCAACTAAAATAACAGGACGCCAGCCTCATCAGATGGGATGGATATGGCTCCTTGGATGTGTAGTGCCATTCGTCCAAGTAGATATTAAACCTACCATGTGGGAAAATTGCCTAGAAACGTTGCAACAAGTGTGAAGTGAGGGGACAGTCCCAGCGAGCTGAGGGGACATCGCTAGGTCAGTCAACGCGAGGCTACAGAACCAATGTTGTTACCAGACCAAATAACATAAGACATATGTTTTCACTGTACTACGAGACGGAGGAAGAACAGTATGTGGTGGGTGAACAACGGATATATGGTTATGTTAATGGTGCTTCATAAGTTCGTATGCAACAAATGCACGTTAGCTCCATTACCCTTTAGTAGTGCCGACCTTGATTTGTCGAACTGTTCCTCAATAAATGATCCCTTGCCATATATTAGTGGTTATGACTGCTTCAAGAAAGCAGACCTTCAGTTTATTCATGTCAGTACTTGGTCACTTTTATCAAAAATGTCGGGGATTAGGGTTCTAGCAAACTCAGGCGGCAGTTTTATCCATCTCTGAATCCTGGCTAGATGACACGGTGACTGACGATGACGTTAAAATAGGTTACAATATATAACTCTTGGATAGAAATAGACAAGGTGGTGGAGTTTGTGATTATGTAAGAAATGACTTAGCCTACAACCCAAGACCCGATCTGTATGACAATAAACTGGAGATTCTATGGTTCGAGGTGTTGCTGGCCAAGACCCTAACCATCCTAGTAGGAACTAGTTAGCACCCTCTCACACGTGAGCAATTCTTAGAAAACTTTCCCAGAGTCTTGTCAAGAATTGAGCAAATTGTGAGATAATAATACTCTGAGGCCTCAATATCTGTTATCAACAGCATAATAACGGGCTATGTAACATGTATAAGCTGCTTCTAGAATTAGTTACACTTAGTTATTGCACCAACCCAGATAACATAGCTCTCAGCCAGCATACTTGGCCACATACAGTTTAACCACTCTGATAACAATAGTCAGTCAGGCGTCATTACCACAGGTCTTAGTGACCATTTCATCATTTATTGAGCCAGGATAATCATTAGGGAACGCAAATGAAGTTAACTAGAAGCTACAATAAAGAAACACTGGCAAATTGGCTACACAGTTGTGATTGGACTGTGATAACAAGTTGCACAAAGGTAAATTATGCCTGGAAAATATTCAAAACAATGTTCACTGCCATTCTTGATAACATTGCACCAGTTAAAGAAGTTAGGATTAAACGAAGAACTGAACCCTTGATATTAAATAATATCAAATTCAGTGATCAGCTGCTAAAAGTATTTGTCAAAGAGACAGGATATTGCAGCACTAAATGATTTTTAAAGAGTAAGGAACAAACTGTAGAGGCTTATAAAAGGAGCAAAAACAAGAGACTATTGCTCAGAAGTTGATGAATGCAACCCCAGAAAACTCTGGTAACAAACAAAAGCGTTGGGATATAGCCATAAACCCGTAGATCTAACGAGGTATACCCTGAAACAACTAAAGTGGCGAATTGTTTCAATTCATCCTACACTGTTGCATCAGCATTATTAAGTAAACTGCCGGTTGCATCGAATACCTTTAACACAGACTCAAATAAGTTTAAAACTTACTAAAGTAATAAAGGCGTCACCTCAAACAGCTGCCAACTAGTATGGAGATCTTATGACTTCATGCGAAAAGAACTAAGCAGGTTAAACCCAGCTAAAAGCACCAGACCAGATAACATACCAGACAAATTCCTAAATGATGGTGCCTCAGAATTACCAATCCTCATTGCGAACATAATAATTTAGTCCATCACTACCAATACCGTACCGAAGGGGTTCAAGGAGGCCAGAGTTACTCCTGTCTTCAAGAAACTAGTAGGTCTGATGTCAGCAACTATAGGCCTGTTAGTATACTCAGTGTGATGTCCAAAATTGTAGAGAAAGCGGTGTACTGTTAAGTAGTTAAGTATCGTAGTGGCAACAACATTCTCCGTAAACACCAATCAGGTTTCAGGAGATCTTACTCGAGCGACACCTCCGTATATAATCTGATGAACTACCTGAGAACTGAAATGTCGTTTGCGAATCTCATAGGTATGGCGATCTCAGACTTGCATAAGGCCTTCGATAAGGTGAGCCATAATATATTATGAAGAAACTACAAGCTATGGGCATAAGTTTTGCAGACTGGTATAAATCCTATCTGCGTAACACGAAACAAATTTTCAAGATCAACAACACAAAATCAGAACCCCTGCCAATAGCATGTTGGATTCCCCAACATGCTATTGGCAGGGTTCCCCAACATGCTATCGGCAGGGTTCCCCAACATGCTATCGGCAGGGTTCCCCAACATGCTATTGGCAGGGTTCCCCAACATACTATTGACAGGTTTCCCCAACATGCTATCGGCAGGGTTCCCCAACATGCTATTGGCAGGGTTCCCCAACATGCTATTGGCAGGGTTCCCCAACATGCTATTGGCAGGGTTCCCCAACATGCTATTGGCAGGGTTCCCCAACATGCTATTGGTAGGGTTCCCCAACATGCTATTGGCAGGGTTCCCCAACATGCTATTGGCAGGGTTCCCCAACATGCTATTGGCAGGGTTCCCCAACATGCTATTGGCAGGGTTCCCCAACATGGTATTGGCAGGGTTCCCCAACATGCTATCGGCAGGGTTCCCCCAATATGCAATCTATATGACAACTACACACAATTTAATCTGATTTAAGTTGTGTGATTTAAGTTTGAGTTTGAAGGGAAATATTATGCTAAGAGGAAGAATGGCTGTGGGTAATCTGTTGTCTCCCCTAGTGAGCAATCTGTATATGGAGTCTTTCGATGCTTGCTGCTGAAGGATATCCTGCCATTTAGAGCTAAATGATTCAGATATATGAATGACATCTTGTGTCTTAGGCCAAATGACATGGCCCAAGACGTAATGCTTTGGTCCCGTCTATTAAATTCACTGTGGAAAAAGAAGTGGACTCTAAACTTCCATTGTTAGATGTGGTGAAGCACCGGGTTGATAGAAAGTTTAAGTGTACAGTGTATAGGAAGGCCACCTATGAACAAACTTAGAAAAATATTTAACATTGCAATGAAACTGTGGTATCCTAAGAAGTCTGTGGAATCTGCCTTGCTGGCAGCTAGGAAAACTTATCATAGAACAGAGCCTAGGATAACACCTCAGACCAAGAATGTGCTAGTTCTTCCATAGAACTTGGCAGATGCAAGCCTATCTGACATTACTCTGACGCCAAATGACTTCGAAAAGGCAATAAATGACATGCCCATGCACTCCGCTCCAGGGCCCAGACTCATGGAACTCCGTGTTCATCAAGAACTGCAAGAAGGGGCTTCTTGCATGGAGAGGGAGCATGGACACTGGGGTCGTCCCACAGTTACTAAAAACAACAGACATAGCCCCACTCCACAAAGGGGGCAGTAAAGCAATATCAAAGAACTACAGACCAATAGCGCTAACGTCCCATATCATAAAAATCTTTGAAAGGGTTCTAAGAAGCAAGATCGCCACTCATCTAGATACCCATCAACTACACAACCCAGGGCAGCATGGGTTTAGAGCAGGTCGCTCCTGTCTGTTCCAAGTACTGGACCACTACGACAAGGTTCTGGATGCTCTAGAGGACAAACAGAATGCAGATGTTATATACACAGACTTTGCAAAAGCTTTTGACAAGTGTGACCATGGTGTAATAGCACACAAAATGCGTGATAAAGGAATAACAGGAAAAGATGTTAGATGGATATATTATTTCCTAACAAATAGAAGACAAAGAGTGGTAGTCAACAGAGTAAAGTCTGAGGCGGCTATAGTGAAAAGCTCTGTTCCACAAGGCACAGTACTCGCTCCCATCCTGTTCCTCATCCTCATATCAGACATAGACAGGGATATAAGCCACAGTGCAGTGTCTTCCTTTGCAGATGACACCCGAATCTGCATGAGTGTCCACCGTTGAAGACACTGCAAGACTCCAAGCAGACATCAACCAAATCTTTAAATGGGCTGCAGAAAACAATATGAAGTTCAATGATGAGAAATTTTAATTACTCAGATATGGAAAACGTGAGGAAATTAAAATCTCCTCGGAGTACAAAACAAATTCCAACCACACAATAGAGCAAAAAACTAATGTCAAAGACCTGGGAGTGATCATGTCAGAGGATCTCACCTTCAAGGACCATAACACCGTAGCAATCGCATCTGCTAGAAAAATGACAGGATGGATAATGAGAACCTTCAAAACCAGGGATGCCAAGCCCATGTTGACACTTTTCAGGTCGCTTGTTCTATCTAGGCTGGAATATTGCTGCCCACTAACTGCACCTTTCAAGGCAGGTGAAATTGCTGACCTAGAAAATGTGCAGAGAACCTTCACGGTACGCATAACTGCGATAAACCACCTTAACTACTGGGAACACTTGAAGTTCCTAAACCTGTACTCCCTAGAACGCATGCGGGAGAGATACATTATTATATACACGTGGAAAATTCTAGAGGGATTAGTACCAAACTTGCACACGAGTGTCACTCCCTACGAAAGCAAAAGACTCGGCAGACGATGTAACATCTCCCCAATGAAAAGCAGGGGTGCCACTAACACGTTGAGAGACAACACAATAAGTGTCATGGGTCCAAGATTGTTCAACTGCCTCCCAGCATACATCAGGGGGATTAACAACAAACCCCTGGCTGTCCTCAAGCAGGCACTGGACAGGCACCTAAAGTCTGTACCTGACCAGCCAGGCTGTGGTTCGTACGTTGGACTGCGTGCGGCCAGCAGTAACAGCCTGGTTGATCAGGCTCTGATCCAACATGATGCCTGGTCACAGACCGGGCCGCAGGGGCGTTGACCCCTGGAACTCTCTCCAGGTATACAATGAGACTAACTGTCCTGCTGAATGCTCTTAAGAGATTTAATAAACAATTAGCTTTTAAGACTTCAAGGACTGTTAGAAATATTCTGATAAGGAATTCAAACCAACAGTGTGTTGGCAGCGTCTGCAGAATTGGTTGCAACGGTTGCAACTTAAACTATGTGGGACAGACTGGCAAACCTTTAGATGTCAGGATATCACAACACGTTATTAATACATGTTGAACAGGAGTCAAATGCGATTTTCAGCCCCATTAGAGCTTGCAATAACCTGGCAAACTGGTCAGAAGCGAGAGTCATCGTCTCTTGTTCCTCTTGGCTTGAAAGGAATATTGTAGAATCGGGGATTATTAAGCATGATGAGCGTTCATTATACAATAACAGTGGTGGGAGGTTCAAATTAGATGCGTTTTTAGTTGTTGTAATTGTACATAGTCAAAAATCTGGGGCTCTTAAACGCATGCATTGGACTGTTTAAATGTAATGCTACATGTAGGAATTAGGGCCAATTTTTTCCTGCAGTTTTTGATGGTTGAACCAGAGTTTGCCTCAGAATCCTGTGAAATTACAGATTCCTGCCCTTTAATGAGTCCCATTTAATGGGTCCCTTTCTAGAGATGCAGAAATTCCTAAGACAATTACCAGATCTATCTATATATTCCAAGAGGTGCGAAGATTCCTAAGACAATTACCAGATCTATCTATATACTTGGTATGTAAAGTCATTTATATCATATCCAGTGTCTGTCTCCCATTAAATGGACCCATTTTCTCGAGTGCGTAAACTCCTAAGATACTTGCCAGCGATGTCTATATCATTGGCAATACAATTATTATGTATGTAAAGTTAGTTATATCATAGTGTAGTCTGACCGAATTCCTCATAATTGCCATGTCACGTTCGTTAGGCTACTATTACAATATCGCTTCACACGGCGAGGGTCTGGGTTCGATTCCCAGCCAGGGTAGAAACGTTGGGCGTGTTTCTTTACACATATTCTCTATGTTCACCCATCAGTAAAATGGGTACCTGGGTGTAAGTTGACTGGTGTGGGTCGCATCCTGGGACACTGACCTAATTTGCCCGAAATGCTCTGCATAACAAGTGGCTTTCTGTATACATAGCAGTATGTCACTGATGTCAGCTAGGCCTGTATACCTTGTACATGTACTTGTAGAAATAAAGATATATATATATATATATATATATATATATATATATATATATATATATATATATATATATATATATATATATATATATATATATATATATATATATATATATTATATATATATATATATATATATATATATATATATATATATATATATATATATATATATATATATATATATATATATATATATATATATATATATGTAAGCTCTTGATGAGTGTTGAGTGCAGCATGAAAGGCCTAGAGCTATCATTCAACTCTCCCCGTGGTTGTTTTGCATCTTGTTTCTCTTCTCCGCGATATTTGTGTCGTGCCGAAATGGTAAAACTGGTCAATTAGCAATAACTCATTTAAAATTAAGTTCTTTCTAAAATTTTCTCTTATACTTTTAAAGAAATATTTTTTTTCATTTATGTTCATGTAAAAATTAATAATTTTGTACCAAAAGAACCTTAGAAACTTACCTAACCTTATTGTAACAAGTGCAATTTAATTTAGTCTAATCCAACTAAATATATTTTAGATACGTTTACAATAATTTAATAATAAACACAGTGATATATATTTTTTTCGTTAGGTTCAGAATGATTTTTGCGAAATTATTGCATACACAAATTTCCGCTTGCTTTATTCGGCAAGAAGAGCGTTGCTATTTAAGCCAAAATCCCAAGTTTTACCTATTCGGCACGAAATATATATAACAAAGAAAGTAAGTACCTTTATTTAGGCACAGGTACACATAAGTACAATTATCATACATGTGTAAATTACTTAGGATAACTCAGAAAAACTCAGGCAAACTGACTCTAATATCTTATTTAAACACAAAGTTAAAACAGATCAGTTACTCAAATGTTTGACGATCAGTTACACTAAACTGAGAGACACTACGAGTAAGGTAAATTGAGTTACTTTCATTAACATTATATAAAGGACCAGCTTACGTGAATAGGTACATGAAAGTTAGATTTACAAGAAATCCCTCTCCTCCCTTTCTGTATCACTGTTAGGTGTGGACATCATTGCTAGGTGTATGTGGCAGTGCCAGATGTTGGTGTCTGTGCCACGTGAGACCCCTCACTTGGCACAGGTATAGATGTTAGCGCCAGTCGTGGATCTCAGTGTAATGTGAAGGTGTCAGTGCCAGATGTAGATGCTAGTGACATATGTAGGTGTTGAGTGTGCAGGATATGTTTCTTTGACTGCTGTGGCTGTCATGCTAATGTGTTGATGGGATCATTAACTGTTACTTTGGCTAGTATGACTGTGCAGGTGTAGGTATGTGCACGTCGATGTGTGCAAGTGTTAGTGTATGAGTGTGCTGATGCATGTGTGCACATGTAGGTGCCTGTGTGCACATGTAGGTGCCTGCAACAGTAAGTGACCAAAGGTGTCCATATCTATGGTGGTTAGAAAATGCTATCAAACTTTTAAATAGATTCTTGAGACTTGATCCGCTGATAATAATCTACACACGTTAATAACAATGTTCATTTATAAGGTTTTAAACCTTTAATAATTGTTTAAATATTTTCTAAGCCTGTATAACAATGCACTGCCAGGGTGGTGAACGAAGAGTGTTACGTGTACGAGAGTGGGAGAACGAGTCAGCTGCCGCCCTGCACCATCCCTCGCAGTGCCAACCTCTTCAGTATGCGTTGTGCTGCCGACGACGTGAGTTGTGTTGACGTTCTTGACTATGTTGTCTCTGTGAAGTGGTTCATTGGACGAGGATCTGTGTATAGCATGATAGCTTGTCAGGTCCCATGGTTATCCTTGTCTCTGTGAAGTGGTTCATTGGACGAGGATCTGTGTATAGCATGATAGCTTGTCAGGTCCCATGGTTATCCTTGTCTCGTTCCTCTAATTGCTTTTCCTTTTTCCTCGTGGTGATTTTAAAATGTTTCTGTTGTCCTTGTCTCTTCCTTCGGTAATTTAGAAATGTGCTTATTTTCTCAGAGAACAATCCCGTAAATCTACAGTACAATTCTTTACATACTTAATTGCCTTTGTATCTTTTAAATCTGTCTTATTACATGATCCTTTACAGTTACAGTATTTTTACCTGACGTGGCTGTCAGACAATTTCTATTAATTAAATTTCATTTAATGTTATTATAATTTATTAACTAGCATTCAACATGAAGAATAAAAAGTCGCAATACCGTGGCTAGAGCAGTACCGTGGCTAGAGCAGTACCGTGGCATAATCAGTACCGTTGCTAGAGCAGTACCGTGGCAAGAGCAGTACAGTGGCTAGAGCAGTACCGTGGCTAGAGCAGTACCGTGGCTAGAGCAGTACTGTGGCTAGAGCAGTACCGTGGCAAAAGCAGTACAGTGGCTAGAGCAGTACCGTCGCTAGAGCAGTACCGTGGCTAGAGCAGTACCGTGGCAAGAGCAGTACAGTGCCTAGAGCAGTACCGTGGCTAGAGCAGTACCGTGGCTAGAGCAGTACCGTGGCTAGAGCAGTACCGTGGTAAGAGCAGTACAGTGGCTAGAGCAGTACCGTGGCTAGAGCAGTACCGTGGCTAGAGCAATACCGTGGCAATAGCAGTACAGTGGCTAGAGCAGTACCGTGGCTAAAGCAGTACCGTAGCTAGAGCACTACCGTGGCTAGAGCAGTACCGTAGCTAGAGCAGTACCGTGGCTAGAGCAGTACCGTGGATAGAGCAGTACCGTGGCTAGAGCAGTACAGTGGCTAGATCAGTACCGTAGCTAGAGCAGTACCGTGGCAAGAGCAGTACCGTGGCTAGAGCAGTACCGTGGCTAGAGCAGTACCGTTGCTAGAGCAGTACCGTGGCTAGAGCAGTACCGTGGCTAGAGCAGTACCGTGGCAAGAGCAGTACTGTGGCAAGATCAGTACCGTGGCTACAGCAGTACCGTGGCTACACCAGTACCGTGGCTACAGCAGTACCGGAGCTAGAGCAGTACCGTGGCTAGAGCAGTACCGTGGCTAGAGCAGTACCGTGGCTAGAGAAGTACCGTGGATAGAGCAGTACCGTGGCTAGTGCAGTACCGTGGCTAGAGAAATACCGTGGATAGAGCAGTACCGTGGCTAGAGCAGTACCGTGGCTAGAGCAGTACCGCGGCTAGAGCAGTACCGTGGCTAGAGCAGTACCATGGCTAGAGCAGTACAGTGGCTAGAGCAGTACCGTTGCTAGAGCAGTACCGTGGCTAGAGCAGTACAGTGGCAAGAGCAGTACCGTGGCTAGAGCAGTACCGTGGCTAGAGCAGTACCGTGGCTAGAGCAGTACCGTGGCTACAGCAGTACCGTGGCTACACCAGTACCGTGGCTACAGCAGTACCGGAGCTAGAGCAGTACCGTGGCTAGAGCAGTACCGTGGCTAGAGCAGTACCGTGGCTAGAGAAGTACCGTGGATAGAGCAGTACCGTGGCTAGAGCAGTACCGTGGCTAGAGAAATACCGTGGATAGAGCAGTACCGTGGCTAGAGCAGTACCGTGGCTAGAGCAGTACCGCGGCTAGAGCAGTACCGTGGCTAGAGCAGTACCATGGCTAGAGCAGTACAGTGGCTAGAGCAGTACCGTTGCTAGAGCAGTACCGTGGCTAGAGCAGTACAGTGGCAAGAGCAGTACCGTGGCTAGAGCAGTACCGTGGCTAGAGCAGTACCGTGGCTAGAGCAGTACCGTGGCTAGAGCAGTACCGTGGCTAGAGCAGTACCGTGGCTAGAGCAGTACCGTGGCTAGAGCAGTACAGTGGCTAGAGCAGTACCGTGGCTAGATCAGTACCGTTGCTAGAGCAGTACCGTTGCTAGAGCAGTACAGTGGCTAGAGCAGTACCGTGGCTAGAGCAGTACCGTGGCTAGAGCAGTACAGTGGCTAGAGCAGTACAGTGGCTAGAGCAGTACCGTGGCTAGAGCAGTACCGTGGCTAGAGCAGTACCGTGGCTAGAGCAGTACCGTGACTAGAGCAGTACAGTGGATAGAACAGTACCGTGGCTAGAGCAGTACAGTGGCTAGAGCAGTACAGTGGCTAGAGCAGTACAGTGGCTAGAGCAGTACAGTGGCTAGAGCAGTACCGTGGCTAGAGCAGTACCGTGGCTAGATCAGTACAGTGGCTAGAACAGTACCGTGGCTAGAGCAGTACCGTGGCTAGAGCAGTACCGTGGCTAGAGCAGTACCGTGGCTAGAACAGTACCGTGGCTAGAGCAGTACCGTGGCTAGAGCAGTACCGTGGCTAGAACAGTACCGTGGCTAGAGCAGTACCGTGGCTAGAGCAGTACCGTGGCTAGAGCAGTACCGTGGCTAGAGCAGTACCGTGACTAGAGCAGTACAGTGGATAGAACAGTACCGTGGCTAGAGCAGTACAGTGGCTAGAGCAGTACAGTGGCTAGAGCAGTACAGTGGCTAGAACAGTACCGTGGCTAGAGCAGTACCGTGGCTAGAGCAGTACCGTGGCTAGAGCAGTACAGTGGCTAGAACAGTACCGTGGCTAGAGCAGTACCGTGGCTAGAGCAGTACCGTGGCTAGAGCAGTACAGTGGCTAGAACAGTACCGTGGCTAGAGCAGTACCGTGGCTAGAGCAGTACCGTGGCTAGAGCAGTACAGTGGCTAGAACAGTACCGTGGATAGAGCAGTACCGTGGCTAGAGCAGTACGCACATAACCTGTATTTGGTAAGGGAAAAGTAATGAACAAATGTCGGTTTGATCTGAACTATTGACTCTGAAGTGACAAATGAAAGTAGTAAGAATATATACGAGAGTGGAAGGAGAAAGCAGGGAGAGGTAGTACTATTACTAGTGGCTGGTAAAGTAGTAATAGCAGTACTGGAAGTAGAAGCAGTAAATAGTAGCAGTATTGAAAGTAGTGGTGGTAGAAGTAGTAGTAGTAATGTTAGGTGTGACAGGGCAGCAGTGTTAGAAGTAGCAGTAGTAATGTTAGAAGTGATAGGTCAGCAGTGTTAGAAGTAGTAGTAGTAATGTTAGAAGTGATAGGTCAGCAGTGTAAGAAGTAGTAGTAGTAATGTTAGAAGTGACAGGTCAGCAGTGTTAGAAGTAGTAGTAGTAATGTTAGAAGTGACAGGTCAGCAGTGTTAGAAGTAGTAGTAGTAATGTTAGAAGTGACAGGTCAGCAGTGTTAGAAGTAGTAGTAGTAATGTTAGAAGTGACAGGGCAGCAGTGTTAGAAGTAGTAGTAGTAATGTTAGAAGTGACAGGGCAGCAGTGTTAGAAGTAGTAGTAGTAATGTTAGAAGTGACAGGTCAGCAGTGTTAGAAGTAGTAGTAGTAATGTTAGAAGTGACAGGGCAGCAGTGTTAGAAGTAGTAGTAGTAATGTTAGAAGTGACAGGGCAGCAGTATTAGAAGTAGTAGTAGTAATGTTAGAAGTGACAGGGCAGCAGTGTTAGAAGTAGTAGTAGTAATGTTAGAAGTGACAGGTCAGCAGTGTTAGTAGTAGTAGTAATGTTAGAAGTGACAGGGCAGCAGTGTTAAGTAGTAGTAGTAATGTTAGAAGTGACAGGGCAGCAGTGTTAGAAGTAGTAGTAGTAATGTTAGAAGTGACAGGGCAGCAGTGTTAGAAGTAGTAGTAGTAATGTTAGAAGTGACAGGGCAGCAGTGTTAGAAGTAGTAGTAGTAATGTTAAGTGAAGGACAGCGGGATTAGAAGTAGTAGTAGTAATGTTAGAAGTGAACAGGGCAGCAGTGTTAGAATGGGAGTAGTAATGTTAGAAGTGACGGGGGAGCAGTATTAGAAGAAAAGTAGTAGTGTTAAAGTGACAGGGCAGCGGGGTTAGAAGTAGTAGTAGTTGTTGAAGTGGGGCAGCAGTGTTAGAAGTAGTAGTAGTAATTTGAAGTAAGGGCGGGAGTGTTAGAAGTAGTATTGTAATGTTTAGAAGTGACAGGGCGGGAGTATTAGAGTAGTAGTAACTGCTAAACTGCTGACCTGTCACTTTAACATTCCCCATTCTGCACTGGCCCCTGTACTTTCTGGCATTACTACTACTACTACCCCCGCATTTACTACTACTACTTCTAACACCGCCCCTCAACGATCCTTACTAACCCCCATTACCCGCCTTTTAACATTATCTACTGAACACCTGTCACTTTTAACATTTCTTCTACCTTCCCCTTTAATCTGGCATTCTCCACTTCGGCACCTGCCTTCACCCTTTTAACACTACTACTACTAATTTCTGGCATTATAACACTATTCCTTCTAACATTCCCTTACTTACTTCCCCTTTAAACTACTTAACACCTGCCCGTTCCTCTGCCTTAACTCTACTACTTTGCCTCCCTGGCATTTGCTGCTACTTCAGGAACACTCTTTCCTCTCTCTCCCCTTTTTTCTGCTGCCCTACTTTCCTCTGGCACTCTTGCCGCTGCCCTGCATTACTCTGCTTCTCACGCTGAAATTCTGTTATACTACTCCTACTAACACTGCCGACCCCGTTTACTTCTGCCTTCCCGCCTGCTGCCCTGTCACTTCGCATTACAAAATTTCTTCCCAACACTCTTACAACTTCTTTACTACTACTACTCACTGCTTTCCTTCATTCTTTCATTCTACTTCTACCTTCCCTTACTTCTAACATTACCCACTCTACTTCTTAACACTGCTGCCCTGTCACTTCTAAACATTACTACTACTACTAAACCCCTTTCCCCGCTTCTAACATTACTACTACTACTTCTAACACTGCTGCCCTGTCATTCAACATTACTACTACTACTTCTAACACCCTTTCCCTGTCACTTCTAACATTACTACTACTACTTCTAACACTGCTGCCCTGTCACTTCTAACATTACTACTACTACTTCTTTTCTGCCCTGTCACTTCTAACATTACTACTACTACTTCTAACACTGCTGCCCTGTCACTTCTAACATTACTACTATACTTCTAACATCTGCCTTAACTTCTAACATTACTACTACTACTTCTCCCGCTGACCTGTCACTTCTAACATTACTACTACTACTTCCTCACTGCCCTGTCACTTCTAACATTACTACTACTACTTCAACACCTTTCTGACCTGTCACTTCTAACATTACTACTACTACTACTAACACTGCTGACCTGTCACTTCTAACATTACTACTACTACTAAAAACCCGCCCTGTCACTTCTAACATTTACTACTACTTCTAACACTGCTGCCTGTCCCTAACATTACTACTACCACTAAACTGCTGCCCTGTCATTCTAACATTACTACTACTACAACACTGATGCCCCCTTTTAACATTACCTACTACTTCTAACACTGCTGACCTGTCACTTCCCCAAAATTACTACTACTACTTCTAACACTGCTGACCTGTCACTTCCCCAAAATTACTACTACTACTTTAACACTGCCCCCCCCGTCACTTCTAACATTTACTACTACTTTAACACTGCTGACCTGTCACTTCTAACATTACCCCCTACTACTACTAACATGCCTTTTTCACTTCTAACATTACTACTACTACTACTAACACTGCTCCCCCTTCCCTTTAACATTACTACTACTTCTTTAAAAAAGCCCCTTACTTCTAACATTACTACTACTACCCTAAAACTGCTGCCCTGTCACTTCTAACATTTACTACTACTTCTTTAAAAGCCCCTGTCACTTCCCAACATTACTACTACTACTTCTTTTAAAAATGCTGCCCTGTCACTTCTAACATTTACTACTACTTCTAATCTGCTGTCCTGTCACTTCTAACATTACTATACTAAATTCTAATACTGCTGCCCTGTCACTTCTAACATTACTACTACTACTTCTAACACTGCTGCCCCCTTTTTTTCTAACATTACAGTGGGGTAATTTTTTGCAAGGTGATTTTGGGAAAAGTTGTGACAAGGGGGGGGTGTTAAGTTTGAATGGCAGGGGGTTTTTTAAAAGTAGTGTAATTTTTAAGTGACAGGGGGGTTTTAGAAGTAATAAGAAAAAGGCAGAAATTCTTTTTGGAAAAAAAAATGTGGAATTTGAAATTTGGAAAGTACTGTTTTTTAAATAATAATATTAAATGACAAATCCGTTTAAAAAAATAAAGTAATTTAAAAAAACAAAATTAAAAATTTTAAAAAAAAATTTTTTTAAAATTAGAAATGACAAAAAAGGGAATATTAATAATAAGTAGAAGTAATTTAAAAAAATGGAAAAATTAGGGGGAAAATGTTAAAAATAATAATAATTTAAAGTGGACCCTTTTTAAAAAAAATGTTGGGGAAATACGGAAAAAACCCTTTGTTTAATGTTAGAAAAATTTTAAAAAGTATTAAAAAAAAAGTTGTATAAATTAGAAATAAAATGAATGTTTTAAAAAATGTTTTGGGGGAATTTTGAATGGAAACCCCTTTTTTTAAAAAAAAATATTAGAAATGTTTTTTTCAGAGTGTTAGAAATTTAAAATGTTAAAAAAAAATTTTTTAAATAAGGGAGTAGTAATGTTAAAAATGACGAATCCGGAAAAAATTTAATGGGTTTAAATGACAGGGCAGCAGTGTTAAAAAAAATAAAGGGTTAAAAAAACAGGCCCCCCCGTTTGAAAAATTAAGTGTTTGAAAAGAAGGACAGCAGTTTAAAAAATAAAATGTTAAGTGACAGGGCCAGTGTTAAAAGTAGGGAATTTTTTAAAAAACAGGGCAACAGTGTTAGAAAATAGTAGTAATGTTGAAGTGACAGGGCAGCTTTAAAGAAGGGAGTTTTGAATGCAGTCAGGTGTTAAATGTAAAAAAATAAAATTTTGAAGGGAAAAGTTTTAAAAAAGTAGTAGTAGTAATGTTAAAATGACAGGGCAGCAGTGTTAGAAATATAGTAGTAATGTTAGAAGTGAATTTTGGGGAGTGTTAAAAGTAGTAGTAATTTAGGGAAAGGGCGGGCAGCATGTTAGAAGAGTAGTAGTAATGTTAAAATGACAGGTCAGCAGTGTTAGAAGTAGATAGTAATGTTAGAAATGACAGGTCGGTGTTAGAAGTAGTAGTAGTAATGTTAGAAGTGACAGGGCAGCAGTGTTAGAAGTAGTAATGTAATGTTAGGTGACAGGGAGCAGTTTGAGAAATAGTAGTAATGTTTAAAATGACAGGTCAGCAGTGTTAGAAGTAGTAGTAGTAATGTTAAAATGACAGGGCAGCAGTGTTAGAAGTAGTAGTAGTAATGTTAGAAGTGACAGGTCCCGCAGTGTTAAAGTAGTAGTAGTAATGTTAGAAATGACAGGGCAGATGTTAAAAAAGTAGTAGTAATGTTAAATAAGGTAAAAAATGTTAGAAGTAGTAGTAGTAATGTTAGAAGTGACAGGGGAGCAGTGTTTAGTTTTTGGCAGGAGTTTTAATTTTAGAATTTTAAAAGGCAGAGTGTTAAAATAATAGTAATTTAAAGGACAGGGCAATGTTAGAAGTAGTAGTGAATGTTAAAAAAGGACAGGGGGGAAAAGTGTTGAAAAAGTAGTAGTAGTAATGTTAGAATGACAGGCAGCAGTGTTTGAAGTAGTAGTAGTAATGTTAGAAGGGAAATCCTGTTAGAAAGTAGTAGTAATGTTGAATGACAGGGCAAAATGTTAGAAGTAATTGTAGTAAGTTGAAGGACAGGGGGAGTGTTAAAAAGTAGTAATGTTAGAAGGGACAGGGGGAAAAAAAAGCGGGGGAGAAGTAGAGTAGTAATGGTTTGAAGTGACAGGGAGCAGTGTTAGAATGAGTAGTAATGTTGAAATAAGGGCCAGGTTAGAAAAGTAGTAGAATGTTGAATGAAGGGGGCAGTGTT